>NQII01004069.1:23448-138007 GCA_002778355.1 Clitarchus hookeri | reverse complement strand
GACGCAGGACCAGCCCAGCCAGCCACCAACAGCGGGCCGGACGACTGCCCGCCGCTACGGAGCCAGCCTCTCATCAGAGCCAACCAGCAGAAGCCATTGCCGTCAGACCGTCAGGTCGGGAGACCCCACACAGGACATACGCCAGTGCAAGGTAAGCCAGCGTATCTGCCAATGTCACACACCCGCAAGCCTAACTTAGCCCAGCTAGATTTTGTGCCAAGCGGGCGGCTTACCCGCCCAACTCTGTTCAGGGGCTCCATCAAGGCCAAATGCCAGATTCTGCAGACCCCGCCTCAGTAAGGTTTGCACCCCCGAGTCTGTGTGACTGATCTAACAGAAACTAAAAACACCTAGTAAGACGCTGACACACTCCTGCCCTTCAGCCCATCACGCATGAAAGTAATGCCCTAAGCCTGTCAGTTGGTAGGAAATAACAAAACACTTTCTTACAAACATCTCAGATGTGCTGTATAACAGTATGTCACAAACAAGAACGTGAAGGCTGTATGCTTCTTGGAAACTAGACCAGCCACATTATAACCAGATACCCATATTACCTGGTACCCAAAAGACGACAACAGACTGGGTTTCTTTACTCACTGAACACGGCAGTGTGCCAGACTATCCCGTCACTAATTCAATGAGCACCATTTAACATCCAACAGCTATTGAGCTACATTTTCTGATAGTGAAAGTTACATATTTTACACCATATACTGAACATTGTACCTACCACAAAAAAATATATAACCAAAACACATAATTGCAAAAAAAAATTTCTTTACACCATTTTACTTTTTACAATTGTAGTCAACTCGATTCTAAGACCCTTGGATAAAGACCTACTCGAAATAACAACCCTTTTTTGGGGAACCATAAAACAATCTTCCATTAATGACCCTCTCATAATAACAATCCTTTTCCCGGCAACTGTGAAGGGTCATAGAATCGAGAGTTTACTGTATGTAAAACGTTGGCAGTAAATTTGATGACTGGAGTGCAGCAAAATATGTTGTGATGTTCCACCACGCTGTTATTTCCGTATTTATAATATTGCAGCCCCACAGTTAGAAGCCATATTTGTGGTGATGCCAGCAGCGCATTCAGCCGCCATATTTGTAATTATTCAGAGAGTGTGATGACGGCTGGAAATTACCACTCAATTAGTTAAGTTCGTAGTAGTAACATGAAACTCTTAAGGCGCCAATAAATATAAATAAAATCCAATGTTTGTTTACTACTCTATACTTTTATTGATCATTCCAATAAAACAGTTCACATACAATTGTCAGGTATGCAGAGTACGAACCGATTTACAGGCAAACTAACAGAGAGCAGCACCACAGTCGTTTAATTACTCATTTACGTCTCTAAAACTTGCCTCGGAAGAAGAAAATACGAAGGCAGGAGGGACGTCCGTTCCGTCCTGGAACCCTATCGACCTCCCACACAGGCGGAAAGAATTTATTAGATTATATGCCGAAAAAGAATGAAGAAATATTTACGAGGTCGCGGGTGCTTGCCGGTGTGGGCGTAATTCGTCACGCACGATGCATCTTCCTTGCTGCTTGTTACATTTTTTACCCCGGCGACAGACACACAGAGTATTTATGCTGCGGGCCTATCGCCTCCCTTCTCCACAGATAAAGGCACGGCAGCAGACATCTGCCAGCAGCGCCATCCAAACTGCATCGCTGGTAAAAAATAATCAAACCTCTCTAACAAAACCTGACGATGCAGTTTGGAAAAGCTTCTATCTCTAATGCTGATGCGCAACAAAAAACTACGACTTTCGAAACGGCAAACAGATGCCCGATAAACAAACTACTATGATAAACGCACTACCAAGGCTTTAATTTTGAACCAGATAACAATTTTACGACGCCTGGCAAAGTGAAAGAAAATGAACCACGTATCCCGAAAATTAATAATACTGCGTCATTACATTGTGTTTTATTAACACTATCTGATTTGGCAATTTTATATTATATTAGTCATCCACATTTTCCAGTATAATAATTAAAAAGACAAAACGAGAGTAGCAATATACATACTAATATAAAATTATTAAATTTCAAACCAAATTTCATGGTTATATGTTGTTACTACATTTAAAAATGAGAGTGAAAAGTAATAGAAGCAGGCTGAAGGTAAAATTAATTTTCATTATTATTATAATTTCAAAGAGATGAAAAATGAGGTCATTACAAGGTTTATTTCCATCTTTCCCTAACACAGAAATACATTTTTATATCACTATAATAGACACTTGGAATGACTATGAAAGACATTTTGATGCAAGTTTACACTGTGAATCAACAGCTCTTGGTAATTATTTACCTACAAAAGTAATTGAAAGATGACAAAATGTGCAAAATAACTTACAGGAGCAGAATCCATGATGATCTTTATCACTTCCTTGCCAAACTTATCACAGTATAATCTATAAATACGTTCTGAAATTTCAGACAGAGATGTGACTTTTGGCTCTTTGTAGATGTATTCTACCCCACTATCTTCTTCAAAGTATGCCTGAAGACAAAATAAACAAAGATATTAATAATACTAATATTAGCATTTCATGTTAACAAAAATAACAATAAAACTGATTAATTTTATGGTAAAATCAGTGCAACAGACTTTACTTATAGTAAATATAACTTCGTTGACTATGAAGAAAAGCTGAACACAGTGGATTCTCTATCTATCGGACTCGCGTGTATCAATTTACCATAATTATAGTATAAGTCCGAGGTCACGGTGAAATTCCTATGTAACTGTGACTATATAGCTAGTATCAATCTTTAAATACAGTTTCCATCACATAAATTGTTAGCTTCAGTCACTAAACATTACATTCAACGATCATGGTTAAATGAGGTAATATCAATATCTTTGAAAGCATATGACACTAAATTATCAATAATGCTGTAATCAAGGAATAAACGTTTCTTAAAAAGTGTAAACAAACAAATNAAGCATATGACACTAAATTATCAATAATGCTGTAATCAAGGAATAAACGTTTCTTAAAAAGTGTAAACAAACAAATATACTAACTAACAAATCTTACATGCAGGCTTTACCGGTGTGGTGTGCAGTACATAGCTACTGGATGATACCTCAACTTTTACGTAATTTACAAACAACATTCCCTTCACATTTTANAGGAATAAACGTTTCTTAAAAAGTGTAAACAAACAAATCTTACATGCAGGCTTTACCGGTGTGGTGTGCAGTACATAGCTACTGGATGATACTTCAACTTTTACGTAATTTACAAACAACATTCCCGTCACATTTTTCTGCCATGCTTCGTGATTTTATACTGGCAGTATGATGATAAGAACCGTGTCTAGCTTACACACACTGCTACAATACACAAGCAGGCTAAATGTTGTAACGCAGCGTTTAGACTGTAAACCGTTTGGGACACAGCCCAATGCCATCCGTGGAGCAATATACCTTTCCCCTCCTCCTGTGACCAAGACCTAACACCCCGGCTGGCTCAAGCAAACAAAGCAACATCTGCTCCAGGGCCAGATAAACCATCAGCGGTCACCTATGGCATCTATGGCCGTATATGTTTGTTGTTTCCTTAACCTTACATTTAATGATTTATTACCCAAAACATTTTGTAGTAGTGCATTTTTGTGAATATTATAATTATGTGGAAATATCTGCAGTCGAAAGACTCTCAGCTTTGGTTACCATGTGCGAAGACTAAAGAGGAAACATGCTGGGGATGATTAAAATGCAAGCAATAAAGAAAGAATGCAATGAAAAATTTAATGACAGTTAAAACTTTGTTATATCTCACCCATGCAGGTTGCGAACCGGCATGAGATAATACGAACTTGTGCGTCAGACAGGCACTAACATTCCTTAAAAACAATCCCTAGTCATCAGTTTTCCACACTGTTTACATTTCAAATGTGGACAAATAAAAGCATGTTTCCATTCAAAGGGTTTTAACAGCTGTAATGTGAAATGTTTATTTTCAGTTTTCGGTAGCATGTTTACAAATAAGAGGCTGCAAAAAAAGTTTCATCTCTGTTACTATTGATTATAAATTTGTTTAACTAAAATAATCTTTGTGGGAATGATGGTCACGTGTGGAAAATGCCACAATAAAATGTATTACATTGTATTTTAAGGTCAACGTGTCAGTTTGTACGTAATTTAAAATGTTGGAAAATTAGACGTTCTTATCACCAGTGTGACTTATTTTTACCCAAGGATTTAACACAACATTGTAATACAAATTAACATATACAGCGAAAACTGTATCCATCGGACACGGATGGATCAAACGTCCATGTCCACATAAAATTTTCTGTGGTCCCAACAAAATTTCTATGCAAATAATGCTAAAAAAATTCTGTTCTTGTCGAACTTCAAAATTTAATTGTACCCCATCGATCAAACAAAAAATTCTGTAGCATCGCCGAAAATTACATGCTCCTATCATCTAACAACGAAGTATTAACAAATAAGTATAAGTATCAACTGTACCCATTATGGCATATGAAGTCGGTATACACTACATTATGTACACATGCTTAAGTAATACTAATAGATAACACAAAATAAATTTTCAACACGCATTGTTTTCGCTGACATCACACTGCCCTGCGTTTAGTCCTATTTATGTAATTTGCCTTCCAAAATATCCTCTTGTTGATTTCCGCACAATGCCCCACTTAACTCATACTTTGTAACAGAAATAATAAATAATAACAATAGACGTCTCAGACTACACATGTATTTAGAGATTAAAAAAAAATTGTAAATACAGTACATGTGTGTATGAAATATGCACTGTAGAAGTTTTATTAGACGTTCAGCAAGCAATTGCAATGTTTATGGCAGCAGCCATGTTGGTAATGACCAGCAGAGCAACCACAAGAAACAGCGGTGCCACATTTTTGAGATATTGATTTGCGATGCGATGTTGCCAACAACACTCGCAAGTATTTCACTTGGTATATTTTTTCATGAAAATTACGAATACACATATGTATAAATGTAACACTAATAAATATGCCCGGAAAGTTAATATAAAGGCAATTCTGGTAACCATAGACGCGTGAAGCTTATTCTGACTATAATAAACACGGCTTCGTCTCATCTGTACGTGCATTCACGACNGGTAACCATAGACGCGTGAAGCTTATTCTGACTATAATAAACACGGCTTCGTCTCATCTGTACGTGCATTCACGACACCCCAGGCGAGTTTGAACCGTGAAACAACTTGCTATGAGTGCCTACAAGTACGCCGCTTGTTGTAGAGGCACCCACGGACATGTCAGCCAAGATTGTTTGCCCTGACATCAGAGATGTAACACCAAACCCCCCACATGTGATGGAAGCCGGCACAGTGGCCGAGACCACATTACAGAGCGACCTACTTCAGCCACGAGCCGAGGGATGGTGCTAGAGTGTGCCCAGAGGCAGAGCTCATTACCACCTGCATCCCCACACCCCAGACGAGTCTGTGGGCAAGTAGAATATAAGGCCTTGCACCGCCGAGGAATGTCAGTTGTTCTTCAGCTCCAGCAGCTCACTCCACCACCTCATGAGCTGGGGCTCTCTGCTGATACCAACATCTTCGCGACCTTCCAGAAACTCTACCAGATCTTCACCAGATACTTCCCAAAGAAGTCTTTGAACCCCTTGAACTGCCAACACCCTTTTGGTAAAGGAACCACACCACCCTTCTGGTAGTGGCCCTTGACGTCCCTTCTGGACAACGGCATTGAGATAGTTAGGGACAATTGCTGTAATAGATACCTAGCCACATCTGTGCTTTGTTCAGGTCAGACTCAGGTCCCCTTCACCTGGGTTTACGTAGTTTACTTCCGGTCAGTTCTTGGTTAGTTAGGAGGTAGTACGGGCCACTGTGTTTATTCCTCATGGAATAAATACGTTTCTCTCAAACCTCTGCATACTAATTACTAAGGGTGACTGATTTTATCCTCTGTAGATGTTCAGCCTACCAGGGTAAAGCAGGAGACTGCGTCTCTGACAAACCCATTACCGAACTTAGTTTAGGACTGCGGGCTCCCTTAACCAGGCGCACGTACATCATAAACACACACAGTCGATGGCCACCCATACTGTGCACCTAGTGCACAGTAAGGTAGAGCCACAATCACTAGCAACACATTCCACAAGGCGGCTAGTCAGCCAGCCCAGCCTTCACTCCGTCCACCGCGTTGAACTGTTGCCAGAAAAAGTGCTAGACTGGTTATGGGGATTTGCCCACCTTTGGACCCACACCCAACGTTGTTGTCGAACGCTCAGAGTAAACCCACCTCTCTCACACCACCGCGCCTTGTGTAGCCAGTTGGAGTAAACGGGTACGGCTGTCGGTTAGCTTAGCTTCGGTTTTACAACTAGCTAGGGACCATTATGACCTGCTTCTTCCCGACGAGGCCCATACTTGAACCTACCTTTATACCGTACATCCAGAGGACTGGTACTAAGTGGCAAGAAAGGAAGGCAGCTATGGCCTCCAAAGCCAACGGGAGCTGCAACCCAGCTTTAACTGCACTTTGCAGCACAACCCCCCGGAACGAGCTGAATCCGCCTGCCAGCTGGAGAGGCCCTACCTCCCAGCTACCTCCCACTCCCTCTTTCAGTCTCCGATCAAGACAGCCGAGCGACCGCACCCGATCGCGACCGACTGCCGCCGGACCAGCAGCCTTCCTCGGGCTCACAGCAGCACCATCAGCAGCAGGCCCCGCTCCAGTTCGGGGCATTGGCTCCAATCTTCTCCAGCAGCAGCAACTGGGTCAGCAGTCACCCCAGGCCACCTTCAGCAAAGGTAAACCCGTGGCTGTGTGCCACCCAGTTCTCTGGATCACTACGCTAAGCCAGCTTTTGACTTTGTGCCGAGTCGCCAGGCCACGCGTCCTGTACTGTATACCGGCCAAGGGCTGGTTAGCCAGTAGTATAGTAAGCCAGTGATATCAACCCGTGTCTCTGACCGACACATCAAAACTTGCCCGACAGTGACGTCGCCGTCAACCAACCAATGTCACTCACTGCACTTTATCAATCACAATATTCAAGACATTTTTATTTCATAGCTAGTAACTGCGACTGTTGTTAGTTGCTCTATGAATAAAACTTCCACTGCGTTGGCAGCTATTTCTGTGCCCATGGTTTCAAAACAGGTGTTTAAATACGGTTTTTATTAAGTTTGAGTGTGAGTACAAAGAAAAATTTATAGCGGATTGTTTTTTTTTTTACATATAAGGTCAACACTTCTTGGCTCCCTTAAGAACTCTATAACAGTGTTCCACTGTATTATGAATGCTTTCTTTAATATTCCCATTTGCATTGTTTTCTTTTAGTTAAACATGACGAATACCTAACATAGGTCTATACACACCAAAGTAATTTGACCCTTTCAAGTAGTATTCCTGGTTAATAAACCTCCATTTTTCAGTCCCTTCAGAAAGTTCTTAAGAGTGTTCGACTGTATTTGGTATAACAAAACAATAATTACAAATCAGAGCTTTCATTTTCCATTTTTGTAAGAAAACTGGTTGCTGAAAGTGTACATGAAATAAAAATTTTCTACTGCAATAAATATTCAAGTGCTTATCAAATGTATATTTAGTCGAGTAAAGATTAAAATTTGTGTCTGTGTATCTATCTGTTTGTGTCCACAATAATAATACTAAAATAACTACAAGAAAATAAACTTGAAATTTTGGTAGAATAAATTTGTGTAATATTACAGCCATTTGTTTATTCCTTGCACAATCACTCAAGTCACTTTATTTTTGTATGAGCTAAAAGNTTTGTGTAATATTACAGCCATTTGTTTATTCCTTGCACAATCACTCAAGTCACTTTATTTTTGTATGAGCTAAAAGGACATTTTTCTAAACATATTGTTGTAATAAGCAACCAATTATAGTATTATGCAAGTGCGATTTCATATTTAAATTTAAATGATTACATGACAAAATTTGTCTAGCAAAAAACAGAAAAAAATTTTTTTTATGTTAATATTTTTGTTAAATGTTCAATAGACCTGAGCTCTCATGAAATTATTTTTCAATTTTATTTCAGTTTCATGAATTTGAAATATGTACTTTTCATTTTTGTTTTATAAAACAAAAGTCACATTCGCATAACCCTAGAAAACTTTGTGTTAAGAAAGTTCTCATGCGAGTGGTTTAACTGTGAACAGACATAAACACCGACTGACCTGGCCATAGAAGGCAACTCTGTAGTACCGGCCCAGCAACCTGCGTCCTGANTTTGTATAATATTACAGCCATTTGTTTATTCCTTGCACAATCACTCAAGTCACTTTATTTTTGTATGAGCTAAAAGTACATTTTTCTAAACATATTGTTGTAATAAGCAACCAATTATAGTATTATGCAAGTGTGATTTCATATTTAAATTTAAATGATTACATGACAAAATTTGTCTAGCAAAAAACAGAAAAAAAATTTTTTTATGTTAATATTTTTGTTAAATGTTCAATAGACCTGAGCTCTCATGAAATTATTTTTCATTTTTATTTCAGTTTCATGAATTTGAAATATGTACTTTTCATTTTTGTTTTATAAAACAAAAAGTCACATTCGCATAACCCTAGAAAACTTTGTGTTAAGAAAGTTCTCATGCGAGTGGTTTAACTGTGAACAGTCAGCAGTAAATTATAATGGAAAAAAGAAANCTGTGAACAGACATAAACACCGACTGACCTGGCCATAGAAGGCAACTCTGTAGTACCGGCCCAGCAACCTGCGTCCTGAGCGAACCACCTCCACAACCTTACTGCATGCTTGCGACAGGTTCTGGTAGCAGTTTGCCAATGCCTCATAGTTTCTCTTCCTCTCATATGAAGGCACTATCAGCTGGTAGAGTGGCCCTAACAGTTCATAGCGTTCAGCTTTGTCCAAGTACTCTGTGCACTGCTCCAACTGCTCCAACAACGTCAGTTCTGTGTACTGAATGTCTTGAACACCTGATGCACAAATAAACAACTTGACAACTTCACTCTAATATAATAAAAAAAAAAAGGAAGTTATAAAGTTACTTTTGCAATACAATTGAAAAACAAGCAAATCGAAACATGACATTATGTTTTTTACAAATGTGTATGAGAAAAAAGACAACCAGGATAGCAGAATACTTCACAAAATTAAAAAAAAAATATCCAGCACTAGTCTTTGTTACAGATATCACGACACTGCTGAACCCTTTCCAAATGTTCACTAGTTCACGATTTGCTGCCATTAAAAGTGTTACCGTGGAGAGTGACTGGTCTGAAAGTAAACAAAACCAATTACACTCAAACCTCATTTGTATAGCACCCATTTCAAACAGACACCTCACTCGTACAAACATTTTCGAAAACCGTAAAAAATAAAAAAAAAATTCAGTAAAAAATTTAAAAACAACGACATTTGCACAAAAATCTATTAAAACCCATTTGAATGCTGCAATATTAAAAACAATATAGGCTGTATGAACTCTACCTTTGCACAATGCGTCACATGGTGAAAAGGATCTTTATGTTCTTGTAACTTAAAAATTACGTGCACAAAGCAAAGTAAATAAATTTAACCACTTTTTATAAGTTACAGTTTCTTGAAATTTTTGAACTTAAGAAACTGGACTAAAGCAAAATATGGCACTCCTAAAAATTTTTTACTGCTAAAATTGGCAGAATAGTTTGTTTTATGGTTGCATTTTTTAAAAGTATAGTCAACTCTTGATTCTGAAACCCTTCACGGTTCCCAGGAAAACAGTCATTTGAAGAGGGTTGTTATTCCAGGGGTCTTAGAATCAAGGGTTGACCATAGTTTTCTATTCTCTGTGGTAAGCATACTGGTGATGCATGCCAGTGCGTTTATTTTATACACTCATGTCAACTGTCTCTTTTGTATACACACACATGTACAGTATACATGGACTGACAGTATTTTTTTTAATTGAATTGGGGATTTTCAGCCATTAAAATAACATACAGAGGATTCTCCACTCATTGCTTCTCTGCGGACTGACAAAAAATTTCAATACATGTGGACTTTCAAAGAACGTGGTCTTGAATCTCCATTTCTGGCGAACCCTTTTACTGGAACACACCTACTTTATAAATATTACATTTGCTTCATTAATAAATGTATTATTCTCATTTGCAAACACTAAAACACTGTCCCATCGGTCGCCGGCTGAATAACCTGGTGTTGAAACAAAAGCTCAAATTTTTTGAATCTAAAAAATATTTTGTACCGAGCTCAAGCTGCAAGAACGTATTTGGCTGGAGTTTGATTTTCCAGTACTTGCAGATTTGTACTGAGTTCTGACTTTTTTTTGTTATTACAATTTGGATTTCTCTTGGTTTTGAAAAAGTCAAAATCCATCCAAAATTTCCCAAAACACATATTATGACCTTCCCATACTAATGTCCCTACTCCTGGAAACCGTGGTGGATCACAACATTAGGGTTTCACTGTACTGTAAATTACAAACTGCGAAGAATTTGGCTTGCTAAACCATTTATTCAAGTACCAATCTAAAATAATTCTGCTAAATTGCATGTCTAAATGATTTGTGGAGATGTAGGTCTCTAGGTAGGTAGATGGGCTTAACGTCTCGTTGACAGCGAGGTCATTAAAGACAGACCAAGTTGCTCACGGAAGAGAGATTGGGGATGGAATGGGAAGGGAAGGAATCGGCCGTAGCCTTTGTTAAGGAACCATCTCAGCATTCGCCTGGAGTGATTTCAGGAAACCATGGAAAACCGAAATGAGGATGGCCGGACCGTGATTAGAACCCTGGTCCTCCTGAATGAGAGTCCAAAGTTTAACCACTGCGCCATCTCGCTCGGTTTGTGGAGATGTAAATTTTTCCTGTACACCAAAGTAAAAATGTGAGGGTTGTCTTATTTTCAAGATTATCTTATATTCTGGTAAATACAGTACTGTTACTTTCAATACAATACATTTTTTTATATTATTTCTCGCCTTTTACACCAATGCTAAGGATTCCGCCTGCCCAGGCCCCCAAACAGTGCACAGAGGTTGTTGTGTAGTTGTCATTTGAAAGCTGTGCAATATTTTTAAGTAGTGTCTACTCACAAATAGCATTTAAGAAATTTTCAAGTACAAAAAGTACTTTCTGTTTCTAGTGAGTCTTTTTTTTTAATATAAAGGGGTTAAAACTTGTAATTGACAATCATTTTTAGGTATGAAACTTTCATAAAAGGCTAATTACACATACTTTTATAGACGTGCAGCATACCTGTGTATTTTCACACAATAAAATGGTAGGGTCATCACTAAAAACCTTAAAAGGCAAGTATATGAGAGAAAATTGCACACCAGTTCAGTGCCTTGGATGTAAAGACAACTGGACATTTAATGTGGGTACCTACATTGCACTTAGCGCTCCCACGCTTCTAAGCCTCAGACATACAAAATACCTCCAGCCAGAAAACCTTCTTAAAAAAAGTCTGAAAAAAAAATATAGCTCATGTATAAGTCACTTACCAGCATCCAGCTTTAGTCCCCGCTCATCTTTTGGAATGTTGGACGAGATCTTGACAAATGCTTCAGCGCCCCAGGTCTGCACCTTCTTCAATTTGAGATACTCTGCCATGAGCGCGGCGATATGCAACTGGCACATGGCAGCCTCAGAGAAGTTGCCATCGCGGACGTGGTTCCTCGCCATGGACTCCAGCCACGTGTGCCGCAGCTCAGGGGTGGAAGCATACGAGTTGGCCAGACTGTGCTGCAGGTCAACCAGCATCTCTGGGTCGTGGTGGTGCTCTCTCATCTGTGCTGTTGCCATCAGCACGGTGCGGATCCTCTTTGTCAGATCCTTCACCTCAACTGGGAACCCTGCAGAACACACCATACACACACACTTTGAAACACTGCTGTTTTAATCACTACTCAGACCTGGGGCTGGGTGTAGTCAATTAGGTTTGATTCCTGGCAGGGTCACCTCGATTTTCGCATGTAGAAAACGTGGAGGATGTTGCAGTTAGCTGGTGGGTTTTCTTGGGGCACTCCGATTTCTCCCACCCTTTCATTCTGCTGCTACTCCATCTTCCCCTTGGTGAAAGGCGGCCTGACTACCACACCACCATGGCTCTGTAACCACGTTGGTAAGCATTCTTTAGCCCCCACACAACTAAGGACTACATTTCAGTCCACCAAAAATGAAAGACATTGTAAGCCCGGCCTTCACTACGGGTGGGCAAAGCTTAAAAATTTCAAATAGATTATTTTTAATATTCTGCTTTGTATTCGAAATAATAATAATAATAATAATAATAATAATAAAACAACTTTATTATTTAAACAAAAAACAAACTTTTTATTTGACGTATGCCACACACATGGCTAGTGAATCATGAAAACATATCCTTAATTCAACAGAATGCACACTAACTAGTCCAAACCAAGAGTGGATAACTAAACGGTAACATTTAGTAACGTTATTTTACGGAGTAACAAATTGGATTGTTACATGATTTCGGTAAATACAGTACGGAACTTTTACAGCANCCAAGAGTGGATAACTAAACGGTAACATTTAGTAACGTTATTTTACGGAGTAACAAATTGGATTGTTACATGATTTCTGTAAATACAGTACGGAACTTTTACAGCATGTGATAAATCTACAACGTTATGTGCACTATAACATCATAGTACGTAACGCAGTAAAGGTTATTAATAATTTTTTTTTGCCATGAATAACGTTATTTGCATAACACTATAGCTAATGGTAACAAAATAACGTAACAGTGCACATGAAGTCACAATACATATCATAGTAAAGTAAAAGTTATAACTGTATTTGCGTTTCTGTATATAACATTATTTAAATAACGCTTTAGTTCTTGGTAATGTGATAACATAAAGGTGCAATATAACGTCATGTTCATAGCAAAGTAACAGTTATAAATAAATTTGCGATACTGTGAATAACGATATTTACATAACGCTTTAGCACGTAGTGCCTTAATAACGTTAAGGTACACTATAATAACATTGTCTTAACAAAGTAAAAAATTTGAGTATTATTGCGTTGCTGCGAATAACATTATTCACGTAACGCTATAGCTCGTGGTTACAAAGTAATGTTACTCTGCATGAAAAAGTCAAGGTACATAACTCAGTAAAAATTTTAACTATATTTTGTGTTATTGTGAATAATTGTATACACATACAGTAACGCTTTAACCAGTGGTAAAAATAACAATGCGGTACACTATAATGTCGCAGCATATAACTCTACATGATTTGTGTTGCGAATAATATTATGGAATTCAATACAATATGAAGTATAGAATTATTTTAACAGCAAATATTATTTAGGTTGACCTATGCTTTGAAATAGTTACAGTCCTAGAGATTGGTTGAAAACGCTTTCGTAATACTTATATAGGGCACTCGGAAAACTTTCAATGTTACTCGTGCAAATGATGTTGGAACTGAGTCTTATATTCTTGTTTTAATGATTTTCTTCAATGCCAGAGATTTAGCCTTGTATGCCAAATTATAAGTACCCTTTATATCTACCTGCAGTCAGTAATCAGTACATTGTGCATAGTTTGCTTTTAATCACAAATGCCATGGCTTTCTTTATAACCAGTATCTAAAATGTTGATATGTCAATAACTTTTGAGGTGACTATACGAAATAACTGTATTTTGTAGTAACTGTTCCTTATTTTATTCCAGTTCAATATTTTTGATCCGAGGTTCTGAGGTATGAAATTCTAATATGTATGTATGTGTGTACGTATACATAGACACATGCACACACCCACATGCGCGCGCGCACACACACACACACACACACACACACTCACTCACTCTCTCTCTCACTCACTCTCAATCTATCTGGACGATGGCCACACGTTATATTTAAGTACACAGAAGGATAGAAAAAATATTTTTTAAATACAAATCTTAAATTTTGCAAACCTCATGCTTATAATAAAACAAATATGACAGTCGGCTTTTAACATGTCTGCAGCTCATGACCACAGCTACTACCTTTCAAGATTATGACTTTTTAACATGGCCATCCTCCACATGGATTGAACAAGCATCAAGCATCACTATTGGCCAATGCATTAGCTCCACATTCAACATTCTGAATCCTGCACCGGAACATAGATTTGTACACTGCTGTTAACGTCCAGCCATTCCTGAAAATTTTACTTACCTACTTCTTTTCCATGTAGACAGCGTGAAAACTATTGGGTTTATATTCAAATTTTAATTTATGACTTGACAATTTATTTCTTGTCTTTGTTGTAACTCTTAGGTACAAAATTGTTCCATTTAAAGTTGAAATTTTGCCAAAAAGGAAATTTAGTAATCCATTTGCATTTTTTTTTCAAAGTAAAAAGAATGCCGTAAAACTATTTTGTGAACAGAAATTAACTTTCTTCTGTTTACTAACTGTCCAACTACATACATACCGTATTCACCTGAATATAAGACTATATTTTGTTCCAAATATCACTTTCAAAAATGTAGTCATCTTATTTTTACATCACAAAAAAATCAAGGTTAATATTCATGCATAGTTAATAGTAATAGCACTTAGCTCATGGTTTCCAGATAAAGATTCTAATCTTTCGAAAAAACACAAGTTTGGTTAACATTATCAAAAGAAATAAAATATAATCACAACAAAAAGTGAGGTTAACTTCACTTTCCATCACGTTTTTCTTCCAATAGGCTCTGTTACTTGTCTTTAATCCAGGCGTACAGATATTTCTAATTATTGTGAAACCACCTGACAGAACCGTCGCTAAAATATTGGTACAAATATTAAATATGCATAAATGGGACAGTGCATTACATTACACTACCGGCAGTTATGTTTCATTAGGTTGCGTTTACCAAAGATACAATTGTGACATGGTGGTAAACTAACCATCTTGTGATCTAAAGCAACTACGTGATCACCAAAATGGCATCATGTACGTGAACACAAGTAATCAAAGTTGTTTGATGACCAACTTTTGCGCTGAAGTTCAACATTCCCAGAGTGAACATGTCTGGGGTTAATACGAGATAGTAGCTGTATCAATGACTTCTAATTTATTTTTGTGTACCCTTGTTTACTCCTGGTCGAAGCCGTTTTCTGGTTTTGTATGGAACGTATTGGTAAATGAGCACGATTTAATTAAATATGAGTGACCACATTGAAAAAAAAAAGTTCATCGACGTCGCAATTAAAAAAATCTGAACGTCGTAGTTATGATGGGAATTTTTAACTAATGGTGGTTCGTATGCAAAAATGCATAATAATTGTGCTGCAGCCAGGCATTTTTCCGTTACCGAAGCAAATGTTTGTGAGGATCATTCTACTGGGGAGTCTCATTCAAGTGATGAATAACACAGGCCAACAAAATTTTTTTAGGTAAAAACTTCTTAAATAAATGCAGCTGAATCTTACGTATTTTTGGGTGCTGAAACCGAATCTGGCATCAGTTTTTTTTGTATCACCCACAGTTCTCTCACAATATGCATATGTATTTAAAAATGTGATATATGCGATTGTATTAAAAAAAATTCATTACATACATTTTAAGTGTTTATTTTTTGGTATTTCCTTTCTCCCTTCTATTTGAAGCTTCTTATGTTGCTTTTTCTCAGATGTAATAAATTTTCTTGTTCTCGATGAAATGACCAGCAGTAATCACCCATCATGCTGACATTCCACCGTCCTTGGTAACGTTTCTCCATCACTTTGATGTCCTCGTGAAACTGCTCCCCCTGCTCTTCAGTCACGTCATCCAAGTTGTCAGGGAAAAAGTCAAGATGGTTGTGTAAGAAGTGGACTTTAAGGCTCATCAGGCATCCCAGCTTTTTGAACTTTTCTATCATATTAGCTACGATAAACTAATAGTTTGGGTCTTTAACATTGCCCAAATACTTAGTCACAACTTGATTAAATGATATCCAAACCTCCTTTCCCTTTGTAGTCATTTTTGTTTCAAAGTTGGAATCGAACATCATTTTACAAATGTCAGGCCCAACAAAAACCCCTTCTTTCAGTTTGGCTCCTGATAAATGAGGAAACTTTTAACATAAATACTTAAAACATTCACCATCTTTAGGCAAGGCTTTTACAAACTGTTTCATTAAATCTAATTTAATGTGAAGACGTAGTAGAATTTTTTTATTTGGATCTATTAAAGTTTTATGCAAAATGTTCTTCTTTCCAGATGTTAAGGTTTTTCTTGCAGGTCAATGTTTTGTGGACCAGTGTCGATCCCTTGCTCTGCTGTCTCACTCACATATAAAACATGGAAATTTAGTAAATGCCTTTTGTTGGCCTAGGAGCATGCAAACAACTTTCAAATCTATCACACATCATCCAATCGTGAGCAAGATAGTTAATTTCCTTTAAATTAATGTCTAGATTTTTGTAAGTTTCCTTCATATGGACTGAATGAGCCACAGGCAGTGAAGCATAAGTATTGCCATTGTGTAAAAGAACTGCTTTTATGCTAGTTTTTGATGAGTCTATAAAAAACCTAAATTCTTCATTGTTGTACTCAATTCCAAATTCATTCATTGGACCACCAATATCATGGCTGTACACCAAACTTAGCGAACTGTTGATCTCTTGTTCTATATTCATAAATAGATGCTCCAGGTGCCAACAAATGTTTTTTTCTTTTAGCCTAGAGCCAAGCAATTCAGTTTTCTCTTTAGTCAAATCCAAATCGCTTACCAAATCATTTAACTCAGCCTGTGTAAATAACTGAGGTTCTAAATTTTCTAGAGAACATTGGAACTCATCATCATCCGATTTACATTCATCA
Source organism: Clitarchus hookeri (assembly GCA_002778355.1). Lineage (NCBI taxonomy): Eukaryota > Metazoa > Arthropoda > Insecta > Phasmatodea > Phasmatidae > Clitarchus > Clitarchus hookeri. The sequence continues at coordinate 121,162 of NQII01004069.1, read as the reverse complement.
GATTCAGTTTCACTGGACTGATCAAGTAAAACGTCATCAATAGCCTGTGGTGGCTCAGGGACAGGAAGTCCCGGACCATGACCGACTGGTCGACTAGTTGAAGGGAGATTAGGATAGACAATTACTTTCTTATTATTGGAGTTATATCCAGTAACATCAATGCTACAAAAATAACAATTGTCTGAATAATTTTTTGGTTCTCTCCATATCATGGGTACTGCAAATCTAAAAGCTGTTTTTTTTTTAAACCATTTTCTAAGGTTTTCAACACAAACATAGCATACATTGTGTGGAGCCCAAGGTTTTTCTTGATCACCAAGTTTTATTCCAAAATATACGAAGTACACTTTTTTAACAAACTCTGTAATGTATCTTTCATATTTTTAAATTACAAACTCACCACATATATAACAAAAACTGTTAGGAAAGTTTTTACAACCACGGGTTAGCCATACTTAGAGCACATGGGCAAAAGGCTGAAAAGTGAGGTTGTGTTGACAGAAAGAAAACAAACAGTCCTACCACCACTGCCAACCTAATTTCATTTAGATTTACTGTAGGTTTTAGAATATTAATAACGTATATCAAGTCTATAAAAATATTTATAAATGTATATAAAAATATATAAATAAAGTATATAAAAATGCACAGATATTAGATAAAAAATGAATTTCTCACATTTTTGTATATTCAAATGTGAAAAAATTGTGGGTGTTACGACTTTTTAATTATTATTTTCGGACTCAGCACACCAAAAAGCATAAGAATCCGGCAAAATTATAGAAAAAGTTTTTTTATCGTTGGCCTGTGTAACTGACATAGAACAGTTATTTTTAATACTGCATTCTTTACTCTTTCTTGTACATAAGGTTTGATGACTGGTAAGCTTTTACCTATTTTACTTATATTAAAAATGATTTTCATGGAAAATTTGACTTTTGAGGATTTTTTATCATCATGGCCTGTCAATAAGCATTTGTGGCAAAATTGAATTTTTTTTCCCATTACCAAAGTTTAAGTGTAGGGAGTAGTTTTATATTTGAGGTCGTCGTCATATTTGGGTGAATACAGTATATCGGTGTCACATATGCATCCATTCAATCCAAGTCCTGTAAATTTTTTTCATTAATTTACACAATGTATGGCAGATGTAATAGAAATAGGTGTCTAACATAAATATGTTGTTTTACCATTTAATTGAACTCTTATTTTGGCTACTAATAAACAGAATTCACGAATGTGGTCCTGAGGTAGTAACAGATAATCAATTCCCATTCTGTTATTACGGTTCAGTGGCAGGCATAATCGTTTTTGTGACCTTGGATTCGTTATGATTTTGGCCATGAAAATTGTATAAAACATGAAATAAATAGACCATTTCTCAAGGAGTTAAAAAAAGTATATTAAATAAAAAATAAAGCTTCTTATTTCTTTACTTTTACGGCTCAATTTACATCTTGAAATTCGTTGTTTATCACGCAGGCAACGAAAAACGGAGACATACCGGAACCCTGGTGAAAGTTTACCTCGAGAAAAAACACGTGCATATTAATAATTTAACTTAAATTATTAAATACAAAATATTTAGTTGTGATCTTCAGATACAGTCTTTCAAGTTAATCAAGATGGTACCCTCTGCAATGAGAAGACAAAATTTGAAAAACTGTATGTCTCGATACAAATTATTTTGCTGCATATTAACTGAATTGCTAGTTTTCGAAAGTGAGTAAAATTGTCGATATGATACCACGCAGCGAACTGTAATATATACATTATATACAGTATATATTCAAGACAAAACAGAAACGGAAAATAGTTTTGGGAGACGAAATATTACCAAGCTGTTAAACACTATGCCTGAGTCTGAGGCACCGTAGCGAATAACTGAACGTCACTGTACTCCACGCCATCAAAAGGCAGTGTGACATTTGGACTCGCAAGGATTCCACGTGGACAAACATGCTACTACCACTGCATGGCCAACGTGGCTTGCGCCATCTAACCATTGTGTATGCACTATGACTAGACCTTGAGCTCTGCACAAACATGGAGAATCATTCTGTAGGAAAAAACCCTCTGTTAGGATTGGGACCGGGCAGAAAAAATATAACTTCCAAACAGGTCACTGTTTCACGGTTCCCAGCGATGACTGCTATGTTATATTTATTGTGTGGCAAATCATGGCTAGCAAAAGCATCGACGGCGAGTAAATTAGCCGGCCCACATCTGAAGAGAATCTTTAAAATTTAATGGCACAGTAAGATTTCTGTAAGTATCTAAAAGGTTCTGTATCCAGCGCCGAAAATAATCAAAAGAACAAAACTAAGGCAAAAATAAACTAAACAAACTCCGGAAAATTAACGACAAGAAGCTAAGAACTATAAAAGAAACTAGCAGTCAATACAACGTGAGCAGATGAGAGATAAAGGCAAAAAACTGAACAAGAAAAATGATGAACAATAATCACAGTGAACACAAATCAGGATAAGATTATATCGTGTCAATTATCTATATACTGACTTCAAAAATATCAAGTTTTAATTACTGGTGCAATTTCTCACAGAAAATAAGCTCTTACGACAGCTCTCATGGTAAAATTTGAGAACTCTAGTACGGCTCTTCATAATAGGTGTAATTCATTCATAGATTCCAAAATTGTTGTTTTCAAGTTATACAAAATTCACTTCTGTATTAATAGGTCATTTGGTTTTTAAAATGGTTGTTCTTTTAACTAATCATAAATGTCTGAAAAATTATAAATTTTTGTGGATTTTGCTGCTGATAAATGAAATAATTTTTCAAGAAATTCAAACATATACAATTTAATTACGGATTGCTTATAGCTTACAGTTATCAGTGCTCAGTCAGACCAAACATTTATGATATGTAATAAATGATCAACATACATTCATTTGGGTATGGTACTTCTGTTACTATTGAAAAATCACTTTAATTTTGAAGAAATAAGTTTTATTTGAAAAGGTACTTGCACTAAGAAACATTTTTTGATGAAATAAATTGGCAATGTGTGTTGTTATTACATGGAAAAAAACTATGATCAAGTTTTTTGTAAATCAGTAAAAAACCATTTCTTTTTTATCTGCCTTTTACCTAGCTTGTAAAAATGTATGTACACTGAGTGACAAAAGTCATGGGATAGCAATATGCAAATATACAGATGGCAGTAATATTGCGTACAAAATGTATAAATGGGCAGTGCATTGGTTGGGCTTTCATTTGTATTCAAAAGATTCATGTGAAAAGGTGTCTGACGTGATTATGGCCGCACTACGGGAATTAACAGACTTTGAACACGGAATGGTAGTTGGAACTCGACGCATGGGACATTCCATTTCGGAAATGGTTAGGGAATTCAACATTCCGAGATCCACAGTGTCAAGAGTGTGCAGAGAATACCTAATTTCAGGCATAACCTCCCACCATGGACAACGCAGTGGCCGACCGCCTGCACTTAATACCGAGACCAACAACGTTTGCGCAGAATTGTCAGTGTTAACAGACAAGCAACCCTGTGTGAAATAACTGCAGGAATCAATGTGGGACGTACTACGGACGTGTCCGTTAGGACACTGCAGCGAAATTTGACTTTACTGGCTATGCCAGCAGAAGACCGACTTGAGTGCCTTTTCAAACAGCATGACATCGCCTGCAGCGCCTCTCCTGGGCTCGTGACCATATCAGTTGAACCCTAGACGACTGGAAAATCGTGGCTTGGTCAGATGAGTCCCGATTTCAGTTGGTAAGAGCTGATGGTAGGGTTTGAGTGTGGCACAGACCCCACAAATCCATGGACCCAAGTTGTCAACAAGGAACTGTGCACGCTGGTGGTGGCTCCATAATGGTGTGGGCTGTTTTTACATGGAATGGACTGGGTCCTCTGGTCCAACTGAACCGATCATTGACTGGAAAGGGTTATGTTCAGCTACTTGGAGACCACTTGCGGCCATTCATGGACTTCATGTAGGTACCTTCACAACGATGGACTTTTTATGGATGACAACGCGCCATGTCACCAGGCCACAACTGCTTGCGATTGTTTTGCAGAACATTCTGGACAATTCCAGCGAATGATTTGGCCACCAAGATCGCCCGACATGAATCCCATCAAACATTTATGGGACATCATCGAGAGGTCCGTTTGTGCACAGAATCCTGCACCGGCAACACTTTCGCAATTATGGACGTCTATAGAGGCAACATGACTCAATATTCCTGCTGGGGACTTCCAACGACTTGTTGAGTCCATGCCATGTCGAGTTGCTGCACTTCGCCGGGCAAAAGGAGGTCCAACGCGATATTAGGATGTATCCCATGACTTTTGTCGCCTGAGTGTAATTATTAATTTAAAAAAATAATTGGTGCAATGTGTACTTGTTAACAAAACCCTTCAATTCAGTATTCAATTCAAATTTGCGAATATTTTAAAAATTTGCTTTAAATTCACTTTGAAATTAAATTTCCGGCTTTGCTCACCCAAAGACACCACGGAAAACAGACACCCTAAGAGCCAGTATGGTCTATAACACAACAGCAACTGCTCTAACAAACTCCAGAAAAGAATAGTACAACAAGGATATTGCTAGCTTTGTTGAATGTCGCCCACGAGCCAATGTAATACATTTTATGCAGCAACAATAATGGCCAATCACTAGAGACCTGAAAATTTAGCTAACGCTATAACGCCAAATTCCACATAAAAAAATTAAAATTATAGTTTTTGAAAATTTTTTACTGTAATTCACGAATTGTACAAAATCCTGTAGTATTTTCGCAAATTATTTTTGTTTTATGTCACATAGTTACTTCTTACAACATATTTTAAGTGTTTTTGCTTATTCAAATACGATTGCATGACGAGTTGCCCAGTAGATTTCTTTGATTTATCACCATAAACGAAAACATGTTTTACTTTCTATCACGTGTGTTTACAGCCATATATAACTTGCGTCACTTTGAGTGAACATTCTAGTGCACGGCCCTGGAAAAGTTTATTTGCTAATTAGGAAACCCCGACATTGTAGTGTTCATGTCTACCAAGCACTACGTTATTTATGGAATTCGCGCCAACTAGCTCGTTAGTTTGTTTACATTCTCGGCAATGTCACGTTTTATCCAACTATTTTTTAATTTTTTACAAAGCGGTGCGGCGGTGAAAAATGTCTTTATGTGCATGTACTAATGTAGAATATATATTGTAAATTGAATTATCACGTATTTTAATCTTTTATTCTTCGAACTAACAGTATTTTTATCATACATATTCTTTGTACATATGTGCAGTAAAAAATGACCCGTTTTGAGCAAACAAAAGTTTTGTCAGCGGGCCTAACAAAAAAATCTGTTGTTGAAAAATTTTTTCTGTTCGTACAAGGCACTTTTATAATTTTTTTTAAACAGTGCTTTTATAATTGTATATAAATTGTTTACTTTAGTGTCTTAATGAAGCCCTTGCCAAAGCATTGTGACCATTATTCCAGGTGTCATGCAGAATACAAAATCTAAGTAAGAAAATGTGAAATTGTTTTATAATTTGAAATTTAATTGAATTTGTGTTAAATTTTATAAAATTTAGTGACTACATTTGAAGGTATTTGTAAAATGTAAATGCGCTATAAGAATAAATATTAAGTTATTTATTTGAAAATAAAGTAATGGCACGTAAACGGAAAATCTAACATGGCAGCTGAGAGAGAGGTCTAGAGAACCTGTGTGGGTGATGAGGCAAAGATGGAGCAGTGAGGGTAACGGGAGTGCCCAGAGAAAACTCCACGGTGAGTAGCCACGTCCGCTACATTTCCCGTACACAAAAATTTTGCTGACCTCGCTGGGAATCTAACACGTTCACCTTCATGTGAGGGTGGCGGTAAAATGTGACTGGTTGCTCATCCACTTTTGACTGTCTTTGTGCCGAATGAAAAGCAGCTGCGGTTTTTGGACAGCATTACATTATATGGTTGAAGCACTTCCGTCCCTCTTAGCGCAAGTCTCTCCGGGGTCTCTCTTATAATTTCTTCTCTTGGCATTATTTCTTTTCACGGCTATATACAGTGGTTAGACTATACAGCAAATTTTCAAACATCTTCCACAAGGAGTTCAATCTAAGCGTCACCTGGGCTGCGGGCCGGCGGAATCTCGAGCCGGAACAGAGCATAGGGTGAACTGCCTTCAACCCCAACAGCCTGGGGAGGGGTGATAATTAAAAATATAAGTGAGAAGTACTCACCCGTGCCTTTCATCACTTTGTCACTGGATGCGTAACTGTTGATGAGAGACAGAGATTCTTGGAATCTGGCATTGTCAAGCCCAATGACATTCCCCAACATCTGGGAGACTGATATGATCACCTGAAAGTAAAATTACAAGTTTGTATCAACTTGGTACTTCACCCAATTAAAAGTAACAGGTAAGGTATACAGAGAATATGCAGCAGGCTGTACCTGGAGGTGAACTCTGGTGAGGCCCTTCCTACTTGTAAATTCAAAGTTGCTCCTCATCAGCAGGTACAACAGTGCACAGGACTCTTGCCGTATAGATGACAGGCGACTGTTGCAGCATCGAAGTAACTCGTAACACAGGCGACCACATAACTGTGCATTACCTAAGGCCAAAATGAAGAAAGATATATGTCAGAAATAACTGCTGGAGGTGAGAATGTACAACCAGCTTTAATTAAGGGTAGCTACCAATTCTGAAAGTCACTTAAGTCCCAGTTTAGAAGATGTTACCCGGCTGGCAGGCACAATATTGCACTAGATAAAATGGTCTTACGGTGGTCATCTTTTATTACTATTTCAGTGCATTCTACAAGGTCTTGTACACTGCAGCTGCAAGGGTCGTACTAAAGAAGAAATAGACCTCAACTATCAATGGCATGCTGTTACACAGAGTAACTGTAAAATTCAGCGTATCATGAAATTAATAACTTCACTTTCTTTATTTGGCCATGTTCCTGGCTAAGTATGTCTAGTTAATGTCATGATGTTGGAGCTATACATTTATTGAGGAAAGGTTATTATACTTAAAGATCAGTTAGATCTACTGCTGGATAGGTCTACAAGCATTTTAAAATGTTCATTGAGAAAAGGGAGGCAATAAAACCAATTTTTGGCATGGGGTAGAATAAAATAGAACTAAAATTATATTGTAACTACCTAATAATCGACTATATAACTGCCTTGCTTCTATAGATTGTGTAAAAGCTGATCTCAGACAATGATACTGGAAGTACACACACAATACATATCTTCATATTTCTAGATATTGTATAACAAATAACCAGTTTTTTGATGAGCAATACCTAAAATGTGGTGTGGTGGTGTGGTGTGCGTCTCCTGTTACAGTGTTGCTAGGCCACAGGCACAATCTCTGGGTTGACAGAATTCCTCATTCTGCATTTACAGCTCTAGAAGCCTTGTTATGTGAGGTTTTCACTACCTTTCCTGGACAGTGGGTAAGGGCATATAGCTCTTCATTACTTAAGGTTTTATTCAACTGGTAAGTCACGCCAGCTGTTGCTTTGTATTTTGGACACCACTGAATTTATACGATCACTTCTCAAACTCATAAGGATTGTCCGTACTGAACATTACTTCCAGCGTCAGAGTAATCTGACAGACTTTCACCACAGCCAACAGAAGTATGGTATGACAAATTAGATTCACCATCTTTGCATCTGAATTGCACAAAACAAGTTAACTGACCCAACAAAATTAAGTTCTGATTCCAATCATTCTAGTGCTCATTTCAATGATACAAATTAAAAAAAACATAGCCCTAGTTTTTACAGCATATTACAGAATACCAACAAAATCTAAAGTTCTGCAATGAAAAAGGAAGCAGAAAAATTCTGCCAATAACCAAGCAAAAACACAACATTCAAGGCATGCTTTATTCACCGCACGAGTACTAACAAACTCACCCTGAAAGATAACGACAGAGAAATTGTTGATGTATGCCCGCAATGCAGCGAACAAATGCCTGAAGAGCGTCTCTGACTGGCCCACTTGCAGAAATGACAGGTATATGTCAAACAGCTTGTGCATCACTGCATTTTCGCCCTGGCCCAACAGAAGGTTGTCCTTGAAGTGGATGCAGTATAGGCCGAGAGCATCCAACCCAATTAGTCCAACCTCTGTCGCCACATTGGCTTCCAGCAAGGCTTGGTACAACTTGCTAGAGTCAGTGTCGTTAACTGAAAATGAAGGAAATAAACTTTATTACATAAAGAATTGTGCAGGATATCAATGAGTTATTATCTACACTTAAGGTGGTCGGCTACCTGCCACTTGATATGCATTGCAGCATGTTTTAAAATTTTTGTTTTTGATGAAACTATTAAATGTACCACTAATAGGTTTACCTACGAAAAGAAAGTACATTCCAGACTTTTTATACACATTCAAAACATTACTTTCATGCCCTCCAAAAGAGTTAAAAACTGCTTTTAAGACTGCTGCATCGCAAGACTGCTGTATCTCAAAATATATGAACCGGATGCATGCAAAACTACGACTTTGCTACAGAGTCACATCCAATAGAATTCTAGGGTCACCACTTTAAGTTATGTTCAGGCAAGTTGCCGATGGAAAGACTGCACACTAGTTGAGGCGATACCACATTACATACACCGGTCAGTTTCGCTCCTAGTGCTTCATAAATTTTTGACTCACACGAACATATCTTTCACAAGGCAACCACCTTAAGCCAAATTACGAATCCTCATGTGCAGTCACTGATATTCTCTACAGTGAAAAGATGACATTGATATCACAGTATGGTGGCTGGTTAGCGTATAATACCATTGAAGGTGAAGTACTTGATCTCCTAGCTGTTCTTAAAGATGCACTACAACTGTTTAGAGATGAATTACTCTTACTGAGGACACAGGACTAACACACAATTGCAAGAGAGAGAGAAAGAGAGAGTATATATATATATATATACACACACACACTGTCTTCTTCTAAAGCAGCATCAAAGATGGAAAAGTCCCCCCCTCTATCCAAAACACAATGCCTAGCTGATGGGTACACAAAAACAAACAAACTTATTACCAAACATAAAACAGAATCTTATACATGTTTTGAAAAATAAATTCTCTGCAAATTAGCACAAGACCAAATCATTAATTTCTAACAATAGTTGTTTGTAAATATTTTACTACATATATAAAAACAAAATCAAATTTAATTTTGAGTATTTAAAATTGATTTGAATTAGCTTCAACTATTTAATTATTATTTGGATATGGTACTTGCAGATGTCGCTTGTTAATACAGTTTGTGTGTTTTCAGTTGTCCCATATGCAATAATGGTTTTAGACATTATAATAATGGAAAATAAGCATAAATATAGCACATTTACATTACATCAGCACAGGAAAGTGAAATAAAATTGTTACACAAGAATAGGGATGTTAAATAAAATTAAAATGCCCATTATTGGATACCCCACAGAAAACAATATCTCCTGAGTTAGAAAACAGTTTATGCTTGAATTTGTCAGCTTAAATAATGTGCACACACAAAAAAAATGCAATCTACCTAAGTTTGGCGGTACTGAAAAATTTGTGCAGTGAACTAGCCAACATATGGATCTTTGATAAAAAGTCACATAACTTAGCAGAATACCCACTTGTGTGGGAATAACAATTTTTATATTAAAATTTGTTAAGCAAATCTGCATGCTGTTTTTCTGAAAGTCAAATTTTTTTCTACAGAATAGTATATGGTATTCTAATGGGTAAATAGTTAACTGCTTGTACCAATCTGATGAACATTTGGTACAATAATATGTACTAGTCTGCTAACCAGTAGAATTTTTTGTTATTATTATTATTTTTTTGCTTTGGTTTTTTTAATACAAACCTCATTATTGCAAAAAGCCAGAATTACAGTCCATTCTGGTTTATGAGGTTTCACTGTTTTTCCTTTGAAGAGGAAAAAAACAACCCTATTACATAATCTGAAAAGAAAAGAAAAAAACTTCTATACAGACTAGTTTCTGTTAGTTAATTTGGATTCGGAACTGGGTTTGAGATGCAAATGAATTTTTGAGGTTTAGACTATAGATTAACTTATCCATGATTTGTATACCAATTTCCAAGTTTCTCCAAATGCCACTGTGCCTGTTTAAAGGAAACAAAAAAAATACTTCCTTCTAAAAGATTTCTCTATATTCACATTGCTACAAACATACGTCTAATGCTACAAAATTACAAAACAGGCAGTAAAATGTGAAGGCTAGCTTACCTATTTGCTGTATGTTCTCCCTCCCGACACTGCTGCTACCACTATGCAGTGCTAGGGGTGGCTCGTCCCCGGAGAAGTCCGGGGGCTGCATTCGAGCTGGCAGAGTCATCGCTTTGGTTGTTCCTGGCTTGCCAGCAGTGGTCTTTGCTGCAATCTGCCGCTTCCCCAAGTATTTGAACTGATGGAGGCAGAGCCTACAGGAAGGGGGATAAAAAAAGACCTCTCTCACCAGTCACTTGTATTATAAACAGCTGATTTCATAAACACTTTAATTTGTGCCATTTTAAAATTACAGTGTTTCATTTTGATCTTAGTGCCATGTTAACAACTGCCTAGATACAACACAAAGAATACAGCATTCATGACTATTTAAAACTGTAGAATATACACTCAAAATACATTTACTGTATTTCTTATTATGTGAATCACTGGTTAAAAAAATAATAATGTGCTTGTTTGCAATGTAACTAATGTTAATAATGTTACTGGTTGGCACAGAATCAATCTTTTCATAAGCAGCAGAGATTTCCCTTTAATTATTTGTTTAAACAAATGTCCAGTAATGGGGAATGCACTCATCAACAAATGCAGCAACCATCATGTTCTCCTCGTCTTTTGTTCAACCACTGCTGAGACTGCGCAACCTTGCTCCCTCCCCTTACATGCCATGTGAGTGGGAGCTAGCGCTTTGTTACCCTCGGATACTTTCAAGCATGCTCAGCAGTTGACACAGCGCAACCTTGCTCTCTCCCCTTACATGCCATGCGAGTGGGAGCTGCTTTTGTTTGTTACCCTCGGATACTTTCGGGCATGCTCAGCAGTTGACACTGCGCAACCTTGCTCTCTCCCCTTACATGCCATGCGAGTGGGAGCTGCTTTTGTTTGTTACCCTCGGATACTTTCGGGCATGCTCAGCAGTTGACATTGCGCAACCTTGCTCCCTCCCCTTACATGCCATGCGAGTGGGAGCTGCTTTGTTTGTTACCCTCGGATATTTCGGGCATGCTCAGCAGTGTTGACACTGCGCAACCTTGCTCTCTCCCCTTACATGCCATGCGAGTGGGAGCTGCTTTTGTTTGTTACCCTCGGATACTTTCGGGCATGCTCAGCAGTTGACACTGCGCAACCTTGCTCTCTCCCCTTACATGCCATGCGAGTGGGAGCTGCTTTTGTTTGTTACCCTCGGATACTTTCGGGCATGCTCAGCAGTTGACACTGCGCAACCTTGCTCTCTCCCCTTACATGCCATGCGAGTGGGAGCTGCTTTTGTTTGTTACCCTCGGATACTTTCGGGCATGCTCAGCAGTTGACACTGCGCAACCTTGCTCTCTCCCCTTACATGCCATGCGAGTGGGAGCTGCTTTTGTTTGTTACCCTCGGATACTTTCGGGCATGCTCAGCAGTTGACACTGCGCAACCTTGCTCTCTCCCCTTACATGCCATGCGAGTGGGAGCTGCTTTTGTTTGTTACCCTCGGATACTTTCGGGCATGCTCAGCAGTTGACACTGCGCAACCTTGCTCTCTCCCCTTACATGCCATGCGAGTGGGAGCTGCTTTTGTTTGTTACCCTCGGATACTTTCGGGCATGCTCAGCAGTGTTGACACTGCGCAACCTTGCTCTCTCCCCTTACATGCCATGCGAGTGGGAGCTGCTTTTGTTTGTTACCCTCGGATACTTTCGGGCATGCTCAGCAGTTGACACTGCGCAACCTTGCTCTCTCCCCTTACATGCCATGCGAGTGGGAGCTGCTTTTGTTTGTTACCCTCGGATACTTTCGGGCATGCTCAGCAGTTGACACTGCGCAACCTTGCTCTCTCCCCTTACATGCCATGCGAGTGGGAGCTGCTTTGTTTGTTACCCTCGGATATTTCGGGCATGCTCAGCAGTTGACACTGTGCAACCTTGCTCTCTCCCCTTACATGCCATGCAAGTGGGAGCTGCTTTTGTTTGTTACCCTCGGATATTTCGGGCATGCTCAGCAGTGTTGACACTGCGCAACCTTGCTCTCTCCCCTTACATGCCATGCGAGTGGGAGCTGCTTTTGTTTGTTACCCTCGGATACTTTCGGGCATGCTCAGCAGTTGACACTGCGCAACCTTGCTCTCTCCCCTTACATGCCATGCGAGTGGGAGCTGCTTTTGTTTGTTACCCTCGGATACTTTCGGGCATGCTCAGCAGTTGACACTGCGCAACCTTGCTCTCTCCCCTTACATGCCATGCGAGTGGGAGCTGCTTTTGTTTGTTACCCTCGGATACTTTCGGGCATGCTCAGCAGTTGACACTGCGCAACCTTGCTCTCTCCCCTTACATGCCATGCGAGTGGGAGCTGCTTTTGTTTGTTACCCTCGGATACTTTCGGGCATGCTCAGCAGTTGACACTGCGCAACCTTGCTCTCTCCCCTTACATGCCATGCGAGTGGGAGCTGCTTTTGTTTGTTACCCTCGGATACTTTCGGGCATGCTCAGCAGTTGACACTGCGCAACCTTGCTCTCTCCCCTTACATGCCATGCGAGTGGGAGCTGCTTTTGTTTGTTACCCTCGGATACTTTCGGGCATGCTCAGCAGTTGACACTGCGCAACCTTGCTCTCTCCCCTTACATGCCATGCGAGTGGGAGCTGCTTTTGTTTGTTACCCTCGGATACTTTCGGGCATGCTCAGCAGTTGACACTGCGCAACCTTGCTCTCTCCCCTTACATGCCATGCGAGTGGGAGCTGCTTTGTTTGTTACCCTCGGATATTTCGGGCATGCTCAGCAGTTGACACTGTGCAACCTTGCTCTCTCCCCTTACATGCCATGCAAGTGGGAGCTGCTTTGTTTGTTACCCTCGGATACTTTCGGGCATGCTCAGCAGTTGACACTGCACAACCTTGCTCCCTGCCCTTACATGCCATGCGAGTGGGAGCTGCTTTGTTACCCTCAGATACCATCGGGCATGCTCAGCTGTTTCTCGGTAGAATATTGCTTCTTCCCCTCATGCACCTGAACAGAGGGGAACTGGTTGCCTAGCAACTAGCATAGCTTTCTCTTTTTCTCCCCTTTCACGCCTGACAATAGGTGAACTTGTTACCTAGTAATGAGCATGGAATCCTTGCATCTTCCCTCTCTTGGCCGTCTGTTGGGAGGCAGATCGCTTACACGTAGGTCAACTTTAGTCTTTGTGAGGGAAGGCAAAAACACTTTGGTTGTCCTTGCTACCTTCGGCTGTCTCAGCCAGAACCACTTTTGACTCGTACCCTACATGCTTTGTGAAGGGGTAGCTGACAAACTCTCCCCCCCTCCACCATGAATATATTTGTGGAGGGGCATCTGGAGTAGCGCGTTGTAATGTGGCACGTCAAGGTATTGACAGATGGAAATTACCACTCTGCTAGTTCACAGGTAGTAACACGAGACTCTTTAAAAAGGTTGCCAATTAAATATTAAATAAAGTTCAATTCTGGTTTATTTGTTTTATACTTTCATTTAGCAATCAAGTGAAACAGTTCACATACGGAGTTCAGGTATGCCGAGTAAGAACAGGTTTCACCGGTTCACAGACAAGTAGAGAGCAGCGCCACAGTTGTTGATCAACTATTTACATCTCTAAAAACTTGCCTCGCAAGAAGTTACGAAGGCAGGAGGGACGTTCGTTCCCTACTGGCACCCTAGCGACCTCCCACGCTGACGGAAGTAATTTTATACAGTTAAGTTTTTTGCAGAAAAAGAATGAAGTTGAAAGATTTTAGCGGTGCGGGTGCTTGCCGGTGTGGGTTACGTTATCACCCCCGATGCGTCTTCTCTGGTTGCTTGTTATAGACCATTTCTCCCCGGGCAAGTACCCGTCCAGGGTTTTTACCACTCGTGGCTACCCCCCCTTTCACACATAAGGGCCTGGCGTGGGCCACCACTCACGCTCTTCCTACGCTATCGAAATTGCGTAGCCCGCTTAACTGCGCCGTCAAGATAAAGATAAGCAAACTTCTCATACAAAACTTGTGGACACAGTCTGAAAGTTTCTAATATAATGCTGACGCTTACTGAAAACTAAGATTTTGAAAACGGCAACCGGATGCCTGATAAACGTTAAACGGCAAACGTATGCCCGATAAACAAACTATCACGGTAAACAAACCACCAGGGCTTTAATTTTTAATCTCAATAAAAAAAAAATACGAAGCTTGGCAAAGCAAAAGAAAATGAACCACGTGTCCCAAAAATGAATAATACTGCATCATTACAGCGTGTACCTACATGCACTGGCTTAGGTAGTGCCCAAAAGACAGCAACTTTTAGGCGGAAAAAATTTGTACTCTTTTGAACACTTAAACATTATGGTGAGTGAGAAGATGGCCTCCTATCTCTCTTTTTGAAGTATAACGCTAGCTATCAATGTCAGACCTCGCATATATTTTATACTAGCCGTGCCTGCGGCTACGCTCACGTGAACTACAGAATTATTGTTTAGGTTTTTTTTATAAATAAAGTTGAATTTTACTTAGTGTTAATCTTTTATACATATTATAAAACTCGACATCTCTCTGTCCGTCTGTTAGTACGCTCATCACTCGAGAACCACTTATCCAATTTACGTGCTTTTTTTATATTCATAGCTATGTTCTCTGGCCAGGTTTTAGTATATATTTTGTTACATAAAGTAACATAAGGAATAAGCTGTGACAATAATAGTGAATCAAGTCGGGAAAAAATTTGCCGCCAGTGCGCTCTCTTGCAACACGCTGTCTAAACCGTTAAAGATGGAACAATATCATGTAGTAAAGAATTGTGTAGAATAAAAAGACCTTAAAAAAAAAACCTGCGTGGTAGCATATATCTATCTATAACAGAGAAATACTAATAAGCATTTTTACCATTTAATTCACAAGCAACATTCCTTGACAAAATTTTTCAGCTTGCACTCATTGAAATTGGAAAGCAAGTGCAGACATTGTCAGGAAAAAGTATAAAAAGCATGGTCCTACCAATACCAGATAATATAGTAGATTCAACTTTTAACAATTACTGCATCAGGGAAACTTATAGATTAGAATTGCACACCACTGCAAGCTTTGAAAACATTTTTACTTATTTGTCTCGTTAATTTTTTTTTTCTGTCCTGTCACCAGTAGTTGAACTAACCATGTCTTGTTAGACTTCTACTGCAATCTGGCTTCAACATTTGTATCAGGTACAAGCTCAGAGAGCAAGCCCGCATGTACTGTTTGTCCACATGCAACATTTTTTTCACTCAGTTCATCAATAAACAATTCATAGAGGCTCAGCTGTACATGCACTCTCTCATACTTACTCAATACATCTGAAGAAGTTGAGAATCTCAAGCTCAGTGCACTGCTGCCACCACGATATTAAGAACTCATCACCCAGGTACTTAACCACAAACATAAAGCACAGGAGGAGATCCTTCATCTCAGCTGACTGAAGTTTGTCACAGCGTACCACATGTTGCGAGTTGGTAACGCTGAGAGACCTGCAACATGCCAAAATAACAGTAATTTTATATGCGGCACACGTTTAACAGTTGTCAGTGAAGATGCAAAACCTCATATGTAAAAGAATTAAGGTATTCAAGAAGATGAAAAAACTGTATTAAAGGTTGTTACAAAATTGCAAAAAGTCATGTAGCAACTGTTGACAATCTTGAAATAGTTTATTATTTTCAAAACCACAGGAATGGCTGGACAACCACGTACCACCACCTCCTTATGTATGTACCCTGACCGCACAGCTCCAGTGGAGTAGGGATGGCCATTCGTGCCAGCAACTCCCATGCACCCCTGGCCCATTGCATGCTTTTATTGAGTTGCCAGCCTCAGAAACACGAGTTTATCTTCAACGACAACCACCTTCAGTTCTCCCTCTTCCCCTTGAATCGGACCTTCAACTTTAAGCAATATTGGGCTGACCCACACTCCCTCAGTCTTCAGCTGCCGTGCTAGCTGCACCACCCCAGTTGTTTCACCATGTCAGTCTTTATGTGACGTGTCCTAGTGAGAGGTATAATATGGAATGGTAGTACATTTGGGACATAAAACAGTCTTGTCCGTGGGTGCCCATCATTTCTGCCCTCGGCACAAAAACCTGTGTTGCTGAAGCACGTCACAAACTCATCCCATGTAATAAGTTATGCAATCCAACCCCTTTTTCTTAATATATTAACTATGCATTTCTTTCACCCCGCCAACCTGCTACCCCGTTACTTCAGCTGGTGTTACTACCAGGCGATACCTGGCAGTAAGGTGCTGGAGAGGGAACCAGTAATAGGGTCACAAGGCAGTGAGAGATAAGAGTGACTGCACCCTAGGGGGAATCACTTTCGCATCTGGTGCTCGGTGCAGTGGTTGTGCACTCTCTCTCTTCGCCTGATCCCGGTTTGTCAGACAGCACTAATGAGCACAATAGCTGGCTGCCCACACTAGCAACACCTAAGACAACTGGGTGTCAACCTCGCACATGGCCCCCCTACCCAACATGCATTACCTCACCCTCGTACCCATCCTAAATCATACCGTCATATGTTGTATTCCCATCTAGGAGGAGAGTGAATCAAAGCCTCCTAAGCTAACCAGTGCCCTCAGTAACCATTGGAAACATGCTCGAGCATTCTTTTTTCCATCAAGAGAAGAGAGAAACTGGATCACCGCCTCCAGAGACCAAGATCAACCCATGGGCCAAGCATAGCAGTCAATGATGAATGTAGGAACAAGGTCGTAGCCAGGTACCTAGTAGTCAGCATGCAGAAATTACCTGAAATGCCTAACACAGTCTGTGGTTCGATTCCTCACACTTTTATGGACCCGAACAAATGAACCTCTGAGGCGTCAACTAATGTGTAATACAGTATTAAAATTTTGAGGGGGAGATGAAATTATGCTTAATTTTCATAATGACTTTCAATGAATGTGGTCTTGAAATGCATATAAATTTAAAATGGGACCACAGAATATGTTCCATAGATGCAGACTTTCAATCCATCTGGGTTCAATACAAAGAGGTTCCATTCTAGTCATAGGCAATTAATTAACTGTGAAGCATTTTCCACAGGCTGAACTCACCATAAACAGCTCTCATGCTAGTCTGCTTCTTGCTTGTTCATTTGCTAGCTACTTACATGGGTTTTTTTAAACACATACTGCTATTGGGTGCACTACAGTTTGAATCTAGCTCTGAGTCGTCCCAAGTAGCATTTCTACACTGGACTTTAATTTATTCTGGGGATACACTCACACCGAGTTTCCACTAATGCTCTCGACAAAGCAGCCACTGTATATCTTTTCGCAAACTTGTATTTCGTCCCTCACACTTTGGTTGGGCAAAGTCAGGGAGATTTGTTACATCGTATACATAAATTGTTCAAAATATCTTATATCTACTTGCATGGATCAAAGGCAGGTATGGGAATTCAGTGATGTAGCAACCTGCAGTCACTCTTTCCACATGTACATTCACACACGTGCAAACACACAAAAACATACATAAACAAAGAGAGAACCAAACTAAAAGTCATCTAATTTTTGTCCAGCTTACCTTGAATGCCTCTTTGTACTGGTGTTGTCTTTGGGTTCCCTGATAATAGCTGTTTCCTGAGACACCGTGGACTGACCATCTCCAGACACAGTTGAAGAGTCAGAATCCAGACTGACAGATGAACTACCATTTGTTAGAGCTAGAAAACAAACAAAAATATTTTCAGAATCACTACATCTTAAAATACATGTAAGAAAACTCTCTATGAATTATGACTTTTTTTAAGCCCACCTTAATAAAAGGTGTTTTATTAAATTACTACAGTTTTCATATCTGCCCTAACAAATACATATACAAAAGTGAATAGCTCCAGTCTGGAAGCATAAGATGATGTAAACACATTAAGCTATCAAAAATGTTGGTTGGCTTTTGCAGTACTCAATGCAACCTCAAAAATAGAATTTACACGTGAAGTAAAAAAATCATACTTGAAAAGATAGAAATTGTGTTCACTTTGACGTAGGACAATTTGGTGGAGGTCACTATATACACAACTAAACACCTTTTGTTTGTACCAATAAACATTCACTTTTAATACAAATGCTACTGTATCTGCTACCATTTATGTAATCCTCGAATCCACCTATTATGACCTGGAAAACCAGGGCAACATTCCAGAAATGCTTTGCTTCAAGACTTTGAAGAAGTATAAATGAGACGTCAGTAAATTGCAAGGAAATGGTTGGTTCCACTATGTGAAAGCAAGTTGTAGAAGTTTTTCTTTGACATTCATGAAAAATTCTGAAAATAGGCCATTATCCAGTTGAAGGTCCTTCATCAGCCTAACATTTAATTTTATCAGGTACTGTTTTTTCAAATGGAGCGCCGCCCGTGCTTTCGCTTTTTATCAGTCTTGCACTTCTAATTATCATGGAAGAACTGCAAGCAATGCTGCATCTGTCACATCCATCTAGATGAACTCGAATACAACAATTGAATAGGTGTGGACACTTGATTTGCTTGTATTTACAGAATGCATCAAAGGCATGAACTTTAATGCATGACACGTAAATATACTATTTCCTTATGCTGCGAATCCGTATCATCACGTGCCACATAAGTGATACAAACAATGAATGGCAGCCACCCAGGCCAGCATTCTGTCTCCATAGATAAGGTGGATGCCTGGAGAGCAGAATGCACCTTAAGGAAGAGAATAATAATAATAATAATAATAATAATAATAATTGCCCCCACTTAGCAAAACAACCTCGTGAGAAGGGAGACCAGTCACCAAAACCAGCGAAGCTGCCCTAAGCTTGCACAGCCGATTCCACCCGCACACCAGGAAGACCTGATTCCAGTCACCCCCCCCCCCCCCNCGCCCAGCTGAAGCTGTCCAAAGGTCGAAGGAACAAGAGACACCCCTAGCCCAGGACAATATACGGCTCTGTACTGCCGCAGAATGGCAGATGATACCAGCAGCTCGCCTTAGCACAAGTCCAACTAAGGCTCTCTGCTCTGTCTGCTCACCCAGCCTTGTGAGAAACCACACAGCGATTTATCAGTGACCAACGCTGGACTTCTTCAAGCACGCACTGCATTCCCGAAGGGTTGTCGTTACTCCCCACACCCCATACTCCCACCTTAAGTCCCTTCAGGACAACACAGCTTCAGTTAGGGTTTAGTTGTGTTGACGACTACCTAACTCGTTGCTCTTGCTCTTCTAGCACACCCTTCAGGCAAGGCTCTTCAAGCAGACAGGCCCCTTCACCTGTCTTTTGCTTTTACCTTCCGTAAGTTAATTAGAGCATTGATTTACAACAGGAAAGTACAGGTCACCATGTTCTATTCTGGACGGAATAAAACACACTACTAGTCCAACCGTTGTCTGATCCTTCTTGTCTGAACTGTGCTTAGTCCTTCCTGGTAAGTGTCACCCCTCAAAGGAGAGATGAGAACCGCGGTTTGAGACTGGTTTGCCGAACTTAGAGTAGGACTGCGGCCTGTCTCCCAAAAAGGACTTAATTTAAGTCATTAAAACACAACCCATTATATGGCCACCCATACTGTGGACCAGGCATGCAAAGGTACCTGGTACGCACGTACGGTAGAGAAACGACCACTAGCAAGAGACACGACGAAGGGGTTAAATCACCCTTGTAAGTTAACCCACTCCATCCACCACGTATAAACCCCCCAGGAGGAGTGCTAGGCCTGACAAGGAGGGATCTACCCCTTCTGGGGTACACTTTAGGTAGGGATATTGTTGCCTGCCATCCCAGTGCGGACGTGAACCGTAGTATGTACCTCATCCCTGGTAAATGCCGTTCACACACAGAAGGGGAAGTAAGTAAAGCGACAGGAAGGCAGCTGCAATCCTCATCGAGAACCTGCCGCAGCCTTCAGCTACTTGACCCCCGGGAATGAGCTCACGCCGCCCGACAACTGTAGAGGCCTCACCTCGTAGTTCCTCCGTAACTTGTGAGGCTATACCGCCACTGTGGAAGACAGTGTGGCTTATAGTGTCATGGTTAATGCCCCCAGGCACAGACTATAATGTGNCGTCACACGACACTTGTTTGGCCCTTTAGTAAAAACCCCCGGAGCTGCCTATCCCATCATTGAGTACCTCCGCCTGGGCCTGCTACTAGGCGTTGAGCCACCCGACAATGCTGGACCAGTCCAGCCAGCCACTGACAGCAGGTTGGACGCCTGCCTGCCACCACAGAGCCAGCCCCTCTACAGAGCCAATCAGCAGACGCTGTCATCATCAGCCTGCCAGGTTGGAAGACCCCATACAGGACCTACGCCGACGAGCGCCCGACACATGGCAGCGAGAGGTAAGCCAGCGACTCCACCACCGTCACGCACCCGCAAGCCCAACCTAGCCCAGTTACCCTTTGTGTCAAGCCAGCAGCCTACCCTCCTGACTGTTCAAGGGCACAATCAAGGCCAAGCACCAGATCCTGCAGACCCTACCTCAGTAAGGTCTGCATCCCCGATCCTGTCACTGACCTAGCACGAAATAAAGACCTAGTAGATGCTGAGGCGCTCCTGCCCCTAGGCTGTCACGCATAAACTTGGTGCAAGTTGAAGGGGGGAAGGCAATGCATGATTAAAGGAAAGAGGAAAAGGAAAACGCACAAGTGTGGACATACCTGAGGCAGTACACCAGCGGTCACTTGCCAACCAGACTGGGTACGGTTATTGCCACTACAGAGAACTTACAGATCAAGCTCAGCTAGCCTTACGCCAAGCAATAGCACAACTGCCAGGTTCCACCCTATTTAGAGCAACTGTAAAAAATTTGGAAGAAAAAAGTTGAAACTTTGAGAGAAATTGGTTGAAAAATAAATTGGCAATTTTGTTGGTTACTGCAAATTGAATTTGTCTTGCTGAGCACTGTACAGGTCAGGCCATCATATATAAAAATAGATAACACCCCCTAGGCTGCTAGAGATAGCCAATACCTATTAACTCTGCTCTCTGCACTTCTCTGACAGCCGAATGTTTCTAAGCGCAATGCAACTACCCTCAGTGTTTATCCTGCCATTGTGCTCTGCTAACTTACCTTATAATTGTGCTTGTGTTACAGTAGAACCCTGTTATAACACTTCTCAAAGGCTCTAAGAAATGTCAGGGGCAGCGGTTAGCCTGCTCGCCTCCCACCAAGGCGGACCAGGTTCAATCCCTCGCCGGGTTACTCCCGGATTTTCACACGTGGGAATCGTGCTGGGCGATGCCGCTGGTCGGCAGGTTTTGTCGGGGATCTCCTGTTTCCCCCGCCCTTTCATTCTGGCTCTCAAGACCTCACTGTTAAGAGCCGCCCAAATCTCTTTTTGTATTGAAAAACATGTTTGTGGAACAAGAGAAAGCAGCTAATAGGTAAGCAGGAAAATGTTATAACAGGGCCTCCAGTGTATTACAACTTGGGATTTCTCTTGGGTTTTGATTACTGTTTGTTGGCAACATATTACGCACAGTTTTTTTTGACATGCCATCCGCATGGCACTAGGGGTGTGCGAATATTCAAAAATTCAAATAGTTGTGAATACAGTAGTAAAAAATACGAATTATTCACATTCGAACTTTGAATATCTCCTGCAAAAATTGTGAATTATTTACATTTCAGTTTTCAGTGATTATTTCCTTGACATTATATGCTTACTCATTTGAAGTTGTTCATTTAAACCTTTATTCTATAGTTATCAGAGCTGGACAATTAATTATATTTTGTATGACATACTGCACCCACCCACACCAGCAAACCGAGTGTTGAAATCTGGATGGAGATCAAATCTACATGCATGTTTTTTATTTTGGTCCCTTGAAAAACTATCCATACAGGTTACAATGTATTACAGTTTTGGCTTAGGTATTGTTGCATGGATGCCTGAGGTGCATATGCGAGTTCGTGAGGGATGGAGGTCTTAATAAAAATAAAAGAACTAGATTTGATTTCTAACTTATTCACACAGTTGTCCCTTACAGCATTAAATTATATGTCTCCCCTATTCCACTTTTTATTTAACAGTGAGAGCAACATTTAATGTCTATTTCAACTCATATTAATGTCCCTTCTTAATGTCTCTGGTTACGGTCAATTAATTCATACTCATCATTCACACGTGTTCAGTCTATCTGTTGCCACCATTTGTAATGTCTTTCACTCACGCATTTAGTCCAGTAGTCCAGCCTGCCACTCTTCATTGCTTGATACTTGCAGTCGCAGATTTCCCTTCCGCTGGTCACTTCTCTCGCTGCTTGTCTTTTATCGCTTGGAACTCAGTCGCCCATTCAATCAACTACTCGGCTCGAAAGCCTGTTACACTTTTATATCATTCGCCCTGACCATCTGGAAGGTTCAATGCACCCCGAGTCACACTGAATGAACGAGGTCAGTAATCCAGAGCATTCTTCAGATAAACGCAGAAATCAATACAACCAAGGTCAGCAGCGTGCGCCGCAAAAGGGATTATAGTGTCAGCTTACTTTTTGTAACAGATACACGGTTTGCTCGCCTGCCATTCAAAATGTTCCATTGACATTCTGCCCCGTTATCATCACTTCTCTGTCCTCTTCCGCCCGCTCACATGGGGCGAGCCGAGGTCAGCGGCACAGACCAGCAACACGTAACACTATATATTCCACTTTTTTTTATATATATTTCAGTTATAATATGCTTTCCCTTGAGGTTATAAATATTATAAAATACTCTACTTATGTAAATTTGGTATATCAGTTTTGTATATTATTTCAAGACAAGTGTACATGTGAAGTTTCGCCTCTGTAGTGAACGCAGAAAGTTCTCTCTTCAGATTCATTATAAAAAAGGTTCTTTGTATTTACGTGTTGATTTACACCATTTTCATGGGAAAAATTAATTCTGCATCATGCATTAATTTTGAATCTCCCTGCTCACAAACAATTTTTTTTATACCAACCCAAATGTGTAGCAAAGCTCCCAAGCACAAATCATCAATTAGCCTATTTTTTAAAAATAGGTTTAACAGTACATCTTTTGTAAGTAACATTATTCCTGTTTAATGCAGAACCAATGCATACATAAAAAAAATCCACCGTATTTATTTCAAGTATATCACTTGACTGTCAACAGAAACAGAACATGTAAACAACTTTAAGCATGCTTACTGTTTTCTGTGTTCACAAATAAGCATTTTTATGCATACAGACTAACATATTTATGTTTATTATAGGCAGAAAATACATAATGCCACTGCCTTTTTAACAAACTGCTAAAGACGGTGAATGCTCTTCTAATGTGCCGTATTTTCCTGCTGGAACAACACTTACTTATTCTTTAGTGAACTTTATTAATGGTGCCAGTCTGAGTTTACCACTTAAAATAACTTTACTTTTAATGCTTGGATCTTATATTTTTCTATGAAAGTATGTTTCAAATCATCCTTCGGTACAGATTCAATGTTTTATTCTAGATTGTAAAACCATTGGTTTTTCTTTTTAAATATATTTTAAATGTTAGGTAGATGCACTGATTAAGTACAGTTCTAAAGTGAAGATGTCTACATGTTAAAATATTATTTTATTACCATAAAACATACCTTCCTCGTAGGAAATGTAAACGTGGACCATATTGCAACTGCTGTTATGCATATGTACAGCATTGCTGTATGCTTTTTCGTTAATTTTAGCTTGCTCAGTAATCTTTTCTGCATAAATTGGGTACGGTTTTGCTAAGACTACATTATCCTATAAAATTAATTTATATTTAATCAATGAAAACAATATAAAATGTCTCATGGCTGTTGTGATAAGCATGTGTACTTTTTCGTTCATTTTAGCTTGCTCAGAAGTTTTTTCTGCATAACTAGGGTATCATTTTACTGAACATACATAACCATAATAAATAAATTTAAACTTAATTGACAAAAATGCATAATTTGTCAGTTAAGAGGCATGCGACTTCATGTACCCAGTTACCAAAATAAGTTGTCTGACACAATTTTTACTTTTAAACAGAGGCCACATGGGTAGAAATTTGGCCATTTTGGGCAGACAACTCGATTGTACAGACAAACTTTCAAGAACCGTGAGCGTCTGTAAAATCAAGGTTTGACTGTACATGTCAGTTACTCATCTACTGAAATCCTGGATGTATGGAAATTTTTTGACAGTCTCCTGAAAATAGTAGACAAAAATTTACTGTACTCACCTTGACCTGCGATTGCTGCGAAGTATGAGGCATCTCTAAGGTTGGCAGGTCCTTGGTCCAGGTACAGAGTGAACCTGTTAAAAGAGCGCGGAGTGCCTAGCGATGAAGATGAATCTTTGAAGTTGAACGAACTGCAGGTAGAAATCCTGTTACTCGCATTGAGGAGGTCAGAGCGCTGTCTACTGGACGTCAACTCCTGGACTGCGTTCAAACGGCTCAGGTTTTCCAGGACGATGCCCAGCCAAGGCAAATACAGTGCTGCAATGCGAGACAGCTGACCCTACATTAACAACAGAACACAGAAATATGTTTGACGCCTCTTACATCATGATGGTCACACAAACAGTGCAACACCGCTACAGTATCATATTTTCATAAAAGTGACGCTTGATGCGCACTGGCATTATATTTATTTACTACTCCGCCTCATTCACATGCAATGTTACGCTACCCAGAGCGAAGTTTGAACCCACGACGTCTTACTTCCAGAGCCAACCAGCATACCGCTAGGCAAGGGGCACCTAAGGATACGATAACCGAAGCAGTTTATGCCATTATGCCAGACGTCACGTGCCTTGTACACCCCCGCGTGCGACAGAACCTGAGCCAAGCTCTGCCCCACTTCCAGCCTCCCCCCAGAAAATGCAGCTAGTACTGCGAAGGGAGGAGCTTACGCATGAAGAAACCCAAACAGCTAAAGATAGTCAAAGCAGCCGTGCCAGCAGACTATATCCGCCGGCGCGCACCCCCGGAATGCCAGTTTATTCTCAGCAGCTCGCTCCATCACTTGTAGCGCTGGAGCTCTCTGCGTACCGTCTTCCCCTCCAAGGACCACCACTACCTTCCAGAAGCCTTCTAGACCAGCGACTCTCCCCCCCTCCCTAGGAAGTCTTCCCCTCTTACACTCACTGACACTTTGGTAGTGACCCCCTTCCCCTCCCCGAGTCTCTTTAGGACGAGCCATGTAGATAGTTAGGGTTCAGTTGTTGTAATAGCTACTTAGCTCATCTGCTCCGGTTTAGTTTACCCCCAGATCCCATTCACCTGGTTAAAGTAGTCTTCTTCTGCTGGTTACAGCACAATTGAACAGCTAGAAGATAATGCGGGCCACCGTGTCTAATTCTTCTGAGGAATAAACACATGTTCTTATCTTGACCCCGTGTACTCATTCTAGGGTGACTGTTACTTCATACCTCATAGATGTCAACCCACAAAGGAGAAGCAGGAGGCCGTGTCTTGATACAGATATTTCCAAAACTAGTGTAGGACTGTGCGTCACTCTTAACTGGGCGTACGTACATCACCAAACATCACACATTCGAAGGCCACCTAAATCTTAAACCAAGGACTCCGGTACCTGGAACATTGTAAGGTAGAGCCACAACCACTAGGAATGCACGCGACAAAGAGGCTAGACATCCAAATCAGATAACCCACTCCACCCACTGCATTGAGCTTTACCGGTTAGAGTGACAGGATGATTCTGGTTGGCCTAACCCCTTCTGGTTACACCTTAGCCAGGGAACTTGTTGCCTGCTCCTACTTCGTGTGGTAAACTGTAGTACCTTTCCTTTAAGCCTTTCACGCCTCTCCACATTGCACAGGTGGAGAGCTAAGAAGGCAGCTACCACCTCTAAACCTAGTCAGTTGCTCTGCAACCCATTGCCTGCTGCTCTCAACAACCCCTCCCCAAGGGACTGAGCTCAAGCTGCCTGCCGACTGTTGAGGTCTCGCCTCCCAGTCCAGCTGCCCCAGAAGATTGCTGGTGAGCCACACCTCCTGGTGGTTTGTCTTCGCCTGGGCCTGCATGTACCGTTGGGCATTTCCTGCCCATTCTTCAGGCCGTCACCACCGCTGAGAACTGCGGAGCAGCTCAGACCAGGAAGCCTGAGCTGCCCTACCCAGCTGACAGTCCAGATCGCCGCCTGCAGCCAGGGCACCGCAATCATCCAGGATCCACCCCGAGTGAGGCCCAAGCAAGGTATAGTGAAATCCTAATGAGAAGATAATGTGGAGAAGACCAAAACGTGTCCATTGCCATTGCACAAAGAGGTTTTAGCTATATACAGTAAAACCTCAATAAATTTGAAATGCTCTGGGCCAAAATTTTTGACTTCAAATTAAATTATTTCAAATTAACTAATTAATAAAAAAAATTTTTTTTCTTCATTAATATGTTATTGGTTGGGGAAAATCTTTTCCTTTAAAACAGTGTCAACATTGCACAAGTTTAACGATTTTAGTATTTGCACTATTTATCCACGTACCACTTGCATTTTCTCTCAAAAATAAGTCGTCCTAAATGGCACTGGTGATACACGGGTAACACAGAACTGAAGTCATGATTACTGCATTGTTTACAAATTATCTGAATTTTACGCACATTGTGAGGAAATTTTACTTTGGATTACATATTACATGGGAACCCTCTTATAAGGTTCTTCTGGGGTCCACAAGAATGCGACACTATAAGCAGGAAAACACTATAAGACAGAAACATAAAAAATACAAGAATCTCGACACGAAAAGATATAAAAGTATGCAATGCAATAAACACACAACTTTATAAAATGGATGATACAAAGATTTTTTTTAAATACATTATCCTTTATGAAAGTTGATCTGGTTGAAAAATCACAAAATTAGTAAATGAGCAAAAGATTAAACAATTGATAATGGCAGCTTGTCTCCTGGTATCAAAGCACACAAAATTGTCTACAAGCAAAATACTGTACCTAATATANAGCTTGTCTCCTGGTATCAAAGCACACAAAATTGTCTACAAGCAAAATACTGTACCTAATATAAAATGTTTCATCAAAGTTTATCTCCTGCGCCGTCAACATAAATTAACTTAGCCGTCAACATAAATGAACTTCGCCTACAACATAAATGAACCTTTCGTACAACAAAACGGCGNTAAAATGTTTCATCAAAGTTTATCTCCTGCGCCGTCAACATAAATTAACTTAGCCGTCAACATAAATGAACTTCGCCGTCAACATAAATTAACCTTTCGTACAACAAAACGGCACCGGAGGAACTAAAACTTGTCGACGTCGCCTACATCCACAGAAATGAACATCTCGTATAAAATTTGTACGACGCAGCCAGAAAATATCTAATTAATGCTGACGCTTCACCAAAACTCCAAAGTTCGAAACGAAAACTGTAACAGTCCTCCTGATAAACGTAAACAGCAGACGTTTGCCCGATAATCTACAATAGCACACGTCTGCTCGATAAACTATCACGGGAAACGAGCCACCACGGCTTTAAACTTGAACCCGATAAAAATGTTACAAAGCTTTCCAAAGCTTCATACACACGAAAGAATTTTACACCAGTGTCCCGAAAAATTAAGAATATTGCGTCATTACAAAGTACGGCTGGGTCGATACCACTTTTTGCCGATTCCACCGATATAGATTCTTGTGAGCCGATACTGCTGATACTCGATGCCGGTACCTATATTAGAGGTGATTTTTATGTGATACAAGAATATTTTAATGCTTTCATGATTTACTATTAAAAAATAGGTTCTTACAGTCATTACACTACTCTAAAACACAACACAGTTTTAATCACTGATCTATAAAAAAAATTATGTCACAAGCTAATTAAATCAAAGAAAAGTAAAAATTATTGTGTACACTCCAAGAAGCATATCATCACTTATTTGCAAGATTTCAAAATGTAAATATTTTTATTTAAGATCAGCTGACGTAGCTTCTCAGGGTTCAAGGAACTCCTTTTCTTGGAAAATATCAAGCCAGCTGAACTAAATAGTCTGTCTGATGCCACAAACCCAGCTGGTGAGGACAGATATTTCTATGCTGCTTTGCGCATTCTAGTATGTGGAGATGTCTTCCAGTATGGTAATGGGTTGGAATTTATAGGAATAGGTGGCTCTGCGAGATACATTTCAACTTCAGCCTCTGGACACCTTTAAGTAGATGGTATGCTAGTTTTATTAATAATATTAGAGTAGATTCAAAGCATCCTTTTCAATTTTTTGGAGTCATGTTCCTCATCTGTAGATATGCCACAGGAAGTATTTGCAGGTGGTGTACATTGGTATTCTCTAATCTCTTCAATTAAGTGTTGGGTTGCAGAAGCACATGCACGAGGTTCTGCAAAAAACAGTTTTCTTAAACCTGGGGTACAATAATGTTGCAATCGCAAACGCATTGTTAGTCTCAATGCTTCTGAAACAAGAGCACAATGAATGTATCAAGTCCCTCTGAACACCTTTCAATCCTGAATACTGCTGTTCAGTCAGAGTAGTTAATTCAGATTTAAGGCCATTTACTGTTGGGATGACATCAGCAACTGTTACATTTTCATTGCTGATATTAAGGGTTGCTATATAGAAACACTTAAGAGTATTCACTGCATGTTCCAAAAGAGACCATTCGCTTGATGTCAACTTAGTGTGGATGCTTATTTCTGGGGTAAGCCATGTAATTGCACGCTGTTGTTCTATCAGACGTTCCAGCATGAGGTAGGTACTGTTCCAACGTGTGGGTTCATCTTGAATGAGACTATGAACGGGCATGTTGTTATTTTTCTGGAAATTTTTCAGTAGCTTGGATGAACTGATAAGAGTGTTTGAAATGTGCTACTATTTGTCTGGCTTTTGCACAGGTATCTGAAATATTTAGTCGACGAAGAAATTTTCTTTGATCACTAGCTGTAATGTGTGAGCAGTAAACGGAACATTATGATAATTTGCTTGAGCAACACCATTTATCATATTCCCAGCATTATCTGTGACAACAGCATGAACTTTTCCATTTAATTCCCACAATTCCACGGATTATTTCAGTATTGTGGCTATGCTATCTGCAGTGTGTTTTTTTGCTAATGAAAATGGCAGAACTTCTAAGCACAAGGAATAATGTTCAAAATTGTTGTCCACAAATTGAGCAGTGAGTGAAATAAAATCATCACAAGCATGTGTTGACCACAAATCAGAAGTCAAACTAGCATACTCCACACCAATAAAACCCCCCTTAACTCTACTCTGCACCCTTTGGTACAGCTCAGGAATTACCATATTTTATCGCATATTAGTCGCCTGTGCTTATAGGTCGCACAATTATTAAAAAATAAATAATAATAATAATAATAATAAAAATATATATATAAATATTGATTATAGGTTGCGCTCATTGTTGTGGTTGTACATCCTGTACAACACGACCTGCGCCATGAATGGCTGATGCATGCGACCTGGAAAAGGTCGCGTGGCAGCTGTGTCCTTGCAAGCAAGCGGTGTTGCCAAGCGTGGCTACAGGCCTACAGTGCAGTCATGGTGCGTTGCAAGTTTGTTGGACGTAATTCGTTTGGAATGTACAGATATAGCTCAAGAGATGCAACCTTGACTGCTGGAGTTTATGTATTTATTGAAAAAACGAAATAACTTATAAACGTGTAATTTAATTTGAAGTGATATTTTTACGAGAAAAATTTTATTGAGCTTTCTTTTAATATATTTCACGTATTTCTAACAATGAATTTTAAAAGCAAAAACTTAACCATTATTTTTGCAGTTTATCTTTGAAAGGTTTAAATAAACGTGCAAAATATAGAAATGCATTTGAATATTTCCATTACGTAATTCCTTTTGCAATCCTTAACAGAAATTTTTTTTTTAAAAGAATGAAATGAAATAAAAGGAATTGATTCTTGCTATACGATAACTGACAATTGATTATTCTTAAAAGCTTTCTGTGGAATGTAAAGAGATAGCAGTACATTAGTGTTGGTTCTTGGGTACCAAATGTTAGCCTTGACTTACAGATCTTTAACTTATATCGTCCTTGCGCCGCACGTAGTGTTGTTTTGATGTTGTGGCAGTGAAGAAGTGTGACAGAGTTTCGTGATCGAAAAGCAAAGTACTTATACCGCAGGTTTCAAAACGAAAGTGATTTTGTTCGCTGAAGAGTTTGGAAATCGAGCCGCGGGCCGTTAATTCGGAGTAAATGAAAAGTTTGTGCCGGACTGGAGGAAGCAGTTCATTTTTCTCACTTATAGGTCGCACCTCTAGTTTTCAATAGATTTTTAAAAATAAAATGTGCTACTTATATGCGATAAAATACGGTACAGTCCTGGAGAATGTTGTTCAGTCAGGTATTTTATATCTTGGTTCCAAAAATGAAATAAGGTTATTAAATCCCCCACTTTCAATGATCCTGAAGGGAAATATCTCACAGCATATCATTTTGCCAATGAGCTCTGTGATTAGTTTTGAACTGCAGGTTGACAGTGGTGTTTGTTTCACAAACATGTAATTGATTTTGTGAAATTTTGGTTTACTCTGACTGTAAATCGGTATGGTCATGGTCAAGGATGATTGGGAAGGAAATAAACTACAATTCTCACTGCTCATAGATGAATTACTAGAACAGGAAAGTTGACTTGCACCACTGACATTGATTTGCACACCACTGGTGCCAGGCACACAAGTCTGAGCATGTTCAAAACAAGTGCGTGGCTCTTTCTAAGTTCATAATTTTCATGTCCCTGCTGTGAACTGAATATAAATGCTTTTTCATGTTTGACTAAGTAAAATCCTCGTGTGTTAGTACCACCACGGGAAATTTTTGCATGGCAGAAAGTGCATGTTGTCTTGGTCTCTTCATTTGATTGTATAACAAAATACTTCCAAATATCACTTTTCTTCCCTGCCATTGAAACGGTTTAACTATCACAAAAACATAAAAAAAAACTCTAAATCAATATCTCAACAAGAAACTAAATCAATATCTCGGCCGGAGTACAACATGTAAACATATAAAAACACAGTGCTGATTATACAAAAATATTGTATGCAGAATTTATATGAACCTAGCATGCAAACTCCCATTCTTATGTTCAAGGGCTAAACACCTTCAATTTACATAGAATTTCAAATTAATGAGGTTTTACGATTGCATTTTGTTGGGGACTATACTCAGTTTTGTTTNCTTCAATTTACATAGAATTTCAAATTAATGAGGTTTTACGATTGCATTTTGTTGGGGACTATACTCAGTTTTGTTTAGCATTTTAGTTTTGTTTTTTGTTGCAGATTATGCTCTAAACTTGACGGCTGTCTCATAAAATATATATTCATTACTTTGCTAACATGAGTAAATCACTTCCTTGCGACCTGAAAAAAGATAAAATAAGTATTTAAAAGGGTGTGGTATATAAATTAACTCCAAAGTCCAAATACATCAACTGAATTAAGACTANTTGTTTTTTGTTGCAGATTATGCTCTAAACTTGACGGCTGTCTCATAAAATATATATTCATTACTTTGCTAACATGACCTTGCGACCTGAAAAAAGATAAAATAAGTATTTAA
This sequence comes from Clitarchus hookeri, assembly GCA_002778355.1. Classification (NCBI taxonomy): domain Eukaryota; kingdom Metazoa; phylum Arthropoda; class Insecta; order Phasmatodea; family Phasmatidae; genus Clitarchus; species Clitarchus hookeri. The sequence goes on along the minus strand of NQII01004069.1, from coordinate 89,373 downwards.
AAGGGTGTGGTATATAAATTAACTCCAAAGTCCAAATACATCAACTGAATTAAGACTGATTTTTGGAAACCAACATTGAAAAACTAAAAACGGGCTATCCTAGATACTAACAGTTTTATCCAACAGTATGAGCAAATATTTCAAATACTGGCAAATTTATTTCGTATTATATCTTGCACCATGATAATAAACCAAAATTTACATCAGAAATTATNTAATTTTTGGAAACCAACATTGAAAAACTAAAAACGGGCTATCCTAGATACTAACAGTTTTATCCAACAGTGTGAGCAAATATTTCAAATACTGGCAAATTTATTTCGTATTATATCTTGCACCATGATAAAAAACCAAAATTTACATCAGAAATTATATACCTGCCAACTTTAGGAAATCATAATTAGGAAGATTTTGTAAACACAATAAAATTATTAAATTTTTGAATAAAAATTACACTAAACAATGCAGGCTTACCTTACATACTACCGTTTAACATGAAAAAGGCCCATTACGCTTTACTACACTAATAACATAAATAAAAAACATACTATGTTAATATTTTAATACCTTTCCACTTTCAGTGGAATATGAGATGNACGCTTTACTACACTAATAACATAAATAAAAAACATACTATGTTAATATTTTAATACCTTTCCACTTTCAGTGGAATGTGAGATGAAGCATCAGAGCACAGCACTAGCGCCCGTAGCTTTCTCCAAGACATCTGCATTGCGTTGTTAGCTTAATTGTTTAAATCTGTACTAAAATAATGAACTAAAACTATCTTGCTACTTAAGTTAGAGAACTATGGAGTCGTACAACTATTACCTATTTTTGCTATGTTGTGTTGTATTCTGCTGTTTATGTTGAGATGGAACACTATGGTTTTAAAGAAGCAGCTGTGGCTTTCTCTGCACTAAAATTTTGTTCATAACATANACTTTCTCCAAGACATCTGCATTGCGTTGTTAGCTTAATTGTTTAAATCTGCACTAAAATAATGAACTAAAACTATCTTGCTACTTAAGTTAGAGAACTATGGAGTCATACAACTATTATCTATTTTTGCTATGTTGTGTTGTATTCTGCTGTTTATGTTGAGATGGAACACTATGGTTTTAAAGAAGCAGCTGTGGCTTTCTTTAGAAATTCTGCACTACAATTTTGTTCATAACGCAAGTCTGATTTCCTGCATTTCAAAACCGAAATTGATTCTATAGTGTCATTAAACATAGAGGGTATGAACTGGGTCCTGTTTTTTTTCACCAAACTGAAAACACGCTCGCATTCTGCATTGCCGTGTGGAATGGACAGNCTGCACTAAAATTTTGTTCATAACATAAGCCTGATTTCCTGCATTTCAAAACCGAAATTGATTCTATAGTGTCATTAAACATAGAGGGTATGAACTGGGTCCTGTTTTTTTTCACCAAACTGAAAACACGCTCGCATTCTGCATTGCCGTGTGGAATGGACAGGATGGACAANTTTTTTCACCAAACTGAAAACACGCTCGCATTCTGCATTGCCGTGTGGAATGGACAGGATTATTCTACATGTTATATTGTATTTTTAAATTCCATCAACACCACGAATCCTGGATAACTTGGCCCACTTAACATCATCACTATCTCCTGTAGCACTAAGGGCCGAAATGTCATCTATCTGAAGAGTTGAGAATTGTTTTTCAGTTTCGTCCATAGCTGCATCCCTAGTTTCACCTTCTTTTACAGGCAAAATCAAAGGAAACAAATCCACAAAGTAGCGAACAAAAGAAAAGTTAGCATTGTCAAGATTATTCACTCTTGCCACACCTGCATTTTTTAAGACTTCATTTTTGTGGGGAATTTGTGAACAATGTAGTCACATGCTGACAGATGCAAAGAAAACTACTATTTCCTTTTCTTCAAGTATTTTCACAATGTTTGATGCTTTACTTTCTATTTCCAATTCGGTGTCGTCTTTCTGATTCTGAATAGACTGATAGTTCACTTCAAATAATGAGCAACTTTTCACAGCTTTTGCTTTCACAAAATTTGATAGCAATACTTTAAGAAAATCCAGCTACAATTGTCTCAAAATATGAATGTGTGGAGATGCTGACTAAAGAATTACATTCAGTTTTTCAAATGTTGGGAGGACACCTAGAAGAAATGAACAAAATGCTTTATTTAGGTCAGAAGAAAGGAACACAAATAGTTTTTATTCCCGATTTACAAAAGGACTTGCATTTTTCAGAAAAGGAGTATCAGTGTTTGCTGATGTCAAAGCAATTCTCTTTTTGCTGGAATCGGTAGCAGAACACAAATAATTCATTTTCTCATTTATGTTTTTCTGACATATCCCATTAGAGGTTGAACAGGATGATGATTGCAGTTTGGGAATTTTGTTAAGAGGTGAGACTCGAAGATGAAGGTTTCTCATTTACAACCTCTCCCTTAAAGAAACTAAGAAATAGTTCCAACTGTTCAAAAACCCTCAACAAATTTCTTCCAAGAGAAAGCTATCTTGAACAGAAATGCTTGAGTATTTTCTTCGCTTCTGAATCATGGAGCTCTTGAAATTTTTGTAAACTTTCACTTTCTTTTCTCCTTTAACTATTTTCCAAATAATAAAAAATGTCTACAAGAATATTTTTAAATTTTACTGGCAAAGCAGATACAGCCTTTTCTGCAGATAAATTCATCAGGTGACAAATGCAACCAATCACAATAAGCCCAGGATATTTCTCTTTCAACACTGCTGCAACAGCATTTTATGGCCAACCATTACAGCTGCATTATCTGCACAAAAAGCTACGCAGTGTTCAGCGGGAATGTAATTGCATTCAAGCTGTGCAAGCACTAAACTACCTATATTCCGTCCAGTAGAATCTCCTTCCAATGCAGGGGTAGAAAGAACAGAGTTCACAATTTTCTCCTGTGTATCATCGTAAAACATCACTGCAATGGGATACAACTTTGAATTAGTGTCATTGCTTCCATCAGTTGAAACAGAAAACGGTGCATTCTGCAAACATTGTACTACACTACATTTTGTATCGGAAGCCATTTCCTTTACAATTGCTGAGGTTTCTGTATGACCACATCCATACTTCTTTGCAATTTCCGAGTCCGGAAACATTTTTTTTAGTAGCAAACCTGCATGATCTGCGGCAGTTAGGGGAATGTTGTGCTCTACCAAAAAAGAAGTAAACAAGCATTCTGCTCGTGTGTCCGAATCGGCATTTCCAGGTTTTGCAAAGAACTTGAAAATTTTTGATTTTCTTCTTGGTACTTTATGTTGGCGACATGCTTTGCGCTTTTTACGTGTACACTTATATCCCACCATGTGCAATGTTTATGTCTCATTGGCATATACTACAAAAGCCAAGCCTATCGCCCTTGTCTGATTTTATAATACATGGAAACTCTACACTGTATGATTCCCAGAATGTCTGGTAGTAATACTGCTTTTTTATACTCATCTTTAGTTTTAAACTTTGCAGAGACGACAATAAGTAACATATCAAGACCTCACAAAAACATGGCCGGCAAGAGATATAATACACACCAAATTGTAATCACAGTCCATACGTAGTTACATACAGCTTTTATCGCACACTGTGTTAAAATCCTTAACACATGTTTCAACTAGACTTAAAATTGAAACCGTTCACAGTAAAATCAATGTCCACACGTATTCGTATTCACAAACAAATAAGGTAGCTATCAAAAACAACACAGACAAAAAAATGCAACTCCAACAAACCATAGATATGCGAAAATCGATTGTCGCCCTTTCGTAATGTGATCTCTTGGATGCAAGCAAAATCAGAATCTATCTATATCATCATAACACTACGATTTCTGTGTTTTAACGTAAAATTATCACAAAAATAATTTTTTACTGAATCAATTAACTAAAAATTGGAAGAATGTACATATTTCCGGAAAACAATATATGGCAGCTTTTTCCGGAAGACTTCCGGATAAATCGGAAAGGTTGGCAGGTATGGAAATAGTTTGGTATAAATATTGTCTATCACTCTGTAATATATTTGCTTTCTTAGTAAAAACCAATCTGATGAACTGACTTTATTTGTTTTTCTCAATTGGCTCCTGCAAAATTGTAAAATATGATAAAACTCTATATTGTTAATTTATGCCCGATGCCCCCTTAAGTTACTCTACTTGCCTTGTTTTGGTACCTGTCGTCGAGTTCGTGCTTGGCTAGCAGGTCTCTCAACGTGGAGATGGCCACATTCCGCACCTGGAATATCTCATTCAGCGCAGTGCGCACCTCCTGCAGCAACAGCCCCACTAGGAAGTGCTGTTTGCAGAACTCCTCGGAGAGACAGCACTCCGTCAAGTGGTCTGAAATAACCACCCGTTATTTCATTTTCACTACAGCACTTGCTTATGCAATTACTAGTATTATCCTGAATATAAGCCTGTATTTTTATCCAGAAATTTTGTGGCCAAAGTTGAGACTTGACTTCTATATGGACATCTTAGGAAAATGTGATGTGACAAATAATTTTTCATGGTAGGGCAGATAACATTTTATTTGGCATCCAAGAAAACCTAAATACAAATTCAGACAGCAATGAAAAGCATAAAACAAACAGTGAGGATGAATAACTAAAACTGTCACCACCATTTACCTAATGTTGCTGTTCTCATTTTTGTGATTTTATTTGTGGAAATAACTTTTGTTTGAACTAAGAGGATAATTCAAGCGTTTGGAAGTTTTCCAGAAACGCTAAGGAAGATCAATAAAAACACAATACCGATAGTTCATACATTTTTTTTTTTAATCCAAACTTTTGTTTACTAATTATATTTATAACTAATGACTTATATTCGGGACAATACAGTATCTTTTTTAAAATTAGGTATTCAATAAACACGTACCACATCTGACCTTCGTTCCAACCCTTGAAGCATGACGAATGGGAAGGTTAAAGGCTACATAGTGCTCATGTGAGCAGATGATCTGCAGAAATGTGAATTTGTAATCGTACAAAGTCTTTGGGTCACCAGGGTTGAATTTGTCCATGTAAGAATTTATGAGCTTGAAAACATAACCACGGTCCATGAACGTCAGGCACTTCTAAAAAAAAAAAATACAATGGCAAGTTAATAATTTCTTACAAGCAAAAATAGGCTACATAAAATTTTTTTTAGCGGCTGTTACACGTAACATTTATACCAAACAATACACAAAATGGTCTTTATTATTCATGATTAAAATATGAAACAATAAAACCAGTCAAAACAAAAAAAATTAAGTTACAAACTAGTAAAACCCTTATATACAGGCAACACACAAGTTACATTCCTGAAAAATCTTAGCTGTAACAAAATACAAAGTAGGAGTATAATTTCTGCATAGAAAATAATATTTTAGGTAAGGACAACATTTTAAAAATCTTGTACGATACATTACTTGAAAATTATGGGTTGTAGATAACAAATTCCATCAAAATCCTGGCCAAAAAATAACATCGACCAATGAAAATTAATCTTGCCTTTTCTATGTAACACTAATGTTTTTCTGTATAAATAATGAAGACCACTTTCCGACAAAATCTTATAGTTAAAGTTATACATTTTAAAGTATATATTCTCAACATAAATATAAATATTGCACCTACTTTAATGGCATTTGCAATTAGCCAAAAACTTTTTATGTGAAGTAACAGTAAGATTTATAATTATTTTAAAAGTGAAAAATTCACCAGTGTATATACTTTGGTACTTGAAACACACACATATATTGTACATTCAAAGAAAACACATTTTCATGCACATATGGGCAATCGCAGTGTTCTGCATGTTGGACCAGCTTCTTCAGACAATAAGTGGTGACATGGTGGTTTGGCAAGTGGTGTTCTGTTACTAATAAACATAATGACATGAACGACCTACATTTCCAAACAGGTATTAATGACTAGCACTGTGACAGGGCGATGGCGAGCCCTGGAGAGCACGCAACATAGGAGTCCAGCTTGGACTTTCCAGCAGACACGTGACTCCTTAGCACGGCCTGGACATGTTACATGGATGATAAATGGCGGTAGGTAAATTAGCACAACAAAAGCATAGACTACGTAGAATAGTTGAGGCAAGTTGTGGAGTACGGCAAAGAGGGCATAGCAGAACTGCAGTGGACTGCCTAGAGTGGGATGTGAACTATACACTCCCTAACCAAAGTGAGTGAGCGAATGGCAAACTGTGTCGAGGTGAGAACCAACCAACCCGCTTGCGCAGCTGGGATATGCATCTGTAACCTCTCCCTGGCGAAGCGGCCACATGGGTGATGGCCACCACCCACTTGACTGGCGTGCAGTGCTTTGCAAGCAGCCTAACTCCGAGGTGGTAAGAAGCCTACATGCCAGTAGACTTGTCGCTCATGGAGTCAAGGATGGAGGTGTAATGGAGACTAGAATAACATGGGTCTGAAACAAAACGCAATGTAGGCAGAGGCTTAGAGTGTTCAAAGATGTCGCCTGTGACAGTTTAAAGGATTTGAGAATGGGCCCACAGCTTAATTTATTCCCTATCGAGCTGGGGGTGGGCGAGAACAAGGCATAAGCGAGGGAGGGAATGGAGCATAGGGGAAATGCCTTGTTTCCCCGCTGTGCTGCCACAATGCACATTTGGGACATTGGCCATGCAGAGTGGCCTTGACGTGTGGGGTCAACACCCGTCAAATAGGCATGCTGCATTATGTGGAAAGTTGATACCCCAGGCAGTGGCAAACTTGCTCGCCAGCAAACTTCCATCTCTTGAGGTGGGAGAGACAGTGCCGCATAGCATGGCGGCAGCACATCTCAGTGAGGAGGAGCGCAACCTAGTCCTATNGACATTGGCCATGCAGAGTGGCCTTGACGTGTGGGGTCAACACCCGTCAAATAGGCATGCTGCATTATGTGGAAAGTACAGGCAGTGGCAAACTTGCTCGCCAGCAAACTTCCATCTCTTGAGGTGGGAGAGACAGTGCCGCATAGCATGGCGGCAGCACATCTCAGTGAGGAGGAGCGCAACCTAGACAGAAGCTTGTAAGTGTCAGAGACATCGCCCATGTCCTATCAGCATAGATGCAAAAGGAAAGAACGAGAATTGTTGCGAGAATATTGTAAAAACCATTAAAAATTATACAAATAGTGCTGGACACTCCTGCGGCAAAATTAACATGTTGCCATCTTGAATCACACTGGCGCCACGAACTACTTGCAGTGACGCCATGTAGTTGAAGAAATTAGTCCATGTGGAGATATACAAATGTCGTTAGTGCTTCGTGTAAATATATACTAGTATTATCACACAATACACAACATACCAGTCGCCGAGACCGGCTGAGATCTCTTGATTAGGTAGAAAGAGTTATAACACTTACAGTACATATATTTACACTGCATGAATCAAGAAATGGCAAATTTACTGGGCTGGAAGAAAATACAACTTGTGCACTGGCCTACACAGCTGTCCCTTCTCAGTGCATAGGTCAGCCACTCTAGCCACACCGTCACGTCCAAGTTGAAGCTTCACAATTCAAGCTAGGCACCAGCCAAGAAGTGGTACAGGTTCTTCCCCAACTAGAACCAATTCTCCAACCTTGAGTGCTGGTCGCTGGGTGTGCCACTTGCCGCTCGGTTGCAGATGCTGCAAGTACTCTTCATACCATAGATTCCAAAACTGGTTAGTGAGCACAACACAATTTTCCACCTTCCAGATAAATAGATATCATCACCACCACATAATTCAGGTACAGCTACAATACACCTACTGATCAGAAAATGCCCAGGTGTGAGGGTGGCAAAGTCATTTGGATCAGAAGAGACTGAACTGAGGACAGCTTCAACTCTAATGCAGTGTGTCATCCATTCTTCCAGTCAAATTTGATTTCCAATTACTCGCCTTAGGTGGTTTTTGGCAAACTTGATGGCAGTTTCTCATCTCACAATCCTCCCTGATGTAGACTGACAAGTGGGAGAAAATAGAAGGTAATTGAGTGAGCCAATGTGAAATTCTCTAGTACTGGGGAATGGAGGAACTGAGTGAAAGACTGTTGAAGGTGGTTTGATACTCCTACAAAATTGGTTCCACAGTCAGAGTACAGATGGGCGCAAAAATCTCTTCGTGACACAAACCGGGTAAGGGCTGCAACAAAACTGTCAGCAGTCAAGTTAGTAACCACCTCAATATGTATGGCCTTTGTCACAAAACAGATGAAGATATACGCTTTCTGGGTGACCATGTGACTCAGTTTAAGCCTTAATGGTGAGGGGTCCAGCATAGTCCACACCAGTCCGTTCAAAGGCTCCAGCAGATGTGACTCGTGCAGGAGGCAAGTAACCCATCATGGGGGGGATTGTTCACTGGCCTACACCGAAAACATCGTACACATTTGAAAACTCTAGACCGAACCAGGGATTGAGCTGAGAGAATGCAAAACTTCTGTGACAGGAGTGACTGTAACAACTGAGGTTCTGTATGCAAATACTCAATGTAGTGATCTACCAGAGCTTCAACAGCAACACAGTTTTTTGGCAGGATGATAGGATGTTTTGATGAAAACTCCATATTAGCATGTGATAAACGACCGCTCGCCCTGAGCACACCATTTTGGTCAAGAAAGGGTGCTAAATGTTGCACTCGCGTGGAGCAACGTTTCCCCCTTTTTAGGCATTGCAACTCCTCTGTTAAACATTCATGTTGGATACACCTGCACACCAAGGAAGCAGCTTCCTCCAACTCTGCTTGAAGGCAGGATGCCACTGATACAATGTTGTTTCTGAGTGTGCATTTGATGAAACTTTTCACATACGCCATGACACGAACCAACTTCAGCCATGATGAAATCCGTTGCAATACTGGAAGCTCTTCTGAAGGTTCCTGGGTGGTCAGTAGCGCCAATTGAGAGGGATTCAACTCTGGGACATTTTTCATTGTCTAATTAACGGTGGACACTGGTCACTGCTCTGGAGGGTTGACTAGCTACCGGGGGTCATGCCACCACAAGTCGTGAGAGAGGAGTTCGTGAGGAAGAATGCCACAAGTAGCACAGTTGGAGTGGTTGTCTTTGTAAGCAACATGTTTTCATAGCTGGGGAGGGACCCACTCCTGGATTTGTGAAACACTATTTGCTACAAAGGTTTTCATTAAGTATGGGTGGGTCTTAATCCAAGTCAGGGCCACGCTTGAGTCGGTCCAGGCATGAGTAGCAATGATATTTAAGTACTGGACTAGGAAGGCATGACAATATACCATCAATTTCACCAGTAGATGAGCACCACACAACTCTAATCGAGGGAGAGATACTTGTTTAAGGGGAGCTACCCATGATTTTGCCAAGGCAAGATGTACATACACATTCCCTTGAGTATCCACACTTCTTAGATAAACAGCGGCTGCATACGCTTTCTCAGAGGCATCTGAGGCACCATGCAGTTCCACACTAACAACATCTGGACACACGAAATGAGGCAAACAAAGTGCTAATAGTTCTGCTAACCCATTTAAGAAATTATTCCACTTTTCCCTTGCTGAAGATGGAAGGGGGTCATCCAAACCTAGGCCCTGAAGCCACAACCATTGCATTAGCATTTTAACCCACACAATTACTGGCAACAGCCAACCCATAGGATCATATATACGGACTGTTCGAGACAGGATGAAGTGTTTGGTTGCTACACTCAAATGGTATGAAAAGGAGTCCTTTTCCGGGTTCCATTATAAACTCAGACTATTTACCACAGGACCAGATGAGAAGTCGAGCTTTTGTGGGGTTTCACCATGAGTTACAGGTACATCATCAAGAAGCTGAGGCTGAGGCTGATGCTCGACCATTTACGAAGCTCAAACCCACCCCGAGACAAAAGTTCAATTAGCTGAGACTTCAGAACACGTACTTCTACAGATGTTGCTCCTGTAACGATATCATCGACAAAAATCTGGTTTTGAAGAGCATTTGCTGCAAGAAGGTACTGGGCATCTTCATCTGAGGCCAACTGACGAAGAGTAAGAACGGCCAAGAATTGTGAGGGGGACAAGCCATAGATTACCGTATTCAACTGGAACACTGTGGAAGAGATTGATTGTCAGGCCAGAGAATGAACTGCTAATGTCTGTCATCTTTGTGGATCCAAATCTGTCTGTATATCTGCTTTATATTGCATGAGAAGACTACACTGTACAACCTGAACCTCAAAGTTACATCACAAATCTCATTCTGGAGTGTGGGTCCTGGAAGAAGAACATAGTTAAGCAAAACATCGGTGGTGGTCTTGGCACTTCCGTTGAATACCACCCTCGATTTGGTGGTTGAGCTCAACATTTTTAGAACACTGTGATAAGGAATGAAATATTCAGGTGCCTCCCTAGCATCAGTCAGTGGGTTGGAGGGAAGATATGGTTCCATATATTTAGATTTGACATAATCAGCCATAAAATCTGAGTACATGGACTTCAGATCGGGACGCAATACGAGTTTCCTTTCCAGAGAATAGAACCTATGTTCTGCAGTCAAGTATGATTCTCCAAGAGATTGGGTCTGAGGTTTAAAAGGAAGGCGAACCATGTATCTCCCTGAATCATCCCTGGAATGGGTGTCCTGAAAATGTTTCTCGCAGCAATCAGCACTTGGCGACCTTGTACTGGTACAAGGGAGTTCTTCGATTTCCCAGAATTGCTTCAAAGTCGAATCCAACGAATCATCCATACCAAAAAACATTGAAACTAGACTGTGATCCTATTCAGTAGAAGCCTTGGGTACTCTCCCAGCAGTACCCAACCAAATTTTGACTCCAGTACCACAGGCATACGCGGTCCTAACTCCTATCTGCCACTCAAACACACACATGCATAAATATCAGCTCTTAACAACATGCCAATGCGCACAATCTTGTCAAATTGAGGGTCTGCAAGAGGAAGGGAACCCAACTGATCCGCGGAAGCATGTGGTAAATTACTGGTAATATTGGACACAACGAACAGAGTGTTCAAAGGTGCACTGAGGCTCCATAGATGACTGAATTTTACAACTGATTACGCCCTTTAGATTGACAGCTCCTTGAGAAAGACCAGAAACTCTTTCACGGGCCTTATGAAGAGGTGGCGACAGTACCTCTGCTGAGGCTTCAGAGATGAATGATGTCTGAGCTGCATTGTCCAGCAGACAGCGTATCACATAAGGCTTGTGCCTTAACTTGAGCTGTTAACAGTAAGACAGGTCTACGGTCATGAGCCTGCAAATTTGCTGCTTGCATCTTCAATGTGGTCAGAACCTTGATCTTTACCCCCTGGAGTTGGATTAGGCTCACCATTTATGTGAAGCAGGGTGTAATGCTTCTGTTTGCATCAATAACATGTGAGACAGGAAGCACAATCTGCTAACACATGGCCTGCTCCGAGACAGTTCAAACACAGTTTATTTTTGTGAATTATTGTCTGTCGGTTAGTAGCTGATGCATTGGTTAACTCTGGACATTTGTAAATGGAGTGAGAGGTTTTATGACATAATGGGCATGACCTTGGTAATCTGGGTTCAGAGTTCGTAACAAAAACTGACTTCTGTTGAGAAGTTAAGTGACTTGACTTTACAGTTGGTTTTTGATACCCTTGACCCGCACTAATCGTGCTCCCCACATTCATAGCACAATCCATCTTAGCTACCATTGAACGCATAAATGCAATAAGTTCTGAAATAGTGGGAAATGTGTCAGTGCTGTCCGTGCGTGAATTTTCCAACTTTGTCGACAAGATTGTAGCAAGCACCGGGTTATCTTCTGACACATCACATCCTAGCCCTTCTAGGACTCTAGCATTTTCACTGAAAGTGTTAAACTGTCTAATAGACTTGTGGTCTGTGGAGTTTGCACCATGCAAATTGAGAATCTGATTTATGTTTAAGGTAGTTAATTTCCTTGAATTCTGATATTAGGATATAAGAAGTTCCCACGTGAACGACTAGTTCTAAGCACTAATTGGCAGATTTTTGACCAACTGTAATGCCTCCCCCTTCAAACATCCCAACAAGTACTGAAATTTTTCAATGTCAGCCAGGGCTTGACTGTCGTGGATCATAGCTTGATACAGTGGGGAGAACATTGCCCACTCTTCCCACTGACCCGAAAAGGATGGCTAATTAATTTCCGGAAGATGAACATTTGCAGCAGCAGACAAGGAAGTAATATCAGGGTTTGATGAGGTTTGAACGACATGGGTGGACAAAAATGTGGTTATGTTACATCAGATGTCAGACATTAAAGCAAAGAAAGACTCGTACTTAGATGTAAGCAAATTTTCATCAAAATTAACTGGCAAGGGTTCTGCTTGTAGAAGTTCATTGAAAAATTAATTTACTACAGTCTCAATAGCATCTAATTGCAAGCCAAACACATTCAATTCATGAACGGTACTTATCGTAACTTCAGGTGCCTTTCCAAGAGCTTTAACCCTATAGTCAACGTATTTTAGTTTATTTTCTTGAAACTAACTATTTTAACTTTAATAAAAATACTTGTAAAACCATGGCTACTGATCGAACAAACAATATGCACACAATACAAGATGCAGTAAGGGGGTTCAAGCAGAACAGACAATACATTCAAAAACTAGGTTAGGAAAAACATATTCGGCAGCCAAGCATAAATAATGACTCATATCAAATTCGAAAATACTAATTCTCTCCACAGACCCTGCATACAGGATGCTGCACAGGAACAGACTAAAAAAACTACTCATCCACGTGTTGAACAAATAAACAAGTGCATAATAATAAATGAGCACCAACAACGTAATTTTGATGAAACGTTCACCAGCACAGCGATGTTTCTTACAAAGCGATGGGATAAGATGAAAAATCAGTCTTTCTTCCAACAATGCTTCGGCAATAAGTGGATTCAGAGTGGCTGCGGTAAATTTCACAAGCTTGAGGCGATACTCTAATTATGTAGAAAGCATACACGAACAAAGAAAAAACATAGCCCGGAGGAACAAAAAATGTTGCGAGGATATTGCAAAAACATTTTAAAATGATACAATTAGTGCCGGACACGCCTGCGGCGAACTTACCACGTCACCATCTTGAATCACACTGGTGCCATGAACTCCTTGCAACGACGCCATGAAATTAGTCCATGCAGACATATACACATGTCGTTAGGACGTGTAAATATATACAAGTCTTATCACACAATACGCAAAAAAGATGGGGAGGGGGAAATGGAATAGTGAGAACAACAAGGCAGGTGTATGGCAAAAGGGGGACAACAAATAAGTTGAACAGTAAAAACAAACAGAAGAGAAATATTACATAGACAAGTTTATCAAATATTGAAAATAACTAGATATATCTCACGAAGGTTACCTTTAAGAATATGGCAAGACTTCTGTTAAGTTCTTCAGTTTCCAAAGGCATTTCTTTATGTTTTTGGATCAAGTACGGACACAATACTTGAAGCAGATTTCGTATCCGAAATAAGAAATCAGCAGAAAATCTTTCATTGCGATGCATCTGAAAAAGAAACAATTTGTAACACAGCGTATGAACAGGTAGGAATTTGGTATTACACACAAATTTATATAGGTAACCTAAGTTACACACAAAAATTAACTTAAATTAAAATCTGATAACCAATCACATGCTGGTCCTGCTAAAGCACACGGTGGCAGATGACAAATGAGGGAAGGGTGTCAAGGTAGAGGAGCCAGCTGCTAAACCTGAAAGTGATTATTTGAGGTGGAAATAAAGTAGTGAAGGCATACAATGGCAGCAAAGAATGTGACCACCCTGAGAAAACCCACTGGCAATGTCTACTATGTACCCACGTGCAGGATTCAGGAGTAACCCCATCTGAAATCACCCAAATCGCTGCAATATGATGCCAGCAAGCTAACCATTCAGCCACTACAACTCTAAACAGTCAGGTGAAAAAGAGTGATTACCATTGAATAAAAACTAATTTCCGGGAAAAATGTTTATATAAGAAGCAAACACATTTTTAGGTAATTGATAGGCTGTAACCTCACAAATAAACACACTCAAGCTTTGGTTTTATGGATGATTACGGTTATCATAAGTTTTTCTGACAACAGAGTTGTCTATACGAACAAATTGACGCATCTTGAGGTGAAGTCATTGGCTGGTAGTAGCCTGCGTCGCTGTCACTGCCTGTGTTCTGCGCCGTTACACGCCGTTGCTAACATGTCCACCACATCCTCTCTATGCTTCAATGCTGGAAATGTGCTGTGCCGCCTGCCAGCAGGCAGCCTGCAAGCCACCGCCGCTCGCCACTTCGGTTGGTGGGTCACCCCTGCCCAAGGTTGCGCTGGGCTGGAAGGTACTGCATGGGCATCCTTGAGGTGCAGGAGAGATGTTTACCCCCACTCTCTCACTGCTCTATGCGCCCCTTGCTCGCCACAGTCCTCGGCGCAGTATATAGGTCGCGGATCAGCCATTTTCAGGGCAGTTCACTGGGAGTAGCTCACCAGACTGAGCTCCGTTACTTTAGTCCTGTTGTTTTCTTTACGTATATCTGTTACCCTTACTAGGCAGTTCACTTGAGTAACTCCCCAGCCTGAACTCTGTGGCACTTGTCCAGTTGTCTTCCTTACGCATGGCAATTACCACTTGCTCAAGAGCTGACTGAGATTAAGTCCCCAGCCTGAGCGTCGCGTTGCTAGCCAACTATCGCTACAGTTCCAAGTTCAGTGTGTTTGCAGTCGGCCAGTGCTCCCCACACGCCTTCGCCATTAGTCTGAGTCTCGCGCCATACCTTACGCTTGGTGCCCGCCTTTGGTGCCCAGGATTTTCTGGGCATAGGTCGAGAGTCTGTGTTCAGCATTTTGCCACTAAAGACACAGCATTTTGCCACTAAAGACACTTGCTCTCAAGTTAGCCTTCTGCTTTCACAGATACCTCACCTACCACTATACTACATTAGACTCGTGCACGCCTTTGCGTGACGCGAACCCCCTTATATGAGGTTTGGAAGAAAGCTCCTTGTTCTTGCCAGAGTTGGGTGCTTGGCTGCTAGCAGGTCATGCCACACTCCTGGGCACACCCTTGGCAACGGCATAGAGAGTCTTTCCCGGCCTCCCAGGCCCGAGGAGGGAAAGCACCGAGGCTCCAGCTGTGCGCCTGACTCGAGCTGTCGGCCGCCCCTCAGACGTCACTGGAGAATTGGAGGAAGACTTGTTTACAAGGAAAGTCAGCACCCTCAAACTGATGGTGAGACTTGAGTGATCATGTCCCGCTCCTCACTGCAGGTTGACAGTGGACTAACTCCTCGAGAAGACCACGATAGCACTCCCCTCTGAGATTGTGTGAAGTTACTAACCCTCAACCCGACAGTAAGACTTGAGCAATTGTGTCGCCCCCTTACTGCTTGTTGACGGGAAGGTAAATGGGGACGAACCCCTACAACATCGGTACCAGTCATTGCCGGCCCACTGGGAAGCCCACTGGAAATTAGAGTTCCCTTTGACGACCAAACACATTGAACATCATCCAGACGTGCCTGAGCCTACTACAGGTTCCAGACAAACCCATTAACCTAGGTACCCTCAGTACACATCACTATCCCCATGCCTGGTCACCGTGCTGGGAGGAAGAGGGCTGCTAAAGCCGCACTTGCCCAGACAAAGTGTGCTGTCAGGCAAGGACCAGCCCTAATTAAAGCCTAGTTAATGGAGCACACAGTTGCCTCGCTCCTAGGGGTAGAACTGACTATTCCATTTCAGAAGCTCGAAATGGCGTCAAGCTCTTTCTTGGTGCTTAATGTAGGGCCTTCGCAACTTTTCAGTCGGTTACGAGACTAGGTAGCCCCTGAGAAGACGCCTGAGCTACATGGCCATGCCCAGAGATAACAGAACGACTTCAGGGAGCATAGATGAACATCCTGTGGGGCCCACCTTTGATTATACAGATAATGGCCAAGGAAAACAACCTCGAGACATCCCCGACGGGAGCAATGTCACTGGCAGCCCCTGCTCCATACCCGACTATGCCGGAACCGAAGTATGCGCGGTAGTGTGTGCTCATTGCGGAGGCACCTTTCACTTTATCTGCCTCGATTGGGAGGAGGCCGACCGAGACCTAGACGGATTGGAATACAGATACTCATATCGCTGCGAGCGACAAGAAGAAAAGTGTGACCACCCCAGCTGTGTAGGGGTAGGACATGTCAGCATCGCATGCGAAAATTGCCCATGCAGTTACCACCACCTATGCTTAGGGTGTACAGACCACGTACAGGACATAACTGGCCTAACCAAAGTTTGCCAGATTTGCAAAACGCTACACCCAGAGTCAAATGGAGATCAGGAGCGCTCGCAAGACCACAGATACGCTACTACAGAGCCCGGACTACTACCAGAATATGCAGGAAGGCCGCAAGAGGACCCTAGACAATTCTTAAAGGCCTGCAAAATGGATTTCACATGGACCCTAGTCCCGAAAACCCTATAGGTGACACAGACTAAAGCTCAACTTCATGGAGAGGCCCACAAATGGTGGCAAAAGTACGGATGCATCATAGTCAATTGGGAACAGTTAGAAGAGCGACTACTGGAGTATTTTGCAGGGAGGAAAGTAGTAGCCAGGTTGCTGGAAGAAATTTACACTCAATCCCAGAGGCTGGGGGAAGAGGTAGAGTTGTTTGTTCGCCACAAGGCCCTTTTATTCCAGAGAGTTCACCCGGGAGCAGAAGAAGATGAGGGAGTAGAGATAATCACCTGACCCCTGTTACCAGAAACACAGTCCTATTTAAGGAAACCAGATCTGCGACACCTCAAAGACTTAGTCTGGAGAGTGAGAATCAGAGAACAGGGCGTTTTAATAAAGCATACAACGCAGGCTCGCAGGAAAATCGCGCCCGCCATACCCCCTACAACGCCTGCAGGCGACACTAAGGGACGGGATACCGCCCCTCCCCCAATCTGGGGATACCAGTTGCCAAAATGCTGGCACTGCCCGAAGCAACACTATCACAGAGATTGCCCTTTTTACCAAGGTAAACAGGCCGCAGCTCACGAGGCAAACTGTAACCGAACCACTAGCAAGGAGGAGAATGATAAGCCCGCAGCAGCGGAAAACGCCAAAGGTGGGGAGGAACAGCGAGTCCATGGTCCCACCATAATAAACAGGGCTCCACGGATGAATGCACTACAGGTAGTGCATGGCCCAGAGGGCCGCCCGCGGGTCACTATACAAGTAGAAGGAGAAGAGGCCTTGACCTTCCTTGACACTGCGGCAAACGCCAATTTTCTGCGCTCCTCAGCTTTGCCACGGGACACGCAGTTCCACAGAAAATCCCAGTACAGGTATGAGGTGCATATGGCTCAGGAAAGGGCTATACTAGACATAAAAGGAACAGTCACTCTAGGCATGCACATAGTCGGTGAAACTATACCAACCAAATTCTTGGTCGCAGCTAACCTGCAGGAAACCGCTATACTGGGACAGCCATGGTTGGCTAGCCAGCATGCCATAATAGATTGTAGCCAAGGCCACATATATCTGGGAGCTATGAAGTGTTGGACGGTTACCTGGAAGCAGTCCAAGTCACACGTGCCTCAACAGCCAATAACCGGAGAGAAAATAAATCACCAATTAGAGAGTGACCAAGTAACGCAACTCGTTTCCGTGCTAGAAGCGCATAGTGCGATTTTCGAACACAAATGCACCTTGCATCAAACATTCTCCAACGTTCACGAGATCCACCTGGTGGAGCCGAGGATTACACACAATAAAACTGGACACCCTTTGGAACACCGGAAACGAACCATAGAGCAGCAGATTACAGATATGCAGCAACAGGATATTATTGAGCCCTCTGATTCAGCATACAACGTGAAAGTGGTGCTCGTTCCGAAGAAAGACTGAACCCTAAGGTTTTGTGTGAATTATCACGACTTAAATCCAGAAAATATCAGTCCTCATCCTGCTGACAAGAGTTCTTGCGCATGCATTTCAGCAGGTTTCTGCAAGCAGCAGCGGTGACTTGTAAGTCAGCGTGTATGCATGAAGACATTTGGCATTCTCACGGACAAAAGTGGCAGTGTTTGTGGTTAATCCAGGCATTAGAGTGGATGTGGGAGATCACGAGAAACTGACACATAGGAGCATATGGATTGATTTAAAGAATTAGGCTAAGCCTTTTATATTAGCAGAACTAATTATTAATAAAAATTGTTAAGCTGTACAGATACTCAGTGGTAGTTTATTGCTTTCACACAGGAGTGAAAATGAAAGACAGTAAATTATGGATGAAAAAGATGTTTAGGTTTTTATGGTATAAGTGTAAATAAATTAGGAAATCTAATATTAGTCATTTTATTTCATTAAAACTCCATCATTCATGAACCTGACAACACCCAGGTGCATGCAAAATTATATTTTCAGAAGTTGTGAATGCAGCTCAAATGGGACAGCAGTGCTGCTGATACCTTTATGCGGCCGGTGGTGAGTAAGTGTTGAGCCATACTCTTCACGATGATGTCAAAGAAGAAACTCGAATGGTGCATGAATTTGTTGATAACCAGGAAGTCTGTATTGGCTGGCCGCAGCAACGTGGGGAGGTGTTTGCTCAACTCCTCGTGGACTGTGGTGGTGCTTGCAACACATGGTGGCACAAACACAAACTGCAAACACAATTCACAATGTATGTTGAATTACTCCAACTCATCGGCACAATTCAAATTGTTTTGTCACTGGAAAAAAATTACACATTACAGTAGAACCTTTACTAATAACATTTTTGAGAGACAAAATTAAAAACAATGCACATAAAGAAACAATGCATGCAGACTTGCCCCCTAGATCTTTTTCTTAACATAAATGTTGAGATTAGATTACAGTAGAAGCTCCATATCACAGATGTAACACATACAGTATGCTGTGTTGCAGCTTCCCAGCGACACAACATGGAAAACTAAACCAGAAAAAATTTATTTTTACTTCCCTTTTCCCACAACAGGGTGGCATTTCAGCCTCTCCTTTTTTGGACAACAGTATATAGTATACCAGTTAACTGCACGGGACACAAACTGAACACTTTGCTGACTCCAAATGGTTTTAGTTAGGCCATTCTTCCTTTGATGCTACAAATTTCTGGCACAAAGTGGATGGCTGCAACAGAGCAAGGTGGCTGGACTTCCCATGTTTACAGGCAACGTGTACAATTCTTTTTGCAAGCATGAGTAACCAACACATGAAATGGAATAAGGGTTTATTTTAACGCCTGCCAACTGACCTGAAACAATCATCGCCACTGTTACACCACGCCTGAACCGCTCCCACCGTAGCTAAACACATGAGATGCCTTTAACAAGGGTTGGTCTGTGTCCAAGCGGACATAGACACCACATGCTCATGCTCGAATGCCAGTTACTGTTTTGCAACCTGGCCTAGCTCTGACACCTCCCCTACTACCACCTCCTCTGAAGGGCAGCCAATTCACGAGGCTGCCACGGAGTGGGGGTAAGAAGGAGCAGTGTGTCACCCACACGAACCCCTGATTCTCAGGACGCCTGCCTTGCTGCTACATATTGAGTTATAGTCCCAGTGAAATGTCATTGCTCTTCATCAGCCATCAATTTCACGTGTCTCTCGTGCAAGCACTGCTATACTCTGTTTCTTGCAACCAATAGCAAACCGTTCATTAGGGACGAGCAGCATTAGCATTTCAGTAACCCTCGAATGTGTTTAGAGAATTGATCTGCAATTTCGATTCACATGCCTAAGTTTGCTAGACAGCTAGATTAGGGAAGGTAGCTGTAATCTGAAGGTGACTAAGGCCACAATTCTGCTGGAGTCAGATCCGACAGGAATTTTGTAGAGAGCTTGGCAATAGAGACTTGTATGGGTAGAGCTTTCCACTACAGAATATTGTCTATTCTGAATAAAGCCTTCAGCCCTTTATTCTGAAGCTCTGTCTGCTTATTGGAGAGGGGTTATCCTTATTTAACTTATCATCTACAGTCTCAATAAACCCAGTAACCTACAACATCCATAGGAACTTAGGAATAGGGGAACCGAACATAAACGCTCAGGAAAGTATACTACAACAATTCCTGAGGCGGGCGATTGCACCTCAAGGGAGTGAACCCCGTCACAACTTGATGCCCGGTGCTGTGGCTGTTCCATCTATCTTGGTTAAACCTGGGTCCTTTGCACAATACTGTCAAGCATGGCACCCAGAAGCTGGCACTAGGTTACATCAAGATACTGTCACCACCCAACACAATCCAGCACATCTCCAGTTGGTGAGAGTAACTAAGATCTTGGCACAGACAGGCCAAGTATAGACACTGAGCCTAACCTTCCACCTCTCTATGTTCCATAGCTATTCATCGCAGGGTGCAGAGGTATGGGGAACTGCAAGGTGATCCTAATCTTCCATGGTAGAGGAACACATGCACACTTTTACATTGCCTCTGAGAGATCCCTATAGCACTACCCAATCTTCCACTTCTACTGATGCAGTTCTCCAAGCTAGGGAAAGCAAGGATGAGTAGCAGGATGAGAAACCCAAGAATTACGGCCCCAAGGACCTCCAACCCGGGTGGTGTTTACGAAGCAAAGGGAGCTTGCCCAATGCGCACAGCAGCAGCAGGACAACGAACCCCCTTGATATAAACCAGAGCTCTTTCAGGCACCCACCAATACCCCAGGTGCTTGCAGCTCAAAGGCTGCACCTGTACAAAAACAAAGCAACCCAGAGGTGTCCATTACTTCAACATGACCGAACAAACTCTAGCCCAAAGAGAATGCAAGAACATTTTACCTGTATAGTCAGCCGTTCCCAGAGGACTGTTCTCCCTACTGCTGATATCAAGAAAATGTATACACAAATTGTGTGCCATCAGGATTATCAATGCATTGTTTGGCGGTTTTGTGACACTGATTCAGTCAAGAATTTTTATCTGAAAACAGTCACATATGGAGTATTGTCTGCACCTTTCCTAGCTATTTGCACATTGAAGCAGTTGGCTAAGGATGAATCTGCCCATTTCCCTAATGCATCCAAGGTCTTGCTTTCAGAAACTTACGTTGATGACATTGTCACAGGTTCTCATTCAGTTGAGTCATCACTGGCCTTTCAAAGGGATCTAATTTCTTGTATTGCTAAGGGTGGATTTAAGCTGCGAAAGTTCATGAGCAATCACCCCTCCCTACTTGACTGTCTTCCTGTGGATGATGTCGAGTTGCCACAATCATTCAGCCTGGATACGGATAGTCAGGTTGTTGTCAAGATGTTAGGGTTGCAGTGGAACCCGATCTTCGGACACCTTTGCCTACAAAATTCAAAGCAGCCTGAGTCATGCCACCGAGCGCACCATTTTTTCCACCACAGCGCACATATTTGAATGGCAATGGGCAAAGTTTCACCACAGGACACTTGAGTTGTCCAATGGAGGTGTGAACAGTTGCCACGCTTGTCACACCATCCTTCCCTGGGTGGAGCTCCAGGACTCGCCCAAATGCCACAGTAGGGGCAGAAGCCTTTCTTCCTTGGAGTAGCACAAGTTGATTGGCAGCAAGCTCAGGTCCTTTGTCATGCCACTTCTGCCACAGTTGTAGAGTATGCAAGCAATTGTGGTGCCAGCGATGCCAAAAATGTTGTTGCAGCCGCTCTACAAGCTGCCATCAGTGCAGGAGATTGAGAGGGACATCCTTGAGGCCAGGTTTAGGCAGAGTAACCAAGGGTTCAAGGGTCAGAAAATGGCCAGGTGTAAGGGCACCGAGATCGTTGGGATTACAACTCAAAGGGCACAATGGCCTGAAATTCAGCATCGCTTCCATTTGAACTAGCACAGTATACAATTCTTCAAATGTTAAGACCTGCAACCCAATAAGCTTGTGGAGATGGGACTTAAAGCATTTATGTAACTCCAGCCTCCCAAAGGTCTCTAAAGTGAGAAGCAGAAGGAGGGTTAAAATGCCAGTTGACACCAAGCTGGGACAATGTGTCCTTTACCATCTGTTGGTGAGAAGAAGATGAAACCAGCTGCCTGAGTTCCTGCAAACGATTGTGAGCCCCAACAAAATTAGTGCCGCAATCAGAGCAAATGTCTGAAGACCTACCTCATCTAGCAAGAAAATGTTTATACGCACCAAGGAACACGTCTGTGGACAGATCAGAAGCCAATTCAACATGAACTGCCTTGGTGGAACAGCACACAAAAATGCAGAGATATGCTTTCAGGATTGCTTTCCTGTGCACTCGAACAAGTTTGTTCATGAACGGGCCAGCATAATCAACTCCTGCCCTTGCGAATGGTTTGATTGGTTGTACCCTCATGGTTGGAAGATCTCCCATATGACGTTGACTAGGAGAAGGCCTCTGTCTAAAATAGCGGAGACAATACTGTAAACGACGAGTGATGGCATCTTTGTCTGACAAGATCCAGAACTGTTCTCGCAGAATGCCCCAAAGAGTCTGTACCCCAGGATGATTGTTCTTTTTATGATAATGGCTAATGAGTAGGTCAGACACGGAATGAAACTTAGGCAACAGCACAAGGTGTTTATGCTTAAAAGGAACTGTAGATTGAGAAAGTCGATCGCCCACGCTGATCAAGACATGCTCGTCAAGAAATGGCACCTATTTCCTAATTTGAGGCACAATGTGTAGATTACTTTTAAGAACAACCATATCATTACTAAATGCCTTGAGCTGAGCTTGCAGAAGACAAAACTTGAGGGCCTGATTCAACTCGGAAGCAGTACAGCACCCACTCAGACGTGTGGCATGCAAACTGCGACAATTGTGTACAAAGCGTAGTAGGACACCGGTGACTCTCAAGAGCTTATTAAGAAGACTGAACTGTGTCAACAAGTTATCCAGATCCTGGTGCTAGGTTAGTATGTTCAGTTTAACAGTTTTTTGTTCGAGCAATGCAGGGTTCACATCAGCTGCAACTACATTTGATGTATACTGAGGCCATTGCTCCAAGGGGTTTCTTAGTCATGATGGGCCTGTCCACCACAAGTGATGATTCAGCAGCTGATCCGGGATCACGTGAAACACAATCTGCAAGATTGTCTTCGGAGTGTACATGCTTCCACCAGGATGGTTAAGTAAGGTCATGGAGTTCACTCACCCTGTTGGCCACAAACGCTTTCAACTGGTGTGGAGATAAATTAATCCATGCCAGGACAATTTGGGAATCAGTCCACGCAATGATGGAGGACAAACAAAGGTCATCTTTAAATTTCAAACTGACATGATCGAGCAGAAGTGCCAACACGAGAGCACCACACAACTCCAAAAACAGCAATGATTGCACCTGACAGGTACCATCTTGGACTTTCCCACTATCAGTCGAATGTCGATTTTACCATGAGGGTCCAAAATACGCAAGTAAACCACTGCTGTGTAACCGATCTCACATCTATCTGAGAACCAATGGATTTTTATAAACACAGCCTCCCGAATCCTTGATACACCTAGGGACTGTGATTGATGATAGGTGAGAAAGCTTTTGATCAAAAAGCCTCCAGCATGCTGAGAGGTTAGATGGGAGAGTAGCATCCCAATCGATAGTCTTCAACAACAAAATCTGCAGAAGATGTTTCGCGAACATAAGGAGAGGACTCAGCCATCCAAGAGGGTCAAATATGCGTGCTATGGTGGCATGACTCAGACTGCTTTGAATTTTGTAGGCAAAGGTGTCCAAAGACCGGATTCCACTGCAACCCTAACACCTTGACAGCAACCTGACTATCTGTATCCAGGCTGAATGATTATGGCAACTCAACATCATCCA
This sequence comes from Clitarchus hookeri, assembly GCA_002778355.1. Lineage (NCBI taxonomy): Eukaryota > Metazoa > Arthropoda > Insecta > Phasmatodea > Phasmatidae > Clitarchus > Clitarchus hookeri. Next base: position 65,608 of record NQII01004069.1, on the reverse strand, counting down.
CAGAAAGCCAATCAAGTAGGGAAGGGTGATTGCTCATGAACTTTCGCAGTTTAAATCCACCCTTAGCTAGACAAGAAATTATATCCCTATGAAGGGCCAGTGATGACTCAACTGAATGAGAACCTGTGACAATGTCATCAATGTAGGTGTCTGAAAGCAAGACCTTGGACGCATTAGGGAAATGGGCAGATTTATCCTTAGCCAACTGCTTCAATGTGCAAATAACTAGGAAAGGTACAGACAATACTCCATATGTGATTGTTTCCAGATGAAAATTCTTGACTGAATCAGTGTCACAAAACAGCCATAAAATGCATTGATAATCCCGATGATACATAATTTGTCGATACATTTCCTTGATATCAGTAGTAAACACAACTGTATGCAATCAGAAGTTCAACATAACATCCAAAAACTCTCGCTGCAACTTGGGACCTGTAAGCAAGAGGTCATTGAGTGACCTTCCCTTAGAATCCTTGGCCGAAGCATCAAATACCACACAAAGCTTGGTGGAGGCACTCTCGGGCTTGATCACACAGTGGTGGGGGGTTATAGTAGGCTGAGAGGAACAGAATCTGATCTGAAGGAATCCTCTGCATATGCCCTGAGTTAAGGTAATTTGTCTGAATTCGGTGTACATACCCTTAAAATCACTGTTCCCTACAAGATGCCTCTCAAGACCACTTCGGCGATTTACAGCTTGGGACAGGGTGGCTCCAATGTCTGGTTGAGAAGTGCGAAATGGCAAGCACACACTGTAACGACCGTTGTCATTTTCAGAGTATCGACAAATATTAATTCACAAATTACCTCCTCAAGTGACTTATGATTGTGATAGAAAAATATTCCACTTCCCAGATTTTTCTCATGACTTCCTCCAGAGGAGGGACGGAAGTGAGGAGAATATATAAAATGACTTGGCAGGAGGAGAAACAGGTTCAGATGCCACATTCCCCATCAAAACCCACCCAAACACAGACCCTAGAACAACTGGTGGGCCCTCTATCCTTCCTCTGGTCATCAATTGAGGAAGGAGGTCCACACCAATAAGGAGGTCAATGGGGCCAGGCATGATGGAGGGATCTGCTAGTTTCAGGCTAGACACAGCACTACAAAGTTCAGAGGGCAACTTGACACTAGATAAATTACCAGTGCCACATTGACCGGAGTGTTATTGGCTCGCTGTGTTCAACAGTGCCCGAACTACAAGCGGACTACCCATCAAATCAAGAACCTCTACTTGGGCAGTTGACAATAGCACAGATTTATCAGAATTAACCACAGTAGACATGACCGCTGAACGTATAGATGTAGTCTCCCCAGATGGAGGCATAGTATCAGATCCTGGACCTTGGTCCTTAGATTTAGGTTCAAAGTGCAGTAGAGTATGATGATTACTACCGCAGGTGTGACATGACAAGGTCGAAGGACAACTCTTTTCTTGATGAGACTGATTAAGATAATTTAAACATAGCTTCTGCTTTTTCACAATGGCTTACTGATCTTGGGGTGACAACTGATGTAAATAAAGACACTTACAGGTGTGATTTTTTACAGACACAACATGACTGTGTTGAACTTGCAAGAGAACTTGATGCATATGACTGATGCTTGCTAGGATTGCGAGGTTTTTGTTTAGGCAGCTGTATAACAGGCACCTTATGGCGAGAGAAACAAGACCGGGACTCAGAACCCTTTAGTTGAGACGAATAAACCATCTCTTGAGCTCTACAATGCTTCTCAAGAAAGGACATGAAGTCATCACGTTTGGGAGGTTTGGAACCCAAGCTCATTTCCCATTCCACCTGCAGTTTGAGGTCCAGTTGTTTACACAATATGGGAAGTAGGATCAGATCCCAAAAGCCTCCAATGCAGACACATTTTCAGAAATTACAGTCAACAAGTTACGTACCGACCTTGGCGAATCTGCACAAGCCGAGGGTGCTTGTAATAATGCCTCAACATGACCGACACAATCAATCACTTATTCTCATAGCGATTCTGTAGCAGTCCCTATGCAACCTCAAAGTTAGCATCAGATAATGAAAAGGACTGAATCATCTTAAGAGGATGACTAGTAACAGCATCCTTCAGATATGCTACCCTTTCTACTGCAAACAAGCTTGGATTATTGGAAACCAACCTTATGAACATGTTGAAAAAGTTTGGCCATTGCTGCAGGGTGCCATTAAAGTTAGGGAGTGATATTTTAGGCAAAACAACATTTACCTTTCGTCCATTAGCTGTATCGGTACCAACCCCTGTCTGCACCTCTGGCTTGCTTTCAGGGCTTCTGCAGTGGTCATCACTTTGTGGTACTGCTCCTCAAATATAGTCATGCGTTGAAGATGATGTTCACTATCAAAATCATTGATAGTTTCCGACAAAGCTTCCATCGTGATGTAATCAACATCGTAAGATTGCTTCATGCTAGGAAGGTCTCTGACGCTTGCAAGAAATAGTTTCGCCTTAGTTTGGTCACAGCTAATTAACTTTGAGAGATAACACACACGTTTAACTCACCCTTCTGCCAACCTCAGCCGCAATGATGCTGCTAGTGCATCAGTCATTGCTACAGATAAATAATGTGCATACATCAAACGAGAGTTCACGTGATGCAAACCAACCTTGTCACAGTCCCGTACTCACAAAGGTGATAAGCGCGAAGCAAAATAAGAAAAGAGAAAAAAAGCTAACTGATAACGAGGCGCGACCGGCCACGTGATCGCTGGATGCAGTTCTGCCAACTGCGAAAACCACAAAAGGTGGCAGTGCTGGAAATTCAAATATTGAATGTGTCCAGCACATGGGAGGAAGTCAGTACACACATAAAATTTGTCCAGTATACACACAGACAGTCACTAACACACTAAAATGGAGTATTCACATATTTACAGGTCCAAACACACACACACAGCACTGCAAAAAGGGAGAGGTACTTTGATCACAGGTTGATTAAAAGTGCAACAATTTCATTTACCAACCTTCTCATGCAGATGTACCTACTTTCCCCCTAGGACACCAACTGTGTTGTCCTGCATTATGACAAAAGCAGTGCAAGCTCAGTTAACAACCAAACTGTTAAAAGCCACCCCAAACTGCCACTCGAAACAAATAAGAATTATGAGTCCTCTATGGCATTGGTAATGTTTACTCTTGCCTAAATACACTCCCGAAAAATAATCCTTAAAAAAAAAAATAAGCATGGTACAACCATTTCCAAACTGCAGAAAGCAATTATACCTTAAGACCCATGGTTGGCTCAGTTGGCTAGTAACTTGCCTTCACTTCTCACGCCCCTAGTTTAATACCAGGCTCCAATGGGCAGGAAAATTTTGGAAGGTGGATTATCATAAGGAAAGTGTAGCGAACAATGCCACTGTGTGGGAGTTTCTTAGGGTTCTCCCATTTACTCCATCTCAAATCTGCTGCATCTCCACCCTTATTTAGTCTCACCTCACCCATTCTTCGGGCTGGTCGGAGCAACAGGTCAGTCCCTCCGATAGGACAGCCAGCCCTGCTTAGTGCCAACCTCCTCTCATCTATACAAGACCCTGCCTCAGGCACTTGTCACACTGTCAAATCTGAAGACGAAAGACGACCATCAAATTTTCCCATTCAACATATTGAATCAATCTTGAATGTACTGAATCTGAAAATCTGTTACTCTGCCAATTTTTTTTACTAGGAGGATCTAGCTTGAATTTTTATTTGAAATTACTTTTAAATTGAGATATGTAAACCTTTTGTGTTTCCGTGCATTCCACTACAGGAAGAAATGTAACAAATGTGATTTATTTTCACTTCTTTACTAAATTTAAATTTTATTCATCACATATATTTCTTGCCCAATAAAAATTAATGCCTCAGAGTTCTTAATATTATTGTGAATTAATCACTTCTAATAGCATTCATGCTCAAAGAGCTTCTATATGAATTAATTATCTTCATTACAGTATTTAGTTTCCTCCAATTGTTTGCCATTTGAAAATTTTGTGATGTCTGAAACTGCCATTTTTGTCATACACAATTCTGATTGGCTGAGACAGTCAAACATCAAACAAATTTTATATTCTGTCTAATTTTCGAAATTGTTTGATGGAAACTAGAGCCATTCAACTTTTCCGGACAAAAATGGTGTCAATATTGATGTTTCAGTGATGCTACAACCTTCCAACTTTATTTGACCAAACTTATTGGAAGCAGTTGGACAGAAAAATTTGACAGTGTGACAGGTGCTTCAGGTGGGAACCACATGTGGCTTTTCATTTTCAATTACACCTTTAACATAATCAATTAAATTTTTCATGTCAATTAAAATAGTGTACGATGACCAAAAAATAATAATAAATTGTTTTTTTACCTTTACGTAAGTTTGCAGAATACTCTTCCTGCCCGCTTCATGAATCAGGTGAATAACATGAATAAGAACTCTGATGATGTTCAAGCCCACTTCTTCGCTAGTTGATATCACAAGCAGAGAGAACAGATGATTTAGCAATGTTGGTAGGAATGTGATGCAACTGGGCAGCTGCATGGCATGAGCAGCCTGAAACATTTTGCAAATTATGAATTATGGTTTACAGTCAAATGCAACAGTAACTATGTTGAAAACCAGATTAAATTATGGTTTCTATAATATAATAGCAGGCAGAAATTTCCATTTTTGATATTATACTTTTAACATTAGAAAAAAAAAGATGTATTATGTATTACTGTATACTATTGACATGTTACAAAAGTGAACATAAAAAGTAATTTGGTGTCGCTAATTAAACATAAATATTGTTCAATAAAATTTAATGTAAAGTAAAAATTCAATGTCATAATTTAAAAAATTTAAATACTGTGTAATAAAATGATAAAAAACCTTAAATTATTATTTTTATATGCAGTAATCAAGTTCTTATAGTTCAAAGAAGTAAATTTTTCTGATTCAAACCGCTGTAAGTTAAGTAGTACATATTTTTTTACACAAATATGTAAGTACAGTAGAATTTCATTGTTGCAACCCATTTTTGAGAAACTATATTAAAAAGAAAGTAGAAAATTTGAGGAAAATATTTGAAAAAATAAGTTTGTTGCACTATTTTTTTGTATCTGTGCATTGCCTCTCTCTTAGCATGTACTCTACTGCAAGCAATGCAAATCTTTCAGTTGGTATCACCCCCCTAGGCTGTCAGTGCACTGACTCTGCCCCCCTCCCAACCGTCCACAGCCACCAGTGTGTTTCTGTGTGCAATGCGGCTGTTGTATGTCGCGTGCTTGTCTTGCTATTGTGATATTACTTGCTTCTGGATGTGCTACATTCTCTTCACCTATTTCAGTATATGCCCTTACATAGTATTAGCTTATTTAGAAAAGTTTTGTCTATACGTTTCAGGGTATAATTTTCTTTGGAAGACATCTGCCTATTGAATAGAATTAATATTTTAATAACAAATAGTCTAATTTTCTTGCAAAATGGACTTTGCGTTTGGTGTAACTTAAGTGCCACTCAATATTTGTAAACGTTTTTGGGGACAAGGAGATGTCCAATATTCCCTTAAGGTTTTATTTTCTTCAGAAGATGCCTGCATATAAAAAATTAATTTACATTTAATTAAAGAAATTATTAATTTTGCACCAGAGACAATTAAAGTTGGATTAAAATTGAAAAATTTAAAATTTTGTCATGTATGTGTTGGAGGTTAATTAAAATTGATCCAAAATTTCCCAAACTATCTATTACAACCCTCACTCACTAACAACCCTAACCCATTCTATTTACTGTTTTTAAAAACAAAGGTCACACATCTAGAACACATCCCAGATTTGGGTATGGAAGAATTTCTCACTCACTGCATGTAACTACAGGTCAGATTACATGGTGACTAGTAAACGAACAAAAATACATAGTATCAAAATGCAAGTAATTACACTCAAACCTTGTATGTATGACACCCATTTCATACAGACACCTGGTTCGAAAAAACAATTTTTGGGAAATGCAAAAAATTATAAAAAAATTTGTAACAACCAAACAAATGGCAATGGAAATCTATTAAACACATTTCAAAGCTGCAACATTTAGAAACAATACCGTTTTTATGGACTCCACCCTCACACATGGTATGCATGGTAAAAAAAAAAGAACAAATCATTAAAATTTACTTTCATTAGCATGCAGCTAGGGATGTTGCGATACTACTGGTACAATACTGGTATCGATACTTTTGATTCAATACTTTCCTTCCGATACTCTACCTACCCATATTACTACTTTCGTTCCGATACTTAGTACATGAATCAATATTTTTCCCTTTCTGTTTAAAAACTAAATTTTCAAGAAATAAATAAATTCAGAAGAAAGAAAAAAAAACACGAGTGTAATAGTGTATACAGAAGTTGGCTATACTGGTCAGGGAACCGTTACTATTAGTAACTTACTAACGGTCCGTTAGTTACAGTGAAAGGAAGGCCCTTCCTGGAAGGGAAGTGAAGGGAACCCCAGGCCCAGGCCACGCCGACGCCACATGGCCACTCAGCCTCACTCACACACTCAACCATTGGCGTTAAGAGAAGTGACTAAGTTACATCTTCCTTAGTTTGCTTTTTAATTGTCTATTTGTTTTAATTTCAGTTTTTTTTTATTAAAATTATGTTGCCTCCAAAAAGTTTGTAGCGACTTATTTTATTGTCAATATGATTATGATGGAGGGTACAGATGGGGGTGAAACAGTATAATTACAACAAAAATTAGGNTTGTCAATATGATTATGATGGAGGGTACAGATGGGGGTGAAACAGTATAATTACAACAAAAATTAGGAATATGTAGTAGCAATTATTGATATGAGACTTATGAAAGGTCTTGTTCTAAAGGTGTAGTTAAGTTCTTCTGAAGAACACATTTTTTCATTTACAGCCAACATGTTTTATTCTATTTTTAAATAAATGATACTATCGTATTGTTTATTTCTTCGATATCACTGATAAAAAATTAATTTAGCAGTTACTATTTTCACTCGGTTTAATCGATGCTAGTATCAATACTTTTGTTTCAATACTAGTATCGGAATGGGTATCGATACCACCCTTCCGATATCAGTACATATACTGGTATCGATACTTTTTTGGTATCGCAACATCCCTAAATGCAGCGTGCAAGTAAGGTCGTCTAGCTGCCAGCTGATCCACAGCACCGTTTCCACTCGAGCAGTTCTCACTTGTATGCTGAGATACACATGCACGCACAGCATGGCACATTCCACACCTTGTGCCATAGCAGCAGCGCCAGCCAACGTCAACATTGATGCACACAGCAGCGGCAAAGACAACCAAATCAACTCCACCTTTTACCCTCCTTTTTTACCTCGCATGTTCAACCCATCTTGATCACATTATTATTCCTGAGGAGTCTGCTTGTTGTTCGATACGTTTTCGACTGTCTAGTGCTACAACAATTCGGATTTTTGACAATTTTTTTTATTAATTCAGTTACAGTTGATGACGACTGACCCTACTTTTTGGACACTTCTTTGGATTGTGATTATAACATTAGCGGAAGCAAGAGGCTGGCTATCACTAGCGCAAAAATATGAAATAATACCAGAAATGGATGCAGGCATGCACTCGCAATTTTTTTTATAAACATCCTCTTTCCTCCTTTCCATTTGTCATTANTACCAGAAATGGATGCAGGCATGCACTCGCAATTTTTTTTATAAACATCCTCTTTCCTCCTTTCCATTTGTCATTAAAAGAAAAAGGCTGGTTTAATAATGCTGCTGCTGTGTTTTGAAAAGATAGCAGAGAAACTGTCAACCGTTCAAAAGGTTTCAAGCGGCATTTTCCCATGTTTTACANTACCAGAAATGGATGCAGGCATGCACTCGCAATTTTTTTTATAAACATCCTCTTTCCTCCTTTCCATTTGTCATTAGAAGGAAAAGGCTGGTTTAATAATGCTGCTGCTGTGTTTTGAAAAGATAGCAGAGAAACTGTCAACCGTTCAAAAGGTTTCAAGCGGCATTTTCCCATGTTTTACATGTCATTATAGGGGGAAATCGTAACGCCACTGCCATGTTAAATAAATGCGAAACATACTTGGGAAAGTTAACAAAATAATCTAACTGACTAAAATTTAAAGTAAGAAAAAGTTAAATGATTAAAGTTTAAGTTAAAACAAAATTAACTGATTGAAGTAAAGTTAAAGAACAAAAATTTTACAGTTAAAATAAAGTCTCAAAAAAATATTTCGTTGATGCTTTCAAAAACATAAAAAAATACATCACAACCTACAGTCCCAAAAAAAATTTGCCACAACTTGGTTGCTGGATGCCGAATCAGATAGGCCTACTTATCTAAATGATGTATTGACAATCTTCTACAAAACCACTTGAAATAAATTTCTAAAAAAAAAACTATTATAGCACAACTTAGCACGAAACCAGACAATTGCATTGACTACAAAAACAATTGAAATGTGCATGCCACACGAGGACCATCGTGTAACTGTGATTTTTGTGTAGTAAGAGATTGTATTGATATATCGTGACCATGGCATCTCGCCTACCTCACAATCGCATTGCGTGTGACTAAAGATGATCTTTGATTCAGTACATAACATCAATGTATCAATCTGTATATCGTGGTGCGCAACTCGTTGGCCAACAAATATTTTGCATATTTTTAAGAAGTTTGTCCAGATATTAATGGCATTTGCAAATATTTTGTTATCTTAAGCTTCCAGACAATAGCAAAGTTAACTAACGTTAGTTTTAATATTTAAACAGAAATTTTAATAACTAAAAGTTAAAAGCTAACTAGTTTTAAAATTAACTAATTAGTTAAAAATTATGCACTTTTTAACAATTAATTTTAATTGTTAATTTTCTTATCGTTAATCCCAAGTATGATGCTAATGACAAGTTTCCACTCTCCTAATGTGTTTTATTTTCCAGTTGCAAAACAACTTACATCTTCTACACCAAAATTTATTAATGCCAATCTGTAAGAACGATGACAGAAATATATATTAAATGGTAGGTGATAATATTTTGTATTAAATTTCTTGTTTACGTCGTTAAATAATAAATAATGTTTGTACTGTTATTGTGTTGTTCAGCACTGACCGAGCCATTTGGAGTTACACATTATAACCACAACACGTTTATACCTTTACTTTTAATACATGGATCTTTAATTTTTCTGTGATAACATGTTTCCCATCATCATTTGCTACCAACGCAACATTTTATTAAAGGTTGCATAAACACTGGTTTTTGTTATTAAATAATTTGTGCATCTGTTAGGTACATACATATTACACAGTTTTGAAGTGAAGATGCCTATGTGTTAAAATATAGTTTACTTTATTAAGGTAGAACATTTAATTTCCTCACAGGATGTGTAAATATGGCTGTATCGCAACTGTTGTTAGGCGTATGCATGGCACTGCGGTCTGCTTTTTGTTAATTTTAGCTCGCTCTGTTGTCTTTTCTGCATAACTGGGGTACAATTGTGCTCATAATATATCACCATATTAAAGAAGTTTATATTTAATTAATCGAAACAATACAAAATATTTCATTTTCTCATAGAAAATGTAAACACAGACAGTACCGCCATAGTACGGACAAGATTTTGTGGTGTTATTTTAAGGGGAATTTCATTTTTAAAAATACCAGATTTCTGTGTTATCAGTTTAATTATGAAAGAATTATAAATTGAAACTTTATAACTGAAATTGTGCATTGTTAGAACAAAAATTGTACTGTTTTATTTCAATGCAAATTTTATTATTTAAAATTGATAATCAGTTAACAATAATTTATACTTAATGCACAGTTGAATTAAAATTTTATAGTGTTTATGCAAATGCATGAACAAGAGAAAATATTTTACAGTCGGCCTCGCCTTATCCGCGGACTTGGCAATGGCGGTTTCAACTATCCGCGGTTCAAAAAATTAAAGAAAAATACTTGAAATGCTATCAATACTTTTAAATTCCTGCTCGCCGCATGATGCACGACACAGTTTATTAATTTTCCTAGACCAGAAGGGACAACGGAGCAGGGCGGAACTCGATGATTACTGAAACAAGTCGGAAGGCTACAACACTCTTTATGGACAAAGAAAAATAAATATGTGTTGGCAATGAAGGTAGGGGAAGGGTGCGTGAGTGGTTGGGAGGTGAGTCAGTCGGAACAGCAGGGAAAAACATAACTGAGAAGACAAATACGTAATATGAAATTAAAACTTGTGTTCCATCTTTTTCCAGTCACGCACATTTTTTTCGGAAACACCAAATTTATTTTGGGAAGCCGGCGTGACATTTGCAACATATTCAGTTGCAGTTTTCTCAACCATTACAATGATGTGACACACTAATAAGCAATAACTAACACAACTTTATACTTGTAGACTGTTTGTTTATTTAATAAAGCTTCACCAAAGATATGAATGCATCGCTTGAGTTCAACAGTGTCCCATTGTTCAGCTTTGTAGAAAATGGCGCTGCTGTCACAATCAATAGTTTTCGAGCACCCATTGAATAGATTGTGCCTTGGTCAAATTATATTTGCTATCGTCGCATTGCTTGCTCGGTTTACATATTCATATCCATTGTGTTTCTGGCTAAACATGTGCATGCTGTCGTCATTTACAGTGAAGTTAAACAAGGCGAATATCTATGGAATCTTAGCTTGCATGCTTACATTCAAAAGTTTTTATTTTGAGTGTTTATGTTGAACTTCGGGCAAGAAATAAACTTTTTTATATGGTTTTTTTTTTCCATTTTAAATGTATGAGAATGTTTGTCAGGTTGCTTAAGTGTCTTTTTACCAAATATATAATTGTTTATTCTTCAAATAAAGGTGACAAATTCAAAGGCCCGCATATAATTTCAACGCAATTTTTTGGAAGCAATAATTGGTAAAATAATTTTACCTAATTATATTTGAGACAATACAGTACTGTGGGCTTTTTTCATTCATGTTTATGATTGGTTTATCCCATAAATGTTTATGATCTCTACTAGCACAAGTATAGTATTTGAGGGCGTAGAAAATTATTACACTGCCAATAATTAGTCTGTAAATATGGTATATAACAATTTTGTAAAATTTACGTGGGTGTCTTGAACATCTGTGGTTTTTGAGGATCCGCGGGAGTCCGGCGGGCAGACTGAATTTTAATTACGATAACGCAAAGCATTTCCTTTGGGGTAAAAAAAAATCACATTTTAGGGTTTTAACTTTTTTTTTTAAACTAATGTTGAGGTTCCTAAGACAGTGTGGATTTTTGTTGCAATTTTACAGGAATGTCTTCAATATGATTTTATAGAGAAAAAAACACTACAACCTGGAAATTTAATTTTTTTATCCAGTTGAGCCGTTATAACATTTCTCAAGGACCCCAAGAAATATCAGCATCATATCAGGGAAAACTTTATAAGAGGGTAATTTGGTATTGAAAAACATGTTTGTGGACCAAGACAAGGCAGCTTATTGAGCAGGAAAATGTTATAAGAAGGGATGTTATAATAGGGTTCCACTGTATTTGCTTTTACAATTTTGCTATTCTCATTAAATTATAATTTTAATCTAATCCACCCAGTATATTGTAATGCCGCACGTCAAGGTATTGACGGCTGGAAATTACCACTCGGTTAGCTCGGTGGTAGCAACATGAAACCCTTTAAAAAAAGGCGCCAATTCAATATTTAAAAAAGTCAAGTTCCGGTTTATTGCTTCTATACTTTTATTTACCAATCCAGTGAAACAGTTCACATACGATCTTCAGGTATGCAGAGTGCGAACAGGTTTCACAGATACAAAGACAAACTAGAGAGCAGCGCCACAGTCGTCGTTCATTATCTACGTCATAAAAACTTGCCCGAAGAAAAAAAAAATGCAGTAACCTCCCACACCAGCTAAGAAATAATCTAGCAAGTTCAAGTTTGCTGGTGTGGGGGTTATGCGCCAAGCCCGACGCGGCCTAGGCGAGCAGTGAGAGTCTACTGCTGGTTATCGACTGCCCTCAATGGTGACCGGTACACAAGTATTTGTCGCGTGCCTATCACACCCCTCTCCACAGATAAGGGCTGGGCGTGGGCTGCCACGCACGCTCTCCAAAACTGTGTAGCCCGCTTAACCGCACCGTCAGTTAAAAGATAAGCAAACTTCTTGCACAAAACTTCAGAAAGTTTCTAATCTAATGAGACGCTTACAAAAACTACAACTTTTGAAAAGGCAAACGTATGCCTGATAAACGTTAAACGGCAAACGTATATCTGATAACAATAAACGAACCACCGCGGCTTTTAATTTTGAACCCGATAAAATATTACGAAGCTTGGCAAAGCGAAAGAAAATGAACAGCGTATCCCAAAAATTTATAATACTGAGTCATTACAATATGATATTTACTGCTGTCATCTACTGTTCTATAACGAGTGGAGTAACTAAGACCCCGGCACAAAGACCAGCAGACAACTAACCCCACAACACTATTTTTCATTGGTTAATGTCACACCCCTCCCACTCCAAACCATAGCTCGATTGATTAGTCGGGTCCTATACCCCCTCCATCGCCACCACACATTTTTACTGGTGCACCTCTAATATCTGTTAAGATTAACATCACACCACCTTCACACACCCCTGCAAATTTTTATTCATCAATCTCACACTCTTTCTATCAATCTTCCAATTTTCCCATCAACATTGCAATATTTCCATCAATCTTGCAATCTTTCCATCAATCTTCCAAACTTTCCATCAATTTTTCAATTAATAATCCAATTTTTCCACCAATCTCCCAATATTTTAATCTGTTTGGATTTGGAACGAGGATAATAGTTAGTCTACATAATGTATATAGTGACATAAAACACTTGGTAACAATTTCGATATAGTGAACATTTTTAAATTTCCCGCCCACATGGCAACATGATTTGGTGCAACTGCTTCTGCCCGAAGCGGCCATCGCCAGCTGGTCTTACAACAACCGCGGAGGTGAGTGGCTGTGTTTCGCGCTACTCCAAATTGTTTTATTGTTTAATGATGGATGTAGCATCAGTGTTTGTTATAGTTCGCTTGTAAAACATGCAACACAATCTTTCCATAAATATCTATCTTTCTATCAATATTCCAATCTTTCTAACAATCTTCCAATCTTTTGTTCAATCTTGCAATTAATTTTTTGATCAACCTCCCAATATTTCCATCAATCTTCCAATCTTTTAATCAGTATTCCAATAATTTGATCAATCTCCCAATCTTTCTATCAATATTGCAATCTTTCCATCAATATTTTGATCAACCATCAATTTATAATCAATCCATTGTTTTGTCATCAATCCCCATACATACATGTAAAAAACTATTAATTCATTTACACTTGATGACTGCATTAATGTTTTGTTTGAAGTTTACTGTCCACATATATACTTCAAGTCTTCATTAATATTCTGTATGTAGATCTGTATTTAAGTAAACGAGTGCTCATAGAACCACTTTAAAGTTATGAGGGGAAGAAAGGATACAGCACACAAAATAAAGAAAAATTATTATATAAAAAAATATTATTATTTTGCACATTACAATCTCAGAAGAAAACAGTTCATCACATCACATGATATAATCCCTGACCTTCAGTTCACTAATGATTGAAGATATCTCATGAGTCGTAAATGTGCGAGAAATCTCCACCTTGCAAAGCGATCAAATGTTTGAGTCTATTAACAAGTTCATTCATGTCTTCGGGGAATATGTAGCCAGTGTTCTCAGCATCTTCTGCCATTTTCATGTCACTCGTTGCAGAAAATGTGACGAACGGTGTGTTGAGCATTGTAATGTTGCAAACATCAGACTTCGCTACTGTAAATCACAGTTTGATTTCACTCACTTGGTAGAGACATGAGACTTAAATAAAGGCGCCTACAATATAATTAAATTGTCTGATTATTTCCTCCGCATTTTTATTTCAAGTTAACCAAAAAAAAAATTCATATTCTTTAATTTACTAATGCAGAGTCATGAACAGTAGCTTAATGAGACAGTCAAGTTAAAAGAACAGCACCGCAATGTCAATTAATTATGCACATCACTAAAAAATTTGCATCTGGCAAGACAACTTTTTAATAAAATATTAGCATGTTCTCGACTTTTTACAACAAGCAGGTAACACACAATTAAAATCACACACAAAAATATTATACAACTCGGAAAATGTAAATTTTATATCATCATACATTGACAGTAATTATTTTTATTCCAAAATTATGATGCGAAAAGAAAGAATTTCTGCACAACGGGTGAAACTGAGCTTTAACTGTCTAATCACTATCGCCCGTGCAACCAATACTCATCGATGCAACAAGAGGTATTGGCGACAACACTTGCTGGCTCTCACAAGACGAATCCTTGCAGATCTTGATGTGGTTCTTCAATGTATCGCCTTGCATAAACTGCATGTGTCCATTGTCATAATTTTTCCTCATGCGAAAAGGACTCTTCGTACAGGTAGTCCTCTCAAGTCACTGAGCATTATGACTGAAGGTGAAAACTCAATTGCAGAATCAACATGAATGGCAATCCAGCAGCGATGATGCAGGTTGCCGCTCCATGTTTATTGAGGTCAAAGGCAGTCCTTTGTATTCACAATTCATCTTCGCAGAACATGTCCAAATTGATGTCCACTCTACGGTATCAGGACAACTTTCATTTTCATAAATAAATTCTTTTGACAGTACAGAGCCCAACTTATTCCTACAGAAGGCCTCCTGCCATACTTCTTTCAATGCAAAATATATGGGAGCACACTGAGAAAAACCCACACACTTAGTCACGCGAGAATGAGTCACAGATAATTGGAAAACACGCTAATAACTTAAATGAGTATGTATAGGTATAAAATTAGAAATATCATATTGGAATATACACAATTATGTACTAAATAAATTAAAAATAATTTCATATCTATAAGTGTATGTATATATCTATATATGCCTACAAGCATATTAAAATAATATATTTTTATGTGGGTATCTGTAGATTTTCCAATTATCTTTGACTCCTCCTGGAATGAATGTGTATGTTGGTTTCTCAGAATGCTTCCATATATTTTACATTGAAAAAAATAATAGCAGAAGGCCTTGTGTAGGCTTAAGCTGGGCTCTTTACTGTAAAAAAAAATTGCTTCTATATAGAAAAATGACAGTTATTGTATCNTATCTTTGACTCCTCCTGGAATGAATGTGTATGTTGGTTTCTCAGAATGCTTCCATATATTTTACATTGAAAAAAATTATAGCAGAAGGCCTTGTGTAGGCTTAAGCTGGGCTCTTTACTGTAAAAAAAAATTGCTTCTATATAGAAAAATGACAGTTATTGTATCGTTCTGACATCAAGAGATGGACATCGATTTGGAAATGCTCTTTCGTCATACATATACGTTGCATTAATTATAGAGGATGAAGTCAAATAATTTCAAGGAAACACAAAAAAATAGAAGAATAAGAACAACTATTGTAGCACTTGAAAATGTTTTTATCCAGCTATTTTCATTAAATGATCTAATAAGAAAGACCATAAAAAACTTCTTAAAATGTTCACGCTCTTGTGGTTACTCTCAGGATGCTTTTTGAAGCATAACATATGAATCTCCTTCAAATTTATGAAAATTTTGGTAATTCACAGTGGATAAGATTATAAATAAGAAATTTTGCTTCACCAGTTAACACAAGTTGTAATGTTGCAGACGTCAGATTTGGCAACTAGAAATCACAGATCGGTTTTACTCACTCGGTAAGACACACAAGACTTAAAGGCACCAGATTATAGGATTATTTCCTCCGTATTTTATTTCAAATTAAAAACAGTTCACATTATTCCATTAATGCGGAGTCCCAAACAGTCAGCTTAACGAAACAGCAGAAGCACAGAATAGAGCTGCAGAGTTCATTAATTATGCATATCATTCAAAACTCACATTGCAAGAAAATTAATAAGGCAGGAGGGACGTAATTTTCCTCCTGGAAACCTAGTGACCTCCCTTACCAGTGGAAATAATTTAGTAGGATAAAGGTTCTGCCGAAAAAAGTTAAAATAGAAATATCGCAGTCACTGGTGCTTGCCAGTGTGGGCGAAATTTGCCACGCTCGAGCCAAAGTGTCTTCCTCGCGGTCTGGTCCTTCTCTGTTAGTGGGGAGCGGGCACTCACAGCTAAAGTCGCCATGCGCTCTACCCCCACTCCTCACACCAGGGCGCCAAAACCTAACCAAATATGGGCATGGTGTGGTACAGAATCCCTTCGGATACAGTATGAACCCTATCGCAACCACTTTCCAATGCCAGCTGAACTGCGTAGAAGTTAAATAATCAAATTTCTAGAACATCCTCGAAGAAAAATAAGTCTAAGAATGTGGTAACAGCCCTCATTCTGACTGATGATGCAACCTTAACTGCGACTTCAGAAAAAGCAAACGGAAGTAGATTACCTACTAACACGACCAAAACATCAAATACTGATAAGCAATAATAATTTCTTGCAAAAATAAAGAAAATTAACCAAATATCTTGATTAAATTATTATTAACTGCACCATTACAAAGTTGACATGCAGAACTGAGTTAACAAAACAAATTTCATTATTTTCTCTGCTCAAACTTTGCATTTACGAGAACTGTAAATGTTAAACTTTACTGTACATAAAATTTCATAAAAAAAAATTTTATTTAAGATTTTAAAGTACTACTATTTTGTAAAGTAAAAAGGGAGAAACACCATAAAATAAATGTATTAAATCACAGTCTTAGTGTCTGCATTTGTCAAACTTTCAGAAAGCTTTCTGGGGGTGAATATTAAAATTTTAATACCAATGTACCAAGTACGAATCAAAACAAATACAAATGCACATTTATTATAAATAACATTTTACAAAGAGCACCATAACACTGTAACTTGCCTTGAGTATTTTGCAAGTATCAAATTCAGATGGCAGAGCAGATGGCTTTGGGTCAAACATCTTTTCAGTGTGAGAAAATAGGTTGTGGAGGTGTTGGTCTTTAGTGGCAACTGTTGAAACCAACTGGAAGTAGACACTAAAGATGTGGCGCTGACCATCAATCCACGATATGTCTGGGCCTGCATACTGTAGGGACAGCAAAATACACAATACAACAAATGCTTATATCATTATCTATAAAAGGAAAGCTACCAAAATATATAATATTACTGGTGACCATTCAGCAACAAAAAAGTCAAAGCAATACACTCAAATTATTTCAACACTCAGTAAATTTGGTCAAATACATATGACGTATCACCAAAACAAAAATAGAGCTCACATAAGATACATTTTTTACAGCCACTGAAAATATAATCTTCCCCAAATTAAAAATTTAACAACAAAACTTAGAGAGAGAGAGAGAGAGAGAGAGAGAGAGAGAGAGAAAGAGAGCACGCTACTACACGCCAAGAGCGAAAGTGCCACGCCACATGCCGGAGCCAAGAGCACGGAAAAGGTGCACTACAAAAGCCAACTCTGACTCCACACCTCTCTACCAGATGAGANGGGGCTATACGAGTGGAGTGATGTGTATCAACATTATACATACATATATATATAAACACGACTTCATCTCATCTTCACGTGCCATCACCTCACCCCAGACGAGGTTTGAACCCTGGACGACTTGCTACCAGAGCCTACAAGCACGCCCCTAGGCAATGGGCACTCGCAGACATGGCAGTCTCTAGACCATCTTCACCTTTATGACAGACGTCATGCCACGCCACGTGTGATAGAAACCAGACAAGCAGTCTACAATGCGCCTGACCTCGCGCAGCCGACGCAACCCCGCAAATCAAGGAAGCCGGCTTCCTGTCTCCTCCGAGAGATGGCTGCCCTCGCCGCTAAGGGAGAAGCTCCAGCTCCAACAAGAAGAGATACCTGAATGGCTAAAGGGTCCGCATTTGGCCGTCAATATAGGCAAGCGCACAGCCCAGCAGAAACATTAGTTGATCCTCAGAAGCTAGCTCCACCACCTCATGTGCTGGAACACTCTGCTACCACTGGTTTTTCTCACGAAGCACCCCCCGCTCTTCAGGAGATCTTCCAGACCTTGCAACCCCTGGAAGAAGTCTTCACCCCCCTTAACATTTTCTACCTATCTGGTAGTAACACCCCCGAGTACCTTCTGGACAACAGCATTAGAGTTAGTTAGAGTGAGTTAGTATTATAGCCACATAGCCGCATCTGCTCTTGTCTAGTTTAGACCCAGATCCCCTTCACCTGGTATTACCGTAGTTTACTTCTGTTTCAGTTCATTTTAGTTGGGAGTTAGTAGGGACCACTGTGTCTATTCCTCATGGGAATAAACACGTGATCTTACCTAACCTCTGAGTATTCATTTCTTGAGAGACTGTGACTTTAATCCCAAGTGAACATTGACCCACCAAGGAAAAGCAGGAGACCGCGTTATTTGAAACCCTCTTTGTCGAACCTAGAATAGGACTGTGGGCTGCATTAACGAGGCGCACATACGTCTCAAACACACACATTAGACGGCCAACCATACTGTGGATCAGGCACAGTAAGGTACCTGGTGCACAGGTACGGTAGACCAACAACCATTAGAAACTTAATCAACGAGGTGGCTAATCAGTCAGCCCAGTCATATTACCTGTATCTCTGACAGACACACTAAAAGCTTGCAGACCATGACATCGTCGTCAGCCACCCGACGTCACGTGTCAATATAAAAAACTGGAGCTACCTGTTCTTAAGACATATGTACACAACAGCTTCATCTTAAGTTTCGGGATGGTCAGCAGAAGCTTCGACATCAAGCGAAAAGCGGTCATGTAAAAAATAAATTCCTGACCAAGTTGTATCAAAAATGTTAAAGATACACACTCTTTAACATCCTTCGCACATACGACCTACAGAAATAACATTTGTTGTAATATTTTTTGTAGTGATTTTGTCCCCTTCAATTTTGTGAAGTCCACCGTACTGATGCCCTACCTAATGGGTGTTCTTACCATTGGTCGACATCGGAGCCTCCCCCCCCTCCCGCCAGGCGACTCTGAAACAGGCGTCGTCCACTGGACCGGGTTATTGCTGGGAGTAGTACTGTTGGCTTTCGGCAAGTTAATTATAGCTTGCTGGGCATGAAGAGGAGTGTTAGTGGGAGCTGGTCTGGTTTGAACTCGAGTGGGTGTGTAGCTTGACGTTTGCTTTATACTGCGAACCACCTTGTCTGTGGCTGCTGAGGGCATGTTAAAGGTTAACGGCTCCTTTGGTGGTGTGGGAGGCAGTAGTGAAACAGCACAGGGGGCGTGCCAAAGTAGCTCAAAGTGTAGGTTGTGGTTTCCACTGGTGTAGATGGTCGATGCATCCTTCTGTCAAGTTGCTTCTTCTTGCTTACACCCGGTTGGCACTCTGTCCATCCTCTAAAAGGTTGCCAATAAGGGCTAGCCCCTGCTTGGCAGTATTATTCCACCCAGCCTTGTCGCGAGGCATATGGGGTAGATAGAGTAGAAGGGAAGATAGTGGGTGTTCCGTTGAGGCGGGACGGCCTGAAAGAATTAAGGTGTAGGCAGGTGGGTGCAGTGGGTATGCCTGGCTACTGGCCTCCAACAAATGACTTTGCAGGCGGGAAGTCGTCAGCAGACCCAAGCACTAACTGCAGTTGTCAGTAGCAGGAAGGCGGGAAGTTACCATAGATCCACGCATCACGAAAATTCGCAACTCCTGACAGGTGCAGCTGTTTGCCGGTTAGGCGGGAAGTCTCCGGCACACCCAAGCACTTACAAAAGGGTGCAACAGTCGAGTGGGCCACTGCTCCATAGAGGTACGGCTCCTTACTGGCAAGGAGGTGATAGGTGTGGTGGCACGTGCCTGATCCTACAAGAGTATCTGAAATTCATCAGATGAAACAGGAAATAGCTGGAAGTAGGTTGCAAAAGAATAGAAGCAAAGAGCAATAATCCAGTTAATTGGGTTTATGACTGTTTATTGCCGAAACAGTAAACACACATAACCAGTCTGTACCCTGACTAGGGCCTGAAGGGCAGATCCTAGGATGTCAACCGGAGTGACTTCTAGTCCTGGAAGACGCGAAGGCACGAGGGGTGAGGGTGACCCCAGTGGTTCGTTACTCTGACTCATGGCTAAATGTGTGTAGCTAGTGGGGTAGCCGTGAAGTGCTGGTGGCTTCGGTAAGCTGTCGGGCAGAGCGGCGTTCTGGCCTAGAGCAGCGATAGCTGGTAGATGAAAGTGGTGTTGGACCGTGTCCAGACAGTGATATTCTGTGAGAGCTATGAAGATCAGTTAGTTGTTGAAGAAGCCTGTGTGCAGCCAGGCAATGTAACATTCTAGGCAGTGTAACGTTCTACAACTGCACTGTGAGAGTCAGCCTCGAACTTTGGTCTGTGGCCTTTATATATGCACAGACCACAGGGCCAGCACGAGAACGGGCGGGGAAGCAGAGAAGTTGTGGAGAGAGAGGCAGCCAAAGTTGGCGGCTTGTTTTCCGTCCGCGCTGCTGAAAACCGAAGGGAAAGATGCACACGCTATGATGTGAAGCGGGTTGTGGACCATCAGGAGGCATCTGATGGCCTGAGTCAAACCTAGGCTTAAAGGCGTTCTGTGGCGAGGCTAGAATGGTTAACGACGCCACCTATGGCACATCAGTACAAGCATAGGATATTGCCTGTATCAGCAAGTAAATATCTTTTCGTAACTGTATATTGGTAGAAATTGTATCGGCTCAGTTCTAAAACTAAGCTTTACAGTGAAACCCCTTTTCTATGCTTTACAAGGGACCAGGAAAAAATGTTGCAAAATCCAGGGAAGTGTAAAGAGAGGGAAATTTGTGCCATAGAACAGTAAAAGTGACTGGGAAATGTAGGTGTACAGTGCAGGAAAGTGTAATGCCAGGAGGGGGGAGCTGTAAAAAAAAAGGGGTTCTACTGTAGAACAAATTAATTGACATCACTATATACTGCAATTAATGTATATTTAGTTGCAGTATTGGTTACAATTGCTATTATTTTTTGATTTTTGTTTACTTAGTGTATGCAGTGGACATCTACGCAGTTGGTGAAAACACCACTTGAAAGTATCAGTGCTCAAAACCTTGTTGTAAAGCAATGTTGGCTTACAGACAGTCACCAGCAATACATGTGGGTTTAAAGAATTAAGACATACCTTTTTGTAGTCTGGCTTTCACCAAAGGTACTCAACGAAACCAAATTTAAATAAAGTCTTCTATTAACAGTATGACTAATATAACAACAGCTATAGATTGATAAGAGACTGAAGACTGTTAAGGGCTCCACCTTACTGGCACGTGAAGTGCTTTGCAGAGGTTTGTTAGAAAACATGTGATTCAAAAATGGTGTGATACTTTGTAGTGGTGTCTAAACACGAAAAGCATTTAGGAAATGTTTTGTGTCTAAAGACAAGCTGGAAGTTCTCATTTCAACTCCAAGGATTATTTTTTGGGTGGGAAAATAGCTAAAACAGGTGTTTCAAGAATCAGTAACAGCTGTGCAGAAACTTGAGAGTTGTCTTTAGACATGCATCATGGATGGACTGCACGCCAACTGAGCGTTGGGCATAGAGGTGATGAGGCAAGTGGTGAGTGAGCAACAGTCACCCTTAAAGCTCGCACATTTTAGGTCTTGAACATGCAAAATAAATGCATGCAGGTAGAACCCTTAAATAGTAGGTTATGAGAATATTAGTGGAAACAATACTGACAATGGTCATTACCCCCTTGCCGAGTCCCAGGGGCTGGACAGACAGGTAACTGGCAGGAAGATTTGAAGACACAGGAAGGCACTGTTCGTCCACATTCAACCTGGAACATGTCGTTCAAGCATTGTTAAACCAACAAAAATTAAATATGTTCACATCCCTATGTTCCACAGTTAATTCACATAATTTTATTATTTATTCATTTACAGCATATACTTTTAGCACTTTTGTACAAGTGAAAAAACCATTGGCCTGATCAGGCATACACATAGTTACATTTTAGATTTATGTAAAAGAATATACACACACAATTATAACATCTGTTACTTACACATTAACACAAACCCACTACAAAGAGACAGCTGGCATTGCAACCCTCTCTCCAGCCATAAGTTTAAAGACAATCTCAGTCAAAATTTTAGGAACAGTTGAGCAACACATGCAAAAGTTTTACATTAAACAAACTTAACAGTTAAAGTGAGTGAGGTGGATCGTATATAAGTGGTTGTCCACTACCAGAACAGTTGTTTGTTCTCCAGCCAGTCTACTGGCCACAACTCAGTGTTCCTGCTACACTAGCTAACTTAACTCTCTCTCTCAGTACATTACATTGCTACACTGTGCTACAGTTCTCCACACAGCAACAGTCAACCACTTTTGCTACGAGAGTTACCCTTGCCCCTCGTCAACCAGCACTTACCATGTTGTTCCTTTGGCAACTTAGGGTAGGCCCTTCAGGCATCCATTTGGGTACAGGATGGAGTATGTTGTACATTCTGGCTTGCCAATAAATAAGCAAGCACATTTAAACTAGGAACTGCTGTCCATTATCTTAACTCTCTCTTGTTTCATATTTACTACCTGCTTTCATCTCAATTTCGTCCCAATTCCGCAACCACTCTTCCAAGGGAATGTACAGACATTTAACTCCCTGCCCTACAGATTTTATGTTTACTTCAGCATGCCGTTCCAATGCTGGAGCTGATGTACAGCAAACAGGCTGCTTTTTCAGTCTCCATGGAGGGCCGAGTGAGGGAGCCACTGTCCATTTCTGTCTGCAGATCACTTGGTGGCGCGAACAGGCCGCACCTCTTGGGTGATCCTCGGTGGGAGGGTAGAGGTGACGCTTATCAGGGATATGAGCTCATGAACCTTCCAGGGGACTACAGTGTGTAGCGTACAAGCCACTCTACTAGAAAACCAAGGAAGAAGTTGCAAGTCTGTCAGGGCATTGATGCTGGAGAAAGGTTGGCTCTCCAGAAGGCCCGTCCCAACTTACCCCACTTTGTTGAGTCGTCCAGCCATGTCTCTCTAAACTGGACACCCACTAAAAGCCAACTTGCCACAAACTTATGCCTCATCATAGGGTTGGGAGAGACAAGGCAGCCAAGGGAGTCTTTGCTGAAACTGGTTGGCAAAAGACAGACCTTGGGAAAGCCCAGGTATACATTAAGCTAAGAGAGGAAGCAGCAGAGTCAGGAAATTGATTGACCTCCCTAATAGCACAGAACAACCGCAGGCTTATAACCTGCCAAGTGTCCCTAGTAATAGGGCCCAGACTTCCTGGCCCTAGATGGGGGGAAGTAACAGACGTCAGCACCCTGTCACACCCCATATGGACGAGGCAACAAAGTTATCCAAACTCTCCAGTTTGCTTCACTTGTAATACACATGCATTTAAAGTAGATTGCAAAGTTATACTACACACTCAACACATCACACACTGTAAAGTAATACAGTACAGTTATAAAATTTGTTAAACTGTAGGATTTGATGTCTCAAATTACACGCTACGTATTTAGTAACCAACAAATAGCATATCCAATAACTAACGAAAGAGGACACTGATTTACAGTGGAACTGCTACGTATTGAATTCGGATGGATTTAAATCCTGCATCCATGGAACATATTCTGCGGTCCCATTTTTTATTTATCTGCATTTAAAGGACATATTCATTGAAAGTCAACATGTATTGAAATTTGTTGTCAGTCCCCTGAGAAATGATGGATAGAGTATTTAAAATATTCAGAAGGCTAGCGAGCAATGTCTGGCTGTGCAGAGGGTAAACACAAAGGCATCCCACTCCTCTTGTTAGGCAAAGCTGCATTCCGAGAAAAAAAAGTAGTGGAGAGAAGTGTTGATCGCCTAAGCAAATAGAAACACACTTTTATCTGCAAAACAGTGACCAATAATTGTATCCAAAAATGTATAAACCAAGTGATAAGAATAATTAATTTAAGTGTAAGTGTTCAGAAAATGGGAATAAATAATAAATTTTAGGTTTTTATCATTTAGGTAGAATGAACAACAGCAGTAAGTATCAGATACTATGTAGATAAGACTAAAATGGTAATTTAATGAGAAAAGCAAAACAAGAGACAATAGGCTACAACATATCAGTTCAATGAGAGCTGCTGAAAGGGTCCGAGTTTTTTTTTAAGTTTAAAATATTTACTTGTAAAATCTCACACCTATAAACATATTTTTCACATTGCCAATAATGCTTGCTGCACCTACAAACAAACAAAAAAACAGGCAAGAAAATGTGTAATAATAGTTGCAAAAACATACAACAAAACCATACTTAGGCTCATAAATCTCCTTATGAAGGTGGATTAAACTAAAGTAACATTACAATTTATAAGATGGCATGTAGCAGGAGTGATGGAATCCAATATTTATTTTCTTATTAAATAAAATAAATTTTTTAACTATTCTATCTAAATTTCTTGACTTTTCCAGAAAGTAAAATTCCCTGACTTTTCCAGGTTTTCCCGCACTACGTTTATATTTTATGACTGCANTTATGAAGGTGGATTAAACTAAAGTAACATTACAATTTATAAGATGGCATGTAGCAGGAGTGATGGAATCCAATATTAATTTTCTTATTAAATAAAATAAATTTTTTAACTATTCTATCTAAATTTCTTGACTTTTCCAGAAAGTAAAATTCCCTGACTTTTCCAGGTTTTCCCGCACTACGTTTATATTTTATGACTGCAGNGTTGTCACGTAAAATCTTCGCCCGTAAAACCGACTTTACAGGCAACCATTTTTTTTTTACAGTTTTCTGATATGTATAGAAACCAAATTTCTTATGAACAGTAAAATGTTAATGGTAATACATGCAGGCTTGCGGCTGTACTACTTATAGTGATACAATACCAGTAAAATCCAATAAATCTGGGCTGTCAATTTCTGATAATATCACATTAAGATAGAATTGTCCATGCCATGTTCCTCCGTGAATGTAAAGGTAAAACAATCTTTCTGTAAACATTATTAAGAATTAATTTGTTACCTGCAGGAATGTTACAATCAACATAATTTTGTTCAGCTGCTTAAACCCAGTACTGAACATAACAATTGTTAATTCAGTAAACTGTAGAATCAAACAAAATTCACACATATATTAAAGGTAACTGGACAAAGTCAACAATAAACAATGTATTATTTACTATTACAAGTTTCTACTAATCCCTGCATTTAGCAGTAAGAAAAGTTTGAAACCATGTGTACCACTATACACGTACCTCCCTTTAACCAACAGTGGTAGCCAGGAATAGCCAACGCATGTTTCAATACTGCATTCCTTTTTCTTTGAAGGTTCACACGATACATGGTAAAAGCTGAACAGCAGGTGATGTTTCGCATGTAGGTATATTGGCAAACGCAGTTTCACCTCCTCGTACCACGTTGGACTGGTGCTATGATGCAGTACAGAGCAATGTGCCTGGGTGACAAACAGGGGACCCCCTGGTCGACCATAGATACACTGCACAAAAACAGAGCATATTCGTAGTACACTGACAATAAAAGTGGTACACCTGGAATTAAAACAAACAAGATTTCAAATTAACTCTACTACAGTAGAACTCATTTTAAACCCCATGATTTCACTCTTTCCTATATTTTACACATACCATTGGTCCAATTTAGTTTATAAGAAACAATATTTTCCCTTTTTACAATTTCCTGTAACTTGCAACAATTCTTCCTGGTCCCTTGAAAAGTGTAAAACAAAGGGGTTCCACTATTAAACCAAATTGTTTAAGAATGCAAGTTCAAGTCTGGTCATAAGGAAGCATTGTGGTTGGCCGTCCCAAGACTGCTACATGTGTACCCAGGAAGCTTAATTTCTCGCAAATTAGATCTACAACAGTAGGATATTATTACATGTGATTAAACCGCTGGATTAAATAACACATGCCATTCTTATACTTATCTCCTTTCACTTAAATAAATTGTGCAGGAAAGCCTTGAAAATGCTATTTTATTTCCAATTTCCACCATTTTTTATTTTAACAAATAGAATATGATAAAAAAAGTAAAAAATGGAAGCTATAGACAATGGTTTTTTACCTTTCCATGGAGCAAGTCATATTCCAAAACATTTATTTACACATACATACACATGCAAACTATATTCTTGCAGAAAATACTTTACTAGGGAGTTTCCGTAAATGAACAAGTTCAGATTTATGAGTTATGGTTGAACATAAGCCGACAACAGGGCACAACTTTACAACAGGCTGAATGGCCAAGGTGTATGCTCAAATTGTTTATTTAGTTTAGTTTAGTTTTTCCAGCCACTCCCAATCATACACATGAGTGTGTGGGGAACAATCTTGTGACTGCTGCTACCAGCCAGGAGATTACTGCATGTCTTACATGTTCAGGGCAGTTGTTCTTATTCTTCTACAAAACATGTGGGAGCCCTGTAACTGGCCCACATCCCCACCGGTTCAGGTCAAAATGACATGTCTTTTTGACAGTCTTTTGAAAAGTGAAATGTTCGGTTTCTGCATCTTGGATGGAAATCTACTGAAAGGGATCACCTCTAATTGAACAGACAGAAAGAAACAAAAGAAAAAACAAGAAAAAACACATTGACCCAAATTTACTCAAATTAACTTTCAGTGGAAGTTTTAATGTCCGTGAACACACACACACTTTGAATCATGTAGTGCAATTGTAATCACAGCCAAGTATCATCGGGCAGGTTATGAACGCAACATACCGAATCTGTATGCTAACAAAGCTAATTCCTCTATTGATAACAAAATAAAAAGTAGCTAAGTAAATTAATTATATTTTTCACATAGCAAGTGATAAATCCGTTAACTGTTATGACATAGCTGCACATATCAAAATTATAAAGGCAAAGAAACATTAATTTTTCGAGACAGAAAATAAACACTGTATTTGTGTTATGTTATGGTCGGTCACCCTCCTATTTAACAGTTTTCCACTGGTGTGTGTCAGGCATGACATCTTGTTCACCTAACAAAAAGAGAGAGAGAAAGAGAGAGAGGGAGAAGACAAAGAAAGAAACAAAGAAAAGCAGTGGCTGTAAAAACCATCCCCTCCCCTCTTGGTGGCCGACGTCGACGTCAATGTCAAGTTGGTAGATTATCTCAGCAGGGTGGACCTTAGGATAAAAACTACAAACTTTGTTTAAAAAACAGTGTAAGTTGAACCTCTTTTCCATTGTGGTTTTCCTTTCCCAGTGTGCTTCCTTCCATGGGAAAACTTTCAAAAGGCCGGCACAGCTCTACAACCACTCAAACAGAATATAAATTATTTGCAATTTTCGCATAAGATATTCAATGTTCGAATGTGAATAATTCGTAAATTACTATTTGCAACTATTCAAATTTTCGAATATCCGCACACCCCTATTAATGATACTGGCTGCTGGTTTTGATACTAGTTTCGGTGGAAAAAACACTTGGCGAAAATCTTAGACTTTTCACTCAAAGTTTTTTTTATTCGAAGATGAAGTCGAAGGTACAAAAGTCTTTGATTCAATTTTGGAAATGCGAAACTTCGCACACCCCTATTATTTACTGGCATAAATAAAGTAATTTTAAACAGTTTTTGAAAGGTGATAGGTTATGTATTTGTAGTAATTGGTTTATGTTGCTTCGATTCTTGGACTTTCGATACTTGATTATATGATTCTTCAAGAATCGAGGGTATCGAGGAATCGAGTGTGACATCCATACTTACAACCTGCCTATCTAAAATATGACAAAGCAAAAGAAATAAAATAAAATATATCAACACTGTATTCTACATTTTCATCATGCTATGTACAGTAAACTCATACTGTAAATTTAATTTATTGCCATTTAATTTTTCACAACACACATTTCATCACTGTCACTTTGACATGCCACGAGTGCCGTAGGAAATATATCCAAGCCTCAGCCTCTCATGCTCCTCCTAGTGTACCATAGCACCAAATACAGCCACTCATTTTGCCTCTGTACCGCTCCTATTCACAAGTGAGTCAATCCCATGCCGCCAGAGGCACCGGCAATCCGCACGACGCCGTGCTCCAGTCTGAGTGGCATGATTTTCACATGCAAAAATTCGCGAGTGACCTGGCCGGGGATTGAACCCAGTTCGCCTTGGTGGAAGACGAGCAGGCTAACCACTCAGCCACCACGGTCCCAGATCCTCAGAGAACTGACCACAAGATTAATTTGGGACGGGGTAACCAAGTACGTACGCGAGTACGTAAGCCAGTGTCTGCAGTGTGCTACTACAAAAAGCCCAGGGGTTGAATGCTACAATGGAATTCCACGACGACCCAAGAAACCTTTGACTACAACAGCAGCTGACCTAATGGGGTCTTACCATAGATCACATAAGGGGAAAAGCTACTTACTAGTTGTAACAGACCTCTTCTCACAGTGGGTAGAGACATACCCACTGCCAAATGCAGAACCTATACAATTCACAAGTTAGAAGAAGAATTTTTCCAGCGCTAGGGTTTTCCGAAAAGCATCCTAACGGATAATGGAACCCAGTTAACAGGAAAAAATGGGAAGTCACCTGCCACCGCTAGGGAGTCGAACCCCTGGACAACACCGAGCTACCACTCCCAGGGTAACCCTACAGGGCACAGAAACCAAGAAGTAAAAAAGACCTCAGGATAAGAATACGGGAAGATCACCAGAATTGGGATTGCTACATCCCGGGCATTTTATTTACACTAAGGGTACGGCAGAATGAGGCAGCAGGCGCCTCTCCTAGTGAACTGCTCCTTGGACACATCCTACCACGCCCCAAGGATTGGGAATGGAATGCAGAACCAGCAGAAATGCCAGGAGTAGAAAAGATATGCCGAATCTGCCTAAAAAGGGTAGAGAAAACCCACAAGGTGTAGCAGCAGTATGTTACCCAAAAATACAGCGCACAGGATAGCCACAAACCGTCCAACCTGCAAGCCGGCAACACAGTTTTGTTACACAGCCACCCCCTGAGAAACAAGGCAGCTAAGTTTCACACCATTCTATCCAAAGTGGGAAGGTCCACACACAATTGTTGAGCGGTGTGGAAACATCCTGTGGCTCAAGGATGTAGGGGGTAATATCAGGAGTGCAACTTGCGCACATGAAAAGAAATAGCCCGCCTGAAGATATGAAAGATGCGCCCGCAAGCCAGCTTGTTGAACGGCTGACATCTCTTACGCAACCAGACGGGGTCACTGACCCAGTAAGAAAGCACTTGCCGGACTGGTCCAGCACCAACCCAGTTGAAAAGGAAGGATGACCACACAACGTCGCCCGCTCTGTCTTCCAGCACACAGCAGCCAGTTGTGCCTACCGGCATGCCGCCCATAGCCCAGCTGAGTCCAGATGCAGAGGTCTTCAGCCCGGCCGTCTCACCCAGCAGACAGTAGCCGCAGTGAATGACGTGCAGAGGTATGTGCCACCACAGCGTCGCCAAATACCTTGGCCTATTTGTTGAGGCGACTCACAGCAGCAGAGAGGGAAGTACAAGGAGACGCCTTAGTGCCCCTCCTACAGCCCACTTTGAGCACAGACTGTGCATAGGGGCTCGTTCGTCTCTATCATCTGCTCCCAGTGTGCATCCGAAGACACTAACTCAGTGCAGTGCATGGGATTAGTCCGTACGTTAGTTTATTATTATTGGTGCGTAATTAAAGGTAGCTTAGTTATTTTGTGTGCCAGCGTAGTGTGAACCCCCAACCAAAAGCACAGCATTTTTCTTAAATTCTCCCCAAGTGCATCGCTACGAAGAAAATATTGTGTAAAAAAAAAAGTGTGTGTATACATGTATCAATGTAACCTGTTACATCTTCCCACACACGTGTGTCTCAGATATTTTATATTTTACCCACTGTTCAGTAGAGTGCATTTCCAGCTAATTTGTGGTCTGTATATTTGGGCTTACCAGAAAAGCTTTTAAAATCAAGCACACACAAATACTTTTAACAATAGGAATTTTCCAAGGCCAATCATAATTGACAAGTCAAATAACATGCCTCCCCAGCGGGGTTGAATTTGCACTTACCCGCATTGTGTCTCTGGATATTCTCTATGGTATTTGCCTAGATATGTTGTTTGTTTGCTTTACCGACCTTAGAAGGTCAGCCTTACTGACTACTGACAAAGTCCTTTGCATTCAACTAATGCAGTTTGCCTGCTCAACAGTCCCTCTGCCAGTTGCAGTTATATATAATAATTAAGTTTAGTTAGAATGGTTTTCCAGCCATAAGCCACATTAAGCACCTTGCCTAGTGTATCTGTGTGTTTGTAATTAACCAGATAACAATTTACTTAAAACTTACGAGCCACACTTTACTATAGCTTTTGCTAGTCTTACCTTTGTGCCTTATCAACTTACCATTGTTTTCACGGCATAATATAATTTTTCTTTCAGTGTGATGTGTTTTGCATTGTATAAATTATGTTTTTTGGCCTGTGAGCCACCCTTAAAAACAAATTTTCATTGGTGAAATACCCTTTCTCTGAGCCAATCATAGCAAAGACTCTTTACCAGAAACCGGCTCAAACGTAACTTTCAAGTGTCTTGTGTTTGTTTTTCATAAGTGACTCCAACCGAAGTTGCGTGCCCATTAATTACCCCTTAGTGCCAAGCTTAAGTAGGTAATATACTCATGATGTAGGGTCTTTCTCTTAGCTATTTATTTGTGTTCTAGGTGTGGAATGTAAATATGTGTTCGTTGTTTTCCCATTGTAGTAACCAGCCTTCTGGCATATATTTGCACCATTCCATTGGGTAGGTCCTGGATTATGTTTTTACTAAAGTCTTGCAGACACCTTAACTTACCCTTAGGCTAGTTACTTTATTTATGGGTTTTTGTAGCTTTGTTTACGAACTGTGAAGAAAGCCACAAAAGTTTAATTTTGTTACAACCTCTAAGGCCAATGTGTGTAACACAGTTACGTATCCGAGAGCAGGGATTTGCGTTAGACGAGCGGCTAACCGAGTTCAAAACTCCAACCTATCTGAAGTCTGACGACATCAAACAACACTAGTTTGCATGATGCAATGCTAGTTTTTCACACAGTTACGAGGTCACCGTTACCACGCTGTGGTATACCCGAGAGGTGGCTGGGAGCATGAGGGCCACATCTTCAACATCTTTTCAGGATACCAAGCTGCGATCTCATCACGACCTCAGGATGGATGGACAGAGTTGCACCCGAGGCGTCGGCTGACGGACAGGGAGGACTTGCGCCATCAGCTCTGTCTGATACATATCCAAGCCACAGCCTCTCATACTACCCCTAATGTACTGTAGAGCTGAACGCCGCAGCTAATTTTGCCTCTGTACCATTCCTATTCACAAACGAGTCAACCCCTTCCCGCCTGAGAGGCCGGCAATCCGCATGATGCAGTACTCCAGTCTGAGTAGGTGGACCCAGCCCCTTGCTTACTTTGCCCTGGCTGGCAGGCACTGAACGCACACGCTCGCAGCGCATCAGGGGAGGTTTCCCCCTTCCATGCGGCTTGCTCCAGCCACCCCTCGCTCGTCATGTCTCTCAAGCGTATTTATTCCTTTGCATGCCTTCCAGACAGTAGAGTTCAAGAGCAGTTCTCTTCACAGCTTTATTTGCAGCTCTCGCTACCTCGCCAAACTTGCCGTACCGCTTGCCTTCAGCAGTAACAGTATAACTTAGCCATATAACTTTACTTTTGTCAGAACTTGTGCTTCTCAACACACTAGGCAGAAGCTCTTGTCGCGGAACCTTCTCCTTGCTTCAAGTGTTGGCCATGTGTCTAGTCCGTGCTGAGCATAGTTTTACCGGGGTCGCTATCGCCCTGAATTTTGATTGATATCTCGTTGCCTCCCTGCAGCAAACAGCTTGGCAAACTTGGTCCCTTGTCCATCAGATGTGAACGGGCACAGGTCAGAGATATACACTGCAGGGCCAAAAAAACTGGTACACCTGCCTAATATCGTGTAGGGCCCCACGAACACGCAGAAGTGCCGCAAGACGACGTGGCATGGACTCGAATAATGTCTGAAGGTATGCAGGAGGCAATTCACACAATGAATCCTGCAGGTCAGTCCACACATCCGTAGGAGTGCGAGGCGGTGGAGATCTCTTCTGAACAGCACGTTGCAAGGCATCCCAGATATACTCAATAATGTTCATGTCTGATGATTTAGGTGGCCAATGAAAGTGTCTAACGTCAGAAGAGTGTTCCTGGAGCCACTCAGTAGCAACTCTCAATGTGTGGGGTGTCGCATGCTATCGCTACCTCGGAGATGCTATGTCCCATCTCTCGTGCGCCGACTATAACACCACGTTCAAACACACTTAAATCTTGATAACCTGCCATTGTAGCAGCAGTAACCGATCTAGCTGCCGACTGCATCACGTTACTCTGATTGGTACCACACATCTGTCATTTGCATATGCACGCCTATACCAGTTTTGGCTCTTCAGTGTATGTCTTGTAAGCTCCTGTTGACAGAATAAAACATATATACTAAGACCCGTGACGCATACTGAGAATACTACAATTACACGACTCCGCCTCATCTTCTCGTGGTATCACATCACCTTGAGCGAGGTTTGAACCTACGAAAACTGGCTTTCAAAATCAACCAGCTTACCCTTAGATGCGGGGGCACCAAAGAATACAACAGCTAGGCCAGTCATGCCTTTTGTCAGACGTCACTTGTCTGAAGGCATCCTCCCCGCGTGTGTGATTGAAGCCAGTCAAACAGCCCAAAGCTGCCCCTAATGTCACAAGCACGATGCAACCAGCAACACTTGCAAATGAGGGAAACTGCACTTCCAACCACCCCCAAGAGATCACAGCAGGTGCTGCCCTGCTAAGGGAGAAGCGCAACAGCAGATTACTTACCGGCCGAAGAACCTGCAGCCGGCCTTCCATACAGTCAAGCCCACGGGCCGAGAAACACCAGTTGACGTACTGCAGCTCGCTCCACCACTTTCTATAGAGCTCTCTGCTCACCGCCTTCCTCACGAGCAACCAACTCTACCAGTCAGATCATCTGGTTCTTCAGACACCCCCAAAAACTTTCTTCGACACCTCCCAGACACTCACCACCACTCTGGTGTTGACACCCCGAGTCCCTTCTGGACAAACTGCATTAATTAGAGTTAGTTAGGGTCTAGTTAATTTTATAGCTACCTAGCTGCATCTGCCATTTTCTAGAATACAAACAGATCACCTTCGCCTGAATTATCATAGAGTAACTTCCACTCCAGTTCGCTTGCTTTAAGTTAGGAGATAGTACGGGCCACCAGGTCTATTCCTCATGGAATAAACTCATTTTCTTTGCTAACCTCCGAGCACTTACTTCTAGAGTGAATTATTTCCTTGTAGAAATCAGCTTACAAGAGAAAAGCAAGAAACCAGGAGTTGAAAACCACTTTTGCCAAAATTAGCGTAAGACTGCAGGCTCCCTTAACCGGGTGCACATACGTCATAAACACATACATTAGACTGCAGGCTCCCTTAACCGGGTGCACGTATATCGTAAACACACTCATTAGGCGGCCACCCATACTGTGGACCAGGGGTGCAAAGACACCTGGTGTACACATACGGTAGAGCCACAACCACTAGAGGCTCAATCCACGAGGTGGCTACACAACCAGACCAGCCAGCTCACTCCATCCACTACGTTGTACTTTCGCCGGTTGGAGTGACTAGACTGGACCTAGAGACCTGACCCCTCTTGGATCACACCCAAGTCTCTGTCAGACATCCAGGGTGACCCAACGCTCCAACCACCGCACTGAACTTCGCTTGTTGGTGCAAACGGGTCCGATTTTGGTTGGCTTGGCCACGACAGGTTTTACACTTAGCTAGGGATTTCGCCACCTGCTCTTCTCTAGGCGACGGACCATAGTGGCTCTACCTATGCCCTTCACCAACACAGGTGGTGTGAAGTGGCGAGCAAAGAAGGCAGCTACTGGCAATAAGCTTAGCCCAGTGATCTGTGACCTCTTGCCGACTGCCTTCAGCAGCTTAACCCCTCGGGAACAAGCAAAAGCTACCAGAAAACTGGTGAGGCCTCACCTCCCAGTCTCACCTAGTCCCTTATTTCAGCCACCCCACAAGACCACCGTCAAACCACACCCTATTGCGGTCAGCATTCGACAGGGTCGTCCAGTGCCTTTAGGCATTGCCAATCCACAATTGAAGGGTTCCAGAGCCAGCAGCCCAACACTGTGAACAGCCAGCTTCACCAGCCGCAGCTCCACTCCAGCCCAAGGACGGTGGGCTATATCCAGCAGTCAGCAGCAGCAGCGGTCACACCAGGAGCTACCCCGGGCTGCGGTCCAGTCAGGTAAACCAGAATCAGTACCTGTGCCGCCCGTGCGGAGAAATGTAAAGACCACCCCTGATTTTGTACCGTGCAGAAAGGTCACAGAACCTACTCTACACCATGGCCGAAGCACTATAAGTATCCCAAGCTCCAGCAACCCAAGTTAGTCCGTGCCTCTGACTGGCACAGCAGAACTCTTGATTGACCGTGACGTCGCCTTCAACCACTCTAGACGTCATGTGTCAACCAGTTAACCTCTTTTTGGTCCAATCATTCTCTTTCGCTTTTGCCTCCCTTACCCGCACTGCCTTCTGTGTGCATATCCGCTTAACTACAGTGGAAACTCAATCCATCGAGTATGGATAGATCGAAAGTCCGTGTCCACAGAAAATTTTCTGTGGTCCTGACAAAATTTCTATGTAAATAATGCTAAAAAAAAAGTCAGTTTTGGCCAAACTCAAAATTTAATTTTTTCGCATCGATCGAACAAAAATTTTTGTAGCATCGCCGAAAATTACATGCTTTAATCATTAAATAACAAAGTATTAACCAAAAAAGTATAAGTATCAACCGTAGTCGCCATGGCATACGAAGTCAGTATACAGTACATTATGTACTCATGCCCAACTAATACTTAGAGTAATAAATAACACAAATAAATCAATTTTCAACACACATTGTTTTTGCTTACCTATTACTACCCTGTGTTTACTCCTATTTATGTAATTTACAACTTTTGAAATAACCTGTTGTTGATCACTATGTTGCACTTAACTCGTACTTTGTAACAAAAAAATAATAAATAATAACAATACACGTCTCAGACTATACATCATGTATTTAGAAAGCACAAAATTAAAAAAAACTGAAAAATGTGGAAATACAGTACATGTGTATGAAATATGTACTATAGACGTTTTTATTAGATGTTCAGCAAGCAATTGCAATGTTTACGGCAGCAGCCATGTTTCTAACGACCAACAGAGCAACCACAAGAAACAGAGGTGCCATATTTTCAAGATATCAATTCGCGATGCGAAACTGGCAAGTTTATCACTTAAATATTTTTTCATGAAAATTAAGAATGCATATATGTATAAATGTAACACTAATAAATAAGGCCGGAAAGTTACCAAAAACGGCAACGGAAAATTAAGGAAACGCTATTCACTGCACTTTATCAATCACAATATTCAAGACATTTTCATTTCTTAGCTAGTAACTGCGACTGTTGTTAGTTGCTCTATGGATAATAATTCCGCTATGTCGGCAGCTATTTCCTGTGCACGTGGTTTCAAAAGAGATGTTTAAATACGGTTTTTATTAAGTTTGAATATGAATACCGGAAAAAATTACAGTAGATTGTTTATTTGCATTTTCTTTTTGCATATAAGGTCAACCAACACTTCTCGGTTCCCTTGAAAACTTTATAACAGGGTTCTACTGTATTATGAATGTTTTCTTTAATCTTCCCATTTGCATTGTTATATTTTAGTTAAACTTGACAAATACCTAACATAGGCCTATCAATGTGTTCAGCATAAAGTTTAATGAGGTTGGGTTTTTTTTTTGGTTAATATTTGGTGTCTAGTGATAGCTGGTCACGCCGCTCTCTAGCGCCTATGTGTCAAGGGGGGAGAGAACCTTTCTCTGATGCTCCTGTGGTTTGAAGAGAAAAAACAAGCTAAGTCACTACGACTCTCAGGCTACAAGCTGGTCTTGCCGCTTATTGAGAGCCTTAGGGTCCTTACGTGGGGAACGCTGTGAACCCAGAGGGGCAATTGAGGTCTGTAGCTGGTCACGCCGCTCACTCAACTTCTCACCGACGGGGATCAGGGGGCCCTCTCCCCAAGTCACTATAGGCCCGAGCACCGTCCATCGTTAAGTGCACTCTGCAACGCCGATTGATCAATAGGACTGCGGCAGGAGTTTACCCCAAGGCACAGGTCCCAGGAAGAGTAGATTCCTTCCTGGGATGGACCATGCCAGAAACTGTCCCCCCCTGTACTGCTACGTAATTTTAAACCACCTTTACGGTCGTGCCTCCGCCTCCAGGATACCCACTGAATCCACTAAATCTTAATACTCTTTTTTTCTTTTATTTTTATCCTCTGAATTTAACGTAACATCACTGACTGTGCACAGCTGTGTACTCACAGCTATTCCTAAATGCCCAATCACAGAGCGGACCATAAAAGGGATAGCATAACCCTCAGAGCCCAGCTACGCGCTCTGGTGAGCCAGTGTCAGACGCCCCCAGGGTGCAACCACGTCGGCCCATACGGTCCCTTAAAATCCTCGTTAAGGAGACTCCGTTTCTCTAGTCACTAGAGGGATACTGGGCCAGTGCATCTTCATTTTTCCACATTGAGGGTATTGGTGTCAACTATCATTAACAAAAGTAAATGTTTCCTCTTTAGTCTGTGCGTAGTGCCAGAAAATTATGATTTTTTTAAATGCAAATAATTAGTGCAATACTACGAAACATTACCGTAGATACCATAAGCAAACACAGATAAAATATTTCTATTTATGGAAAGTTACAACTCAAGGTTCTCTACTAACACAATTTTCAAAACAGATACCTATCATGAAAGTTTTTAAGTCTGTAAATGTTTAAAATTTTCGAAATACATGGAACAGAACTTACAATTCACCCAACACACAAACAAATGAACTTACACACAGTGGGTGGGCATCCTCCGCATCCGAGTCGCGCAACTCTGTGACACACACAAGGTTTCTGGCACGGGTGAAAGTCTTCTGCGTGTCAAAGCTAAGGCTTCTGGGATATACATAAAGATGATTAACATATGTTGTATATGGGTGGACATCCTTCTCCGAAGAACCTTCAAATTCTGTTAGCTCTGTGGTTGGCTCGCTCGCAGGTGGGACGGGGAATTCCTTCAGTGGTGACAACGAAGTCGTCAGAGAGTCTGCACCAAGGGTCAAACAGAGCAAAGTTTACATGGAAATGAGCAATCTGATATCATAATTAAACTTGGTCCATTTCAACTTACTTTTTGGAAGCTCTGTGATTTGCTCAATTTTTATTTTCAGCCAACCAGGAATCATGGTAAGACGGCTCATTTTCTCTGGTCTAAAACAAAGCAAAAATTATAGTCAGTTGGGTTATAATTACAGTTTATAAATTCATCAGTTTTTAAAAACTTAGGGGAAGGGGTATTAAGAACTTTAAATTACTGGTATAGCTGGACCAATCACATCTTTTGTAGATTATGCCAAAGTTGATCATTTGTTACCAATCTTGCTTATCTTCTGAGCAAATTAGAGCTTTTACAGTAAACCTTTTCCCAATGTTATTTTGCTACTGTGCAAGCACAATACTTCTTTTCACTATAGTTGAACGAGTTTATAAATACACAGCTGGCAATGAGCTATTAAATTTTATATTATTATTGGCTCAGAATATACACATTGGCTATCAGCTACTCAAACCCATAAAAAAATTTTTTTAATCAAGTTTTTAACAAAAAGTGTGGCTAACACCTTAAAATAATATTGCTAAGATGATAAATAATTTATTTATACTTGCGATTTGTACCTCAACTTTGATTGGTAATTTATCCAACATAACTTGATGAATTACTGTGTAATTGGTATTAAAAGAATATATCTGTATTATAAAATAATAAGTAAACATGGATGTCTACATGCACTATAAGATTTAAACTATATTTATTGGTATACAACTCACAAGCTGACAAAACCTCACTTTTATGGCAAGTGAACCATTTGTGCGATTAAAGTTTTCCTACAAAGCTAATGCATCTGGTGGTGTATGCTTTTACTTTTTCTGTTAGAGGACTCACTAATTTGCACTCTTGGGTGCATTAAAATGAAATATTTATATGGCCACCACCTATATTATTATTTATTTAGCTCATTCATCTTAAATTTTCTCATGTCAAATATGCCATGTTATCTACATTTCTTCATTCTACTTTTAGAGGTTCAGTGATTAGAGACCACAATTTTTTTGATGCTTGAGCAGTTAGCCTNATAATTATTTATTTAGCTCATTCATCTTAAATTTTCTCATGTCAAATATGCCATGTTATCTACATTTCTTCATTCTATTTTTAGAGGTTCAGTGATTAGAGACCACAATTTTTTTGATGCTTGAGCAGTTAGCCTAAGCACACTCATTCCATATTCTCAAAACAAAACATTTGAGCACATTTATTTATATGAAATAATTACCACAACAGATTGTTGCAAAATTACGATCATGCACACACTTCAGTGATTTATGTACAAGAATTTGTGTAGGAACGTTAAAAATGTAATTTTAACTGTGGCTACCAAGTGGAATAAATATCTGATGAAAGTCTTAATGCTCTTATTGACGAGCTACCCTAAAAGCCCTAAAAGGAAGCTTTACTGCCAGGAAAAACAACAGTTTTGTGTACTGTTGACTACGGGACCGACATCAGTCATGTTTATTTACCAAATAATGTAAAGATAATCAATACTAATTACAAGTGACATTACTTTACACTCCACTGGTGTTCTGCCAGCATTTCGGATGATGTTACAATAGCCTATTTACACACTGCTACATTTTACAGACACTTTTGAGTGGCAAGATAAATCTTTCCAATTATAATATGAAATCCTTTTCCCTTAAAGTGATTCCAAAACATGAGAAAGGGTGATTTGGATACGCATGAAGTATGACATCTACATTTTTGTGATGCACTGTGATTCTGCCATCTTGTCATTTACGACACAACTTGATGGCAAACTAAAATAAACACACTGCTTGTAATGTGTAAGTGTTGCTGTATTATTGTAGTTTTACAGTTTTCCTGTTCTGCATTTTTAAATTTATGATTCAGTATTATTTGCATTCACCACTAATCAGCAAAAATCCATTTACGGGCAAACTATGACGATTGGTGATCAGCATCAGCCCTGCTCTGATTACTGGTATTAAACACAATGGTCTTCTTGTACTGGACTGCAGCACTTGTCTCGCTTTAAGTATGAGAGGCCTACAAATTCCAAAAAGAAAAGATATGTATGGTACACTAACATAAAAAATTATTATCATATATTTTAAATGCAAAATTAAATTCCAGATTTGTAACTCGAAATTCTGAAAACTCGTATGAAAACTTGTCGCCTTCCATTGCAAACCAACTTGTTCGGTACCAAGTTCAGTCAGCCAATGCCATTATCTCATACAGTTCTAAAACTACATTCAATACTTCAAATACAAGAGTTTAATATGAAAAAAAAAATTATGTGCAATCTTAACATGTTCACAAAGTCATGGTTTGCTCCAAAAACCAAAAAGGAAAATCTCTGTTTTTGGAGGACTATTTACAATTTTATATTTTTGGTGAACTTAAGTGTTTTATTTTGCCATTTCATTCAGTGTATCCTCAAGGGTACACGATGAGGCCAGTAAATTATTTTTCANTTTTGCCATTTCATTCAGTGTATCCTCAAGGGTACACGATGAGGCCAGCCAGAACCACAGTGTACCCACAGGTGGTAAAACTAGGTAACTTTTTCTGTTCCATTTTTTTTATTTGGTAATTGTATTTCTGTTTTTATTCCCTTTTAGTAACATTTTAGTAAGACATGAGGCTCAAATTATATTCCTGCATATACCTCAGTACCCTCCCATTTATCTTATGTGTGTGCAAGATGTACTTTTTCAAGTTCGAGATAAAATCGAGAGAGAAATTAAAAAAATTCTTGAAAATTACGATGTAATTTAACGAATATGCTAATCAGGTATCAATGCAGTTTGCCTCAATTAACAAGCTCATTGTTTCTTAATACCAATAAACATTTACAGGGCTTCAATTTTTATCTGATTATAATTTCAATTTAATTCACAACAGTTTTTCTGGAAACTAAAATAATTTTAAAGAAAATGCATATTTACACTAAAAGTTTTTAATGAGTATGATATATGAAATATATACACAGAACTAGATAAGAATATGCATACAGTCTTGATTGACCCTAAAGAGTTTTCCTGCAAACTATGTCTACATCTGGTTTCACAGACCTAAATGTCACACAAAATGACAGCATATTCTTTCAATTCTTATGGGTGAGTTTTAGGGCTGTGCTTGTTTATTTACTTCTGTGCAGTGACATGTGTGGTGTGAAATAATCACTACTGTATCAGTCCATGAAAATAAAATAGGGACTGCACCCCTCCCCATCTCAAAATTAGTAACCTTACCCTTGGCCTTGTAAACGAGTGCCGCAGATGAACCAACAGATAAAGTTGGGTTTACAATTAAAAATTAATGTTAAGAATTATATAGTAATTGCGGTNTGCCGCAGATGAACCAACAGATAAAGTTGGGTTTACAATTAAAAATTAATGTTAAGAATTATATAGTAATTGCGGTTCTCGCACATGGAACTACGTCTTCTGGATTTACAATTCACCTGATAATTCTTAAGTGCAGCCAATGAAAACTAGCGACAAGCCTCTCCTGTTTGCTTTTGTTCCTAACCTCCTACAACACAACCATATTTAAGCAGACATTTTCTAGCAGAGAAGCTATTTTTGTACACAATTATAATCATAAACATGTGCATACACATGCCTTTTTAAATATGCTTATGGGTACATTAATGTAAATAAAAGTTTCCCTGCCAACACCACCCCCTGCTCTGTTCTGAATTGTCGCCGTCACACAGGTTTTACTTAACATATAAAATGTACCTATATTTTTAAAAGCTTACGGAAATCCCACCACCACACGACATGTTAAATTCAATTGGAAACCAACACACACAAACACTTTCAGTTCTTTTGTACACGTCGTAAGGCATAATTTAATGCTTTATGTTTGGTACTGTAAACCCAGATTTCTTGTGTAACATCTCATTTTACACCCCATTTCTAGTGTAACGTAATATTTCACGTCCCATTTCTTGTGTAACGTAATCTTGATTCATATCCCAATTCTTGATTAATGTAATTTTATTAAATTATTCTTATTCTCACAGGACACATAGTTNTAATCTTGATTCATATCCCAATTCTTGATTAATGTAATTTTATTAAATTATTCTTATTCTCACAGGACACATAGTTCTACGTTTGAGCTACTTTTACATAATATCTGCACACATCAACATCACAGATTAACTGGTGACTCAGATACCACTTCCCACAGATTGGTGTAACAAAAAGAAGTCTCCGAAACTATTATAGTTACGAGTGGTCTACTGAAGCTCTCTCATGCCCACTATTTGTTTANTAACAAAAAGAAGTCTCCGAAACTATTATAGTTACGAGTGGTCTACTGAAGCTCTCTCATGCCCACTATTTGTTTACATTGTGGTGCTATGAAACATATTCATGTGGCCAAACTGTTTACACTTAGGCGATAAATATTTTTCACGAGTATGTCGTTTCTGCTGGTGAATTTTGTATTAACAGTATAAACATACATGTATTCAAAGCCTTGTGGAATTAAAACCACTTAAATGGTAATTTTCTAGTTTAGGGGCTTTTCTGAAAATAATAAAAAAAACTCCAGAAAGTGGTATATTTCGACNAATTTTCTAGTTTAGGGGCTTTTCTGAAAATAATAAAAAAAACTCCAGAAAGTGGTATATTTCGACTCTACTAATATTGTAGAACACGAATATACTAGGGGCATTAACGTACGACGAATTTCCTAACATGTACCCACCTAACCTAACAGAACCTAACTCCACGATGGGTGAATCACTATTTTACGTTTTTAAACTAACCTAGGATTGTACGGCTCTAAACTAACCTAGGATTGTAAGGTT
>NQII01004069.1:0-21333 GCA_002778355.1 Clitarchus hookeri | reverse complement strand
GGGAGGGGAAGAGTGGGAGGTGACTAGAGGGGTTGAGGGGGAGGGGAAGCAAGAAGGGAAAGTGTGAAAGAGGGAGCGATAAAAATTAAATAGATTGGTAAAAGGAAAGGTGCCCTTTCCTCTTCTAGCTCGTGGCTCAGGTTTCTCACAGCAAAATGGGATCCGATTATATCAGACAATGATTCACCCCATTATAACTTATGCGGCGCCCACTTGGGCATACTGTGTGATGTACCACATCACTCTGGTTAATCCAGCGCAAATTGAAAAGATGCCCAGCCACCTCTCTACTAGTTTCTCCTCTCCCAATAATAAAGAGCATGGTACCCACCTATCTTTCTCCTGTAGCATTTTCTCATTATGCATGTAACAATTTTTAATTCTTTCCTGTCGAATGGGTTTTTACGGTGTCTGTGCCAGTTTTTCCCTTTCTCTTCTAGATGCAGTTTAACTATAAGTACATTAGGGAGGTTTTTCATGGCCAAACTCGGCCATGGGAAACCCAATCCCTCTTTGCAGCGATGCATGTCTCCTTGCATGTTTTTCCTTCCCTTGTAAGCGTAAGAGTTAGCCCTGAGAAGCAATAATCCCGTTCCTACCGCGGACTAACATAACACTTAGTTTTAGAGTAGGTTAGGAAAAAAAAAAAAGGTGCCCTTGACGAGTCCGGGCTGCTGAGGGATGAACATTGTGCACGTGGCTGCTCCGACACCGGGATCTACCCGCCCCATGGGACCAGCGAAGGCCGACGGCTTCTGTGAGTGCGGCGGGACTGCAGCAGCTCGGGTGCGGCGACTATTCCGCAACTCGTCGCGTCCCCAGATGGCGGATAGGGGGTCCCCAGGTGGCGGATAGGGGATCCCCAGGCTCTGGAGTGGCTGGGAATATTCAAATACCAGCCCGCGGACCAACTGACCGGTGCGACAGCGCGTTTCGCACCGTCGTTGTGGACGTCTGGGACCTGGGCGACTCAGTACGAGTTGGCGAAGTGCATCGATGGGAGGCAGCTCAACGTTCATGTCGGGGAGGGGGATATCGAGGTGCTTAAACGTGCGAAGTGTAGCGAACCTCACTGCTGGATTCTGCGAGCTGCTGACTGCTGGTGCGTGAGGAATGGCCATGGAATGCGTCAGACCTCGGAAGCTTCGGTGTCAGCTTCCACTCCTGGGCCAGCTGCATTCGCCCCCAGCTTGGTAGATTCTGGATGTCACGCCGAGCCAGAGCTCATCCCGACCGACAAATTATTTTGGAGGAAGAGGGAGAGNACTGCTGGATTCTGCGAGCTGCTGACTGCTGGTGCGTGAGGAATGGCCATGGAATGCGTCAGACCTCGGAAGCTTCAATGTCAGCTTCCACTCCTGGGCCAGCTGCATTCGCCCCCATCTTGGTAGATTCTGGATGTCACGCCGAGCCAGAGCTCATCCCGA
Organism: Clitarchus hookeri; assembly: GCA_002778355.1. Classification (NCBI taxonomy): domain Eukaryota; kingdom Metazoa; phylum Arthropoda; class Insecta; order Phasmatodea; family Phasmatidae; genus Clitarchus; species Clitarchus hookeri. Next base: position 19,906 of record NQII01004069.1, on the reverse strand, counting down.
CCGACAAATTATTTTGGAGGAAGAGGGAGAGGGTGGCTCCCCGGTCAGGACTCCCCGCCTTCACCCACAGCGTGGAGATCCTGATGTCAGCGCGGAAGAGTGAAGATGGAGTAGGTGCCATGACTGAGCTACCCACTTCGCTGACTACCACGACGAGAAGCAGGGGGGCCCTGCATTCTACAGCTGCTGTCAATATTATTGTGCAGGTGCGCCTGTGCAGAAATATTGACAGCAGTCTCCCCTCAAGGGCGCTTGCGCCCACAGAGACTTTCTCTTCTAGAGTTTCATAACCCACTTTAAATAGCATGTTACCCATACCTGCTGCCTCCTTTAGCATTTTTTAATGCATGATAAAGTTTTGAACTTCTTTCCTGTCGAGAGGGTTTTTACTGTGTCTATACAGGTTTTTTCCCTCTCCCTTTTTAGAAATAGCTCAGCTATTACACACTCAGGGATGCAGTCATGGCCACAAACCTGGCCATGGCTGCTTTATCCCTCTTTGCCACGATGCATGCTCCTTTCCTAAATTCCCTCCCATGTAGGCGTATGGGGCTTAGCCCTGAGACGCAACACAGTCCAAACCTACCTCCGGACAACACTTAACACTTGGTTATTAGGGTAGATAAAAAAAAAAAGTGCTCTTGCTCATCAAAGCACTTAGTTTGGGCAGCTAAGATCTTGGTTGCCTTCTTCTGGCCAGCCTGGTGTCAGGGCATTGGCACAGTTATGTGCAAACAACTGTAGCACGTTTTAAATATTATGCTACATAGGTCCAATTAAAGGAAGAAGTAATAATGACTTCTTATTGGATTTAGTGGGTGTTCGTAGGTACAGGCATGGCCATAGCTAAGAAAATATATTTCGGGCGTGGCGGTGCGGAGGTGGAAGGAAGAAATGACTCTCCCTGGTGCCATTGCTTTGGGGTGATCTTTACCGGCGTTACCTTCTGGGATGTATACCTCCTATCTGATGGTACTTGAGCTATAGCAACTTGGGAAAACAGCACCCCTGGTCATTCTCGGGAAGAGTTGGGTGAGCAACTTTAACTGCTACTTCCTCTTGGATTCCAACGTTTGTCACAAAGGCAGCAATTGTACTTCAGTACTTACGATGAGCGGTATGACTTTCTCTGAGTTAAGACTCACTATGACCTCGAGAGTTGGCTCTCTTTGAGCCTGAGGACCAAGAAAAAATTCTCCTTCCCCTTACCATGGTGGTGCCGAGGATAGCAGCATTACGTGCCAGCAACCAGTGCACCAAACTTAATGCCCNATACCTCCTATCTGATGGTACTTGAGCTATAGCAACTTGGGAAAACAGCACCCCTGGTCATTCTCGGGAAGAGTTGAATGAGCAACTTTAACTGCTACTTCCTCTTGGATTCCAACGTTTGTCACAAAGGCAGCAATTGTACTTCAGTACTTACGATGAGCGGTATGACTTTCTCTGAGTTAAGACTCACTATGACCTCGAGAGTTGGCTCTCTTTGAGCCTGAGGACCAAGAAAAAATTANTCTCTTTGAGCCTGAGGACCAAGAAAAAATTCTCCTTCCCCTTACCATGGTGGTGCCGAGGATAGCAGCATTACGTGCCAGCAACCAGTGCACCAAACTTAATGCCCCTCCTAATGGGTGTTTCTATCTTTGGAAAACAGCCAAGCAGGGACTAGCCCTGGCTAGAGTCCTGGGGAGTCCAGATCAAAGTGCTATCCGGGTGTACACCTGGAAGGAGGAGACTGCTCACCAGAGAGGGTCAGCATCTAACATGTCCAGTTAAACCTCGAACCTCATCTGGCACGTGCCACATGCAGTTTCTCTGCTGCCACCAACATCCCCAAAGAAGCCATCCAACTTCAATCGGCCCACCAATGTCAAACCTACCTATACCCCTACCAGAGTACCCAACAGCCCATCGCTTTAAAGTTCGCCCCCTAAGACACAACGTTTTATAATGGAAGTGGTCAACCCAGCAACGTAGGCCCCAAGAAAAACCCCGTACCAGTGGCGACCCCTGCTTCACCGTCGCCCAGGGAGGGAAGGGAGGAGAGACTTGGTACCGCCCACCAGTCACCAGACCCACTAAAGGTGTGCATCAACGTATGGTGGAAGAGAGGGAGAGATAGAGAGAGAGATAGAGGTGGAGATGGTTTAAGGCTGCCGAAGTTGGGCTGTTTTTCCCCTCCACGGCCGTGGGGCTGAAGGGGTAAGTGCACGGGCCAAGACGTGAAGCGGATCAGCAGGCAGCAGCAGCAGCTGGCCCAAAGCCAACCCTGAGCTTCAGGGTCACCTGTAGCGTGTATGGCTTAACAACTCTTCCTGGAAGAGGGCCACAGCTGTGGCGAGGCTAAAATGGATAAAGATGTNCTGTAGCGTGTATGGCTTAACAACTCTTCCTGGAAGAGGGCCACAGCTGTGGCGAGGCTAAAATGGATAAAGATGTCACCCGTGGCACATCAAACTGACAAGAGGTGAGAGCATCTTTCAAGAGGTATTGAATTAGAATCTAGCTCCCAGTGACCGAGCACGAGCCCAACATACAGTAGGTAAGAAGGAAAGGGAATTAAAACTAGAAATGAATAACTGGACAAACGAAGTAGCAGATGAGATGTATGTTTATTTCACCAAATGACGACTCAACACTAGTACCATCCAACCTGTGCCCAACTAACATCTGATGAACGAGGGACAGGTTTGTCAAGCTGTAATACAGAAAATCATGATGGGCTTGTTGCCAGCTACCAGGCAGCAAACGTTCACTGCTGCTTGTGGATGTCCTTCTAACAGCAGCAGAAGCTTGCAATGTGATGGCGCTCAGCATCACAGTGATCTTAAAGGTGTTTTGCCGCCAGAGACGGAGGCTAAGTATGTCCAAATGACTGCGCTCATGGTATGTCAAAATAAAATACCTGAATTTTGCAACATCTTTTAGATCACTTACAACTGGAAAACATCTGAGTTACAGTACACAGAATCTCACCTCATAATCTGTATTAGCTGTGATATTTATATAGTGTAAATTTCATAGCTGACAAATACATACGTACTTACTTGCGATACTCTGAGAGTATCTTCAGCAACTCCTCGTCCTTCAATTTGCTTGCATCTTGCCTGTAGATGGCAGGAAAGTCTGATGACAAGTCTAACTCATTGCTGTACAGCCTGAACAGGGGCCGGGCAGTCCATGCAAAAGGCATGCGATAATTACCTAACCTGTAAACAAATTTATGCTTTTGCAACATATTTTCAAAAGATATTTTTTTATCATTCTAATATACCCTAATAATTACTGAACTAAACTTTGATCAACAAACAAGACATACAATAAACAAGGATACTAAACATAAAACANTACCCTAATAATTACTGAACTAAACTTTGATCAACAAACAAGACATACAATAAACAAGGATACTAAACATAAAACAAAGAAATATAAGTAAAATATGTTATGGTGCAGAATTTTTTGTTATTTGAGAATTTTTTTTGTTATTACTGAGGGTTGTTCCGTTTTTTTTTAAATTCAAATGGTTGAATTTTGCTTTTTTCTTAAACTCTAAGAGAATGTTCAATCTGCCATGAAATTTTTTTTTTCAATTCTGGTTTTAAGGAATTTAGTTTTGTTTTGAAAATGTAGAGATTGAATATAGCCAGTGTTTTGGATTTTACTTTGTTTTCCTTAGATTTTCTACAATTTTATTTGGGGCGATTTTATAACCAAATGGCTGAAGTTAGGTTTGGTTTGGTTTGATTCGGCTAAGTTCTGGCAGACGCGCAGGCCAGNGATTTTATAACCAAATGGCTGAAGTTAGGTTTGGTTTGGTTTGATTCGGCTAAGTTCTGGCAGACGCGCAGGCCAGCTAAGGGCCTTGCTGAGCTAGATTCTGTTTGGCCAGCCAAGGCTGCATTTGTATGTGCACACAAGCATTGGTTGATGAGAGAAGAAGTGCAAGTATGGGTGTTGAAGAGTGCCTAGCATCAGTTTAAAAGTTAAACCCACCAACCACCTTCAATACCTACATTTCGACAGCTACCATCCATTCCATGCCAGGAAATCTCTACCATTCAGTCTTGCCATCAGAGCTAAACATATCAGCTCCCCTCAAACTGACTCAAACAAGCAGTGTAATAGAATAGCCAAAGCATTCCTTAATAGAGGATACCAGATCTTTGGTTCACAAACAAGTTCAGCTTGCCACTTCAACCACAGATCCTCAAACAAAGATCAGTAACTCAGCTATCCCTCTGGTCGTACCATACCACGAGGGCATGGACAAACTCAGAACAATTCTTCTGGCTTCAAAATTACACGCTCAAAACTTGTTCTCTAAACCACCCAGATTGGTCTTGAAATGAACCCCCAACCTTTGAAACAAACTGGTGCACCCCAACTTGCCACCACATCCCACAGTCAGTAATATCACCACCCCAGGGGGCTCATCCTTGCAAAAGCCAATGTTGTAGCTCTTGTGCTATACACCAATCTTCCACCTTCTACAGCACACTCACCAATCAGACTTATCCTATCCAGGGCAGCTATAACTGCGACAGAAAATCTTTTCTACTAGCTACAGGGCATTCATTGCAATGCGGAGTGCATTGACCTTACTACAAACACACTCAGACAGAGAATGAATGGTCACGGAGCAAACACCAAATAAGTCACAGCTTGGGCAAATGTAAATTTGCAGAAGCCAGTTACAGCACACGCAGCTTCTGACAACCAGAACTTTGACTCCTGATACACAACCAGAATTGATTGGGGCTCTACCACCTTCTAATAATAGTGCAGAACTGCGANCAGAACTTTGACTCCTGATACACAACCAGAATTGATTGGGGCTCTACCACCTTCTAATAATAGTGCAGAACTGCGATGCTGGAAACTGGCCCAAAAATACGTCACCAAATCCGGAAAGACAGCTGGCTTAAGCAACCCCTTTGCCACATTTCNTGCTGGAAACTGGCCCAAAAATACGTCACCAAATCCGGAAAGACAGCTGGCTTAAGCAACCCCTTCACCACATTTCAAATTTCCGGCCTCACCCTAGTTATCCTCCTACCGCTAGGTCCACCCTTCACCAACCACCGCTCATCAGACTGCAGTGTGCCACCACTTGCCGCCAGATGATGCTAATCTGGCATCCGCATGGAAAATGTGTTCGTCCAATGCACGTGCGTGTGTGTAGGTTAGTGCAGTTTGGTTTCTTGCTGACCTAAAGGGCAAGTGGTGGACACCCCTAGAATTTTTAAGAACCAGAATTTTTTAAGAAGTGAAAGTTGAGTTTTGATAAGTTTGACATTAGTTTTGAAAGGGCAGGTATCCTTTGTGTTCTCTGTATTGGCTACAGCTGGAGCATCCAAGACTGATAGAATCAACTTAAAAAAAAAAAATCAGGTTCATTTGTCTTTAATAGGGATGGGTCGAATAACGAAAAATATCAGTTCCGGTTCCGGTACAGATTCTACAATTTAAATATAGGTTCCAGTAATTCGGTTCCATTTTGAATATTTGCATTTTGCTTGCAACTTCATTCAACCAATGCAGGTAAAATTCATTAAATGTTTTATTTAACGTACCGAAGAATAGAACAATAACAAAGTGTGAAGATAAGATTTATTGTATACAGATAAACTTGTATTACATTTGTTTAAATTTAGTAAATCAGTAACAAATTATTCTTTTTTTTAACATTAATAGGTGGTGATTGTAATATGCATAGAAAATATTTTAACTAAATAACTTGCAGTGGCACTAAAAGCCAAAACATTGTGGCATGACTTTAACCTATGGTCATTAAAAGAATGTCAACAACTCCAGTGGATAACCTGCTTCCTTTTTCTTTTTGCTTCTTTTACGTAGCAGTCAACTTCCTTTTTTTTTTTGCTTCTTTTATGCAGTGACATGCTGGTTTCTTTGCTGTGTTGGAATAATACCACACCTCTAAAAAACCGTCGGCTTCTTCCCTTCTCCAGCCTCCTTGACTAGGCAATTCTATGCCTTACAGGAAAACAAAGAAGGCATAGAGAAATGTATCGATTGGCTAGCAGTGTTGCTTACAGAAGCGGGCTGAGTGATAAAGACAGAGAAGGGAGAGGAGTGATGATGTAAGAGCGAGAGACAGCGAGTGATGAGAGACTGTTCCACTACACTTCCCTCTAAACATCACCCATCACCAAACAGTTTAGGACTACCACTCCTTAATTTTTTTTTCATGTATGGCTCGCACCCCAGAATTTTTTTCCTTTATTTTTGGGGAAAAGGGAGGGCTATACAGGAGGTAGTAATTTTCGTAAGGAGAGAGTTTTGCAGTAAATTTATTGCTGTGTAGAAACCAGAACAGAGTAGTTGTTGTTAACCTACAACCATTCTGAGTCAAACCTCAAGGACCGGTATAAATTGGAACCGAAGAACCGAACCGACCCATCCCTAGCTCATTAATTTTTGTGAACTTTTTACACGCGGTAGAGTGGAAAAATGCACACTTCTCCTTGTTGTCTGGTTTAGCCAAAGCTTTTTTTAAAAAACACTTTCAGTGGACATTATGGAGAAATAAATTCTGGCCAAATCAGTTTTCTTGGAGTTGTAAAGGCAATGAATTGTCACATTTTATAAACCAGAATCACTGGCTGAGTTAGCAGACTTCACAAAAGTAATGGTGGCGCAAACACTACTGTTGATAACTTCCAAGTTCACATAACCTCACTTCATTAAGTTTATGCTTCTTGGTAAGTCTTCAACCATGCACTCCCTGGATCCTGGATCCAAAATTACTTGCTGAGGAAATATAGCATACCATTCCATGCAAATAAATATTGTGACACATCACGCACGTGCTTTCAAGTTAATTATTTCTACTTTTTAATGACACAAACACCAACAACGAACTGATGAAGACACGGTTGCCATTTGTATAATTCGGCCTGGCACTGACCATGTTTATTTACCCACTGAATATTTCAAGAGTTCCGGAGAACCACAAAAGGTTCAAAGGTTTAGTTTTGAGAGTTTGTTACTGAGTTACTTTCCCACTTGCCACAATCTTGGGGTGAACTATTTCTTCATAGCTTCATGCCGGGCTGCCAACTCGGGCAGCACAAAACAATGTGTTCTGTGGCGGGACTTCAGTTCCATTAAAATAATGTATGTACAAGTTTTTAGTTCAGTCACAGCAATGCTCTATTCACCCATTTATACAATAATAGAGTTTTCGGTGAATGACGACTGCTACCTGCAAATCAGCCCCCTCCCCCACCTTTTTCCAACACCAGGTAAAACTATCCACAAGAGCTTGATTTTATTTATCCAATTTTTAACTGGTATATTTACTTATTAACCATATGAAGTTGGCTAACCTAATTTTTGCAATGCGCTTTAAATAATTGCACTGAAGAATTAACATCAAAATGTGTTGCAGTTTGAAGTACTTTGTGTGTATATTAATGCAGATAGTTATTAATACAAACAAATGGGTAATTTCACTTTTAGAATTATTATTAGTACACACTGCGTACAGTGTCATTTTTGGTTTCTTCATGTAAAGTCTACAGAAACAAATTTTATTTAGTAATCTATTTTGTACAACCTTTGACAAAATTTAAATTACTATAGATTAACTGAGCATAATTTTAGGGAATCTCCGTACAACATACCTCCTTGCAACAAACACAAAATACTTTAGACCCNCACTTTTAGAATTATTATTAGTACACACTGCGTACAGTGTCATTTTTGGTTTCTTCATGTAAAGTCTACAGAAACACATTTTATTTAGTAATCTATTTTGTACAACCTTTGACAAAATTTAAATTACTATGGATTAACTGAGCATAATTTTAGGGAATCTCCGTACAACATACCTCCTTGCAACAAACACAAAATACTTTAGACCCNGGATTAACTGAGCATAATTTTAGGGAATCTCCGTACAACATACCTCCTTGCAACAAACACAAAATACTTTAGACCCTTCAGCTTTTTTTTACAGAGGTTCTACCATGTGATTCTGCCACTACAACTGTGTGAAAACAAGCTAAGTAAAATTTAAATGCAATTTTTGCGTTGGGGTTGGCGCTGGGTCAGAATCAGTCCAAAATCAAATATAATAACTCCAAAGTAACTGCCATCTTCCTGGAAACTGTGAAAGATCATGATTTTGAGATATGACAATATATATCTATCGCAAGCTAAATAAAAAAATTTCAAATGTTAATAATGCATTAGCTGTTAATGAATTTACTTAAGTACCTACCAGAGACTGGAAAGTCGCTTGTACTCAGACAATTCCCATTATCACAGCCACATATTATACCACAGAAGTTTGGCTGATGATACGGTAATGCTAAATGGCCGCAGCTAATCGTCATTTGTATATACATACTTGTTCTTACAATAACAGCTTAGTACCATGAGCAACAACTTATTGCACTCCCATACATCTAAATTCATGAATGACATATGCAAATTCAATCCTCACTCCTTGGCCAGTTTAAAGGGGAAAAAAAAAATTCTAAAGAGTTACCTTTGGCAACATGACTTGACAGCTTTATGTACACGTAGCCCCAGACGCGGATCCTTAGTACTCCTCACGTATGGGTCAGATGTCTGACATATGCCTCCCTGCAAAACTTTGTCTATTCTGACAACCAGGAACACGTCGGGGTGAGGACTGCTTAAACTGAAAACTGCCTGCAAAGAAAAACAGGAATGCATAAAAAAATTAAATATTGCACATCAGATTAACCTAATGTGTTAGGACACAATATCCTTCATTATAAACATCACTATAGTTAATATAAATTGCATTTACCAGTATTTTATGATGATATACGGTCACATAAAAGTGGCATATGGAGTAAATATGCCATACTCTGTACAAGACCCCAGCTCTCCTAGATGAACCTAATCTATCTTTAACCCACACAGAATTGAGAAGGGGGCGCAGTGGCCGGACCGCTCTCCTCCCACAAAGGCGAACTAGGATTGATGAACGGTGGGGTTGCTCCCGGAGTGTGTACGTGGGAATCATGCCTAATGCCGTCACTGGTTGGCTGGTTTTCTCAGGGATCTCCCATCCCTCCCTCCTCGCATTCCAGCATTGTTCCATACCTACCATGCTTTATTCCAATCTGCTCTCAAGAATCTGTTGTCAAAAGCCTACCTAAAACTCTCCACTCCACAGAACTGAGAAAATGAATTACAAACATGGACCTGAGTTCTACAAGTACTGAAAAATCAAGCTCGAGTCTAATACCTCCTTGTAGCTCGAGCTCAGTGCAAAATATTTTTCAGGCTCAAAACATTTGAGCCTCTATATCAATGTCAGGTTATTCTGCCAGCAACAGATGTGACTGTGTTTTACTGTTTATGACAGAAAACAACACATTGTTCATTAATTAAATGTAAATATTTAAATGGTAGGTGTGATCTGGTACAAAATGATGCCCCACTTAATGGGTGTTCTGAGCATAAACATTAAAATTTTTTATGCAAATATGCATATAAGGATAAATTATTGTTAACCGATTGAGAATTCTTAATAATAAAATTTGGATTAAAATAACAAAGTAAAATTTTGGCTCCAATTATGCATTATTTTAGTAACGAAGTTCCAATTTATGAGTTTTCAATAAGAAAGCAGATCACACAATAAAATTGTATTTTTTAAGACAAAATTTACCTTAAAATAACACCTGAAAATCTTTTCCCTATGTATGAGGTGACATGGGATGGGGGTGGAGAAGAGGTGGAATGGTAATGGGGGATGAAGATAGGAGAACCCCCAATAACACCCCCACCACGACAGCATTCACCATTCTCCCCACAACAATGCTCTATCTAAAAAATCCTGCCTACCAGAACCTAGGAATAAACCTGGGACTCCAGAGGTGGGAAGCAAGTAAATAACCAATTAAGCCAGTCACGGGTTCCATTTGTAATAATAATAATAATAACTATAAATTAAAAAACACATGATACATATGACATACAACACAGTGTTGGTTACATCCAACAAATGTTACCTGTCTAGGAAACAGGAGCCACTCAGAAGGCACTTGCCGCAATTCAGCTGGAAGTGGTGTTTCTGGATCACAATCAGTTCCTGGAGAAGACACCATGCTGCGTATCAGTGGGTGGTTTACGTCAAAATGGAAGTTCTCTGTAAGTTTTCTCCCTTGCCTTGCATCAAATAGTGCTAGAGATGTGAAATAGGGCTCCACCTACAAAAATATNTCTCTGTAAGTTTTCTCCCTTGCCTTGCATCAAATAGTGCTAGAGATGTGAAATAGGGCTCCACCTACAAAAATATTACTGAACATGCTAAAACTGTGCTGTTCAGGCATCACACAATTTAATGCCCAATAGAGTGGGTGAAAAATAACTGTATGAAAGCTAATAAAGGCTAAAAGCATGTTTGGTAGCAAAAAATTGCTATAATCCCCACAATCTGTGAATTTACATGAAAAAGCAACATTTNGGCTAAAAGCATGTTTGGTAGCAAAAAATTGCTATAATCCCCACAATCTGTGAATTTACATGAAAAAGCAACATTTTATGATGATTCAACAGTTAACTTTGGTTAATTTCAGTAAATCTTGACATCAGACACCCTGCTTTATAATGAATTTAAATGAGGAGCATACATATCAATACATAGTATAAAAGGAAGTCCCTGGTGCACGTCTTTCTGTATGACGCTAATCTCGAGAACCACTGAACGGATTTGGATGCAGTTTTTACTATTATGATCTGCATTTATCGAGGAAGGTTTGTGTGTATTAAAAATTGCCCTAACACTTATAGGAGCTGAGCATTAACTGTATTAGTGAATCAAGTCGGGGATAAAATTTTGCCGCTAGCGGGCTCTCATGGAATATGCTGCCTAATCCTTTATTAGAGATATAACAAAATCATGTATGAAAGAATTGTGTAGAATTAAATGATATACAAAAAAGTAATTGGTAGCATATATCTATCTTTAATAGGCAAGTAGTAATAAGCGTATTTACAATTTAAATTACGCAGTAAAAACAAACTTAAAATTCACTGTATTTTATAACCATCAAGAACTTAATCTTTATCAAAATAAATTAATTCATAATTAAAACTGTTTAATGTAGATACAAAATGTCCTTTACAGCATACACTTTGGCCCAACGTAACAAAACTAGTACTCAAAACAAACATGGAAGTCCTTATGTCTTCAGAAGATAACAGTATGTTTACTACTGAAAGTCGGAAATGGAGAACTTCCAATGGATTGTGGAAAAATTTCTCTCAATAGTGATATGTGTGTTTTAGTCACCAACCACCAACAACTCATAGATAACATATACCCTGAAATACACTATCTTTCAAACAAGACACTATCGTGGTTCAAAGAAACAGCGATACTATCGCCTACTAATGAACAAATCGAAAAAATTAATGAATTAGTGTTTGCAAAATTCAATGCGCAAACACAAGACTATTACTCAGTAGCTACAGTACTCGACAGTGAAGAAGCTGTGCACTAACCCACAGAATTTGTTAATTCATTGAATCCTTCTGCCAATGCCACCACACAAACTGATTTTAAAAGTTGGAACTCCCATAATTTTATTGCAAAATATAAATCCACCAAAATTAGGTAACGGGACTTGATTACAAATAAAAAGTTTAAAAAGTTATCTCATTGAAGGTACTATTCTAACTGGCTGCAGTACTGAAGAAACTGTTTTAATACCTAGAATACCAATGATTCCCTCGGATTTGCGTTTTAATTTTAAAAGAGTCCAATTTCCAATAAGAGTTTGTTTTGGTAGGATCATAAATAAGAGACAGGGTCAAACACTTAATGTGGTTGGAGTGGATTTGAGTGAAGCATATTGTTCACACGAACAACTATATGTAGCCCTTCTGCGTGTCACGTCAAACAGAAATCTTTTTGTGCTGGCGGTCGGAAGCAAAACGATTAATGTTTTATAGAAAGAAATTTTCTAAACCACTATCATATTATATTTTTATATTAGAGATGTATGAATGTGGGTGAAGTGAAGGAGGTAGGTGTGTCAGGATCGTGGCAAATGAAGGTCCATAATCTCTGTCTACCCCTCTGGGAGACAGGCGTGACATGAATAAATGTATGTATGTATGTATGTATGTATGTATGTATAGCTGTATGTTATCTATACATATTATAAAACTCAACGTGTCTCTGTCTGTCTGTTAGTGCGCTTGTCACTCAAGAACTAAGTAATGACGCAGTATTATTATTTTTCGGGACACATGTTTCATTTTCTTTCGCTTTGCTAAGCTTCGTATATTATTATCGGGTTTCAAAATTAAAGCAGCGGTGGTTCGTTTACCTTGATAGTTTGTTTATCGGGCATACGTTTGCCGTTTAATGTTTTTTTAGGCATCCGGTTGCCGTTTTCAAAGTCTTAGTTTCAGTAGCGTCAACATTAGATTAGCTTTTCTCAGACTGCATCAACAGTTTTGCCCAACAAGTTCGATAATCTTCTACGACGCAGTTTCGATAACGTGTGGCGAGCGTGCGTGGCAGCCCACGCCAGGCCCTTATCTTTGGAGAGGGGGGTGATAGGCAGCTACAAATACACGTGTGCCTGTCGCTATGGAAGTCAGTTGAATCAAGTCGGTCGTCTGAAGTCAGTTGTCATCCAGTGCTCGCATAGGCAGCGTCAGGCGTGGCACTAACCGTCACACCGGCAAACTTGAACTTGCTAGATTATTTCTCCGCCGGTGTGGGAGGTCGCTACATTTGTTTTTCTTTGGGCAAGTTTTTGAGACATGAATAATTCGTAAACGACTGTGACGCTGTTCTGCACTTGTCTGTTTATCTGTGAACGGTTCGTACTCTGCAAACCTGAACAACGTATGTGAACTGTTTCATTTGATTGGTAAAAAGTATAGAACAAATACACCGGAACTTGACTTTATTTAATATTTAATTGGTATCTTTTTTAAGGAATCTCGTGTTACTACCTCTGAGCTAGCAGAGTGGTAATTTCCAGCCAGCTATAACTGTGCTCGTGCCACATTACAATTACGCGTCCGAATTACGTGTTTTTTTTTCAATTCATAGCTATGTTCTCTGGTCAGGTTTTAGTATATATTTTCTTGCATAAAGTAACATAAGGAANTTTTTTTTTCAATTCATAGCTATGTTCTCTGGTCAGGTTTTAGTATATATTTTCTTGCATAAAGTAACATAAGGAATAAGCAGTGATAATAATAGTGAATCAAGTCGGACAAAAGTTTGCAGCCAGCACGCTCTCTTGCAATATGNTAAGGAATAAGCAGTGATAATAATAGTGAATCAAGTCGGACAAAAGTTTGCAGCCAGCACGCTCTCTTGCAATATGCTGTCTAAAGCGTTAAAGATGGAACAATATTATGTAGTAAAGAATTAATATAACCTGTGTGTTATATTAATAACACACAGGTGTTATTAAAATAGACAACNCAATATTATGTAGTAAAGAATTAATATAACCTGTGTGTTATATTAATAACACACAGGTGTTATTAAAATAGACAACCAGTGGGTCGTGCCATATAATCCTGTTTTAATCAGAGTTTTCTATGCACACATTAACGTAGAATTTTGCCATTAAGTAAAATCTATAAAATGTTTTAAAAAAAAACCTAAACAATCATTCTGTAGTCTACGCGAGCGGAGCCGCGGGCACAGCTAGTATATAATGGTTTACTAATTTACTATCATATAATATTGTTATCATCTTTTCCCAATTTATTTATTAGTGCATCACTGTAAAAACTAAATTGTACCCGGGCGAGGCTGGGACGGGTCGCTAGTCACTTTATTAAATTTGTTTCCCTGAAGGATGCATTTAGTAACTATGGGAAAACCAACAAATAAAGTAAAAATGCAAAATTAGCATTACTATCTGGCTAGTGACATATCTAGGGTTATATTGTCCAACTATTTGTTGTGCTATATATGAGGTTACCTGTGTTCTGAGGTTAATATTTCAACAAAATTTAATTGCAATAAGTATTAAATAAACAATGTTGCCATTCATGTACACGAGTTTGTTGTCACTTCTGAGAAACTTATTTAAACAGTGTCTCATTACTGTGTGCACATTTTTTTCTTTCACTAGGCAGTCTTGTGGTTTTATTGAGAGCTAATGTTTGCATATATCATTGGAAACTAAAAGCAGTTATATGATAAATTGATAAGTTTTTATATTGTTCATGGGACATCCTTGTTTTATAACGACATACCAAAGTTTTGGCTCCTTATGTACAATAAACTTTGAAGAATAGGGAAATTTCCTTCTGAATTAAATACAACACTGCTACTGGGACTTGATCAAATCTTGTCGTCAGGAAGGATTTGTTTTGTTATTCTAGCACAGTTTCATATAGTGTGTTGCAGGTGCTCAGTTTCATAAGCAAAAGTGATTTCTTCATTAGGAAATCATTTATTCCAAATCACTGCTCTGCAAAATTTAAAAATACTAATAAATGCTATAAAAAAATTTAATAAATTCTCTAAATTGCATACATAAATATTTTTTTCCACCCTATCTAATAATGGGGAAACAATAAATACAAAGAACTAGCATAATCCTATCACTTTTTTTTTTAAATTCCTTACCAGTACATAAAGTAGACATTAGAAATTTATATAACTGTAAATGCATACACACAAACTTGCATCCAGAGTCTACCAGCACGCCCCTAGACGCGGGGGCACTCACGGACAAAGGCAGTCAAGTTAGTTTGCCTTATTATCAGATGTCATGAAAAACCCCTCTCGTGTAATAGAAGCCAGCTAAATACCTACGCTCACGCTGCAGATACAACCCCGCATGACAGAGATGCCTGCTTTCGCCACGGACCGAAGATGGCACCAAAGAGCGCAGCTCCGCCCACAGGAGGAGGAGCTCACCCCGCAACCCCCCNCTCCGCCCACAGGAGGAGGAGCTCACCCTGCAACCCCCACAACTCAGAGAGCCAGCAGGAAGGTGGAATATATGTCGGCGCACAGTCGCAGAATGGCAGTTCATTCTCAGCAGCTCGCTCCACCACTTCCCATGCTGGAGCTCGCTGCTAACACCGTCTTCACAACCTACCAGACGCTCTTCAAGACCTTCACCATAAGTCCCTGAAGGAGTCAACACCCCTTTTCTACACCCACTACCCTTCTGGTAGTAGTACCCAAGTCCCTTCTGGACAACAAGCTTCCAGTTAGTTAGGGTTAGCCAGTATAATAGCTACCTAGCTGCATCTGCTTTGTTAGTTCAGACCCAGGTCTCCTTCACCTGGTTTGCGTAGGTTAACGTCCATTACAGTTATTGGTAAATTAGGAATTAGTACGAGCCACCATGTTATTCCTCTTGGAATAAACAAGTCTTAGTTACCTTCAGAGTACTCACTGCTTAGGGTGACTATAACTACAACTTCCGTAGACGTCAGCCCACCAGGGAAGAGTAGGAGACCGTGGCATTCCCGACCCATTTTACGAACCTAGTTGAGGATTGCGGGCTCCTTAACCAACTNAGGGTGACTATAACTACAACTTCCGTAGACGTCAGCCCACCAGGGAAGAGTAGGAGACCGTGGCATTCCCGACCCATTTTACGAACCTAGTTGAGGATTGCGGGCTCCTTAACCAACTGCACGCAAGTCAAACAATACCCATTCGAAGGCCACCCATACTGTGTACCTGGTGTGCAGTACGGTAGAACCCCAACCTATAGGTCACAACCATAAGGCGGTTAGTCAGTCAAGTCCATTCACTCGCCCACCGCGCTGAAACGTCGCCGGAAAGAGTGAGAGACTGGGTCTGGAGGTCTGACCCCTGAATCACACTTCGGTGTGTGCCTATCCCTCCGGCCACTGGCTGTGAAGGGGAACGCAGCCCATAATTCTGCCACCTTCTGCCGTTTCCGCTGCTGTTGCCTCTCCACCTTGCCGGCCCTGTGCTTCGAATATAAATGGGACCCGCGATCCTTGGTTCGGGACTGACTCGTGCAGCTCCAGTTGCAGAATGCCACTCTGCCCGGCTGTGTACCGAAGCCTTCTACTTCACTATCTCTGGCTGACTAGCATAGCTCCAGTTGCCCAGATACCTACCGAAACTATCAACGTCACGCAACTACACATCTTTCTAGCCACGCTTCTTTTGCACACGAGTCAGGGTATCGACAGCCTGGGGTTCCCTTCGCTCACCACACTACCGCGTCTTCTGAGACTGACGGGTAACCTGTTGGTAACCTAGCCCTTCAAGCTCTATTTAGGGTACAGGCTTGATATGTGTGTTTGATTGTTTCCGCAATGAACAGACATATTCTGAATTTGCCACGTTTGTCACCAACAGCCTGCTATCTTGACACACTGTCTCCCGCTGCTTCCCACTTCGACCTAGTGATCTGCCAACAGTTTTCCCCTCNTAATACATTGGACATACAAATGTTATCAGACACTGTAATTAACATACAAATTTTTGATAAAATGTTAAATAATATTGTTTAAAAATATGCCACACTATTTATTAAATGAATAAAATGAAATAATTGAAACATTTTTTCTAAAAACTGGTGCATCAAATGGTACGAAGGTACAAAATGTATCTTCGCTTTATTCATGGGAATGAATGAAAATCAAACAGAGAAAAGTTTCATCAAANTAATACATTGGACATACAAATGTTATCAGACACTGTAATTAACATACAAATTTTTGATAAAATGTTAAATAATATTTTTTTAAAATATGCCACACTATTTATTAAATGAATAAAATGAAATAATTGAAACATTTTTACTAAAAACTGGTGCATCAAATGATACGAAGGTACAAAATGTATCTTCGCTTTATTCATGGGAATGAATGAAAATCAAACAGAGAAAAGTTTCATCAAATNTACGAAGGTACAAAATGTATCTTCGCTTTATTCATGGGAATGAATGAAAATCAAACAGAGAAAAGTTTCATCAAATACAACTACATAAAGTACTAATGACTGCAGCTTCCAATCATCTGTACACAAAACACAAGGTGCATGTTTACCTGACAAAGGCCTTCCTTCTCTCCATCAATCGGAGCTTGCAGTCGGAACCTAATGCTCTCGCAACGAACCAAAAGACGCTGACCAAACTGCTCCCGATATGGCTCTGCACTCTGCTCACATACATTCTGTCCAGGTGTCTTCACATGCTTTACAAGGAAACAAAAGTAATACATTAGTATGTATGTAGCTGTTAAAGGTACAAAAGTCACAAAAAAAAACATGTACTTTGACATACTATGGGCAATGTAATTTAACCAATTTAGCCTTGCCACAGCTGCAGCCTCTCCCAAGCAAGAAACATTAGGACGCACGCGCCTCAGGTGCAACGTCTTTAATGCCATAGAATAAACGTACGCAGATGGCTGCTCGCAGCACACCCAGGCCAGCCCACTTCTCCTCCTGCCACTGACTGCAGAAGGGTAATTGCAGCACAGTGCTTGGCTGCGCATAGCCACGTTCAGTCACACTTGGCGATCTTTGCTTCTCTCTCTCCACCTCTCCCCATGCTCCCTGCACCGGCCCAAATCTTAGAGTATAAATAGAACACAAAATTGGTAGTTTGAGGCTATCATTTCCAGCATCACTTGCAGATCATAACTGCCCAACTGCACAGTGACACCCGATATCTTCAAGACTTTACAGCCTTTCTCTACTAGCTTTATAGCTACACCCTTTTATGCTCGTTTACTCTTTCGGGGTAACCCTCTGCCCCCACGCAGCCACATCCGAGATTAATCCCCTTTTTACCTGTTAGGGTTGGCAACCCAGTCACAACTCATCACGCCCCAAGAAAGGTACAGGATGGGTATGTTGTATGATAATGGCTTGCTAATAAGCATACATAAGCAGTGTCTGCCTCCCAGCTCTCTTCGCTTCCGACACCCTTCTTCCTGGTTTCACCCTGCTGTCAGCCAGTAACATTAACGCTACTTCCAGAAGTTGGCACAAGCCACTCCTTCACACTTTTACACTTTAGGCATCATGCAGAACCAGCATTCCTCTTCCGTGTTGTTGGTCTGTGTATGGCGATGTCCCACTTTGTCGGCTAACACCAGAGAGAGGTATGTGGCTACTGTCGAACCTTCTCCGCTAAGTGCCAGGCATGACTGCGATTTTGCACCCTGCTTCAGTACTCACAGGGGAGCCACAGTATTCCCTAAGGATGGGGTTGCTCAAACTGTTCCAAAGGGTCTCTGATCTACTGACATATTCCTGTTCACTTTGATAACCGAAGAACAGGGCCCTGTACCATGCAGGCAATGCATCATGAGGGAGGTTACTGCCCTCCGGGAGGCCAACCAGATTTTCCTCCCCTTGATTAGGAAACTCTTTCATTGTACTCTTAGGTTGTGCCACCTCCTACAGGACACCCAATGCATCCACCTATTTTTCTGTCACCTCCTCCCCCTCTCCAAGCTATGCCACCATGCTGAGCAGAGAAAGATAGCCAGGCAGGATTTGGCTCTTATCAGGGAGATTATGGGGTCCGTGCAAGGGACCAACTGAGTATATTCCTGGTTGAAAGAAAATGCTGTGAGACAGAGGGGCTCCACATGTAACACTGCATCTCACCCAGCAGAACCAGCTCCCAGAGAAGACCAGGTTACTTCTACCAGCTGATTTACCATGAGCCAAAAACTCTCCCCCCCTCCCCTTTACGCCACTGAAGATCCATTAGAGTGAACCTCGGGCCAGGCCCATGGGTAAAGTAGTCCATCTGCTTATTTCCATCAGCAGTAGCTCGGCAGCACACACCTTTGTCCCGACAGAGTTCACACCTGCCAACTTAAGCTACTGTACAATCACTCCTACTTCCTCAAGAAGCTTCCCTCCGGCCCATCCACTTCTAGGCACCTGATGCAAAAAGATGAAGAGGATACAACCCTCCAGACACATTAACAGTTGCCTGCAATTTTCTGCCCAATAATTCTACATGCTAGTTACTAGCAGATTCGCAGTATTTTTCTATATACCCAGCACCTTACTTATGCTCAACTATGCAAATNCTACATGCTAGTTACTAGCAGATTCGCAGTATTTTTCTATATACCCAGCACCTTACTTATGCTCAACTATGCAAATTATGCAAATTTTGAGACCAAAATATGCTGCAACAGACCAAATTAAAAAAAAAAAAACAACCATTTGTTGCTGTAGAGAAAGTTTTGATGAACTACATGAGGGAAAAAAAGTGTAGAAGATGTTACGTGTCAATAAAGGTTTGCATTTTTATGGCGTTCTTGATGGTATTCAACTAAGTACTTGACACCGCAAAGGGTTTTTCAAAATGGCCAAAGTCTAGCTTCCCCCTAGGAAGGAGGTCACTGTGTTCACTTAACGAGGTGTGAAGTTACACTATTTGCTTGGTAGAGCTCGGGTTCCTCTCTCTCCTTGGCGGACACCCTGGGGGCATTACATCCTGGCTCCTCAAGAGCGCATAGCCTGGGCAATTGCAATCTAAAGCACTTCAGAAATGTTAAACAGGGACAAACGAAAAGGAGTGTTTAATTATGCTTTAATGGATGCAGTAGGTGTTCAAAAGTTGAATAGTCAAAGGTGCTCCATCTTTGTGTATTGCTTGGGTATTCCAGCGATGTATCGTCCAGCCAACATACTTGCAGGAAGTCAACAGTAGTCAATGGGATGTGGGATGTCCCAGGGATGTGGAATGCGAACCTTCCAAGGGGAGTCCGAGTTGCAGGCGACATTCCGCCCTCTCTGATAACCAAGGAATGGGGATACGTTCTACACGGACAATGTACCGTGAGGAAAGTCACTGCCCTCCAGGAGAAAACCCAAGCTCTTATGCCAACAATATAGATTCCCAATTGGAGTACATCAGGCCGTGCTCCCTCCTACTGTACA
>NQII01004068.1:269037-312527 GCA_002778355.1 Clitarchus hookeri | reverse complement strand
AAGCATTGCCAACACGCCTACTTTCTCCTTGTTTTCATTTACGTTAATTATAAATGAAATATTGTAATTGATAGACAAAATATAAGGAAAAGTTCAGTTCAGCGAAAAATAACATACTTTTATGTTAGCACAAGTACAGAATACTTGAGATACTTGGAATACCCAGGAAACAACCAAACACGTAATACAAGGTGAGATTTTTTAAACGTTTGATTCAGAAAGTGTGAAGAAACCGCGAATAGGTTATTTAAAGATTTTAAGACAGCAATCTGTACAGAAAAGGCACACCATTGTCGCTATAGTTTAATACTTACAGTAATTTTTTTTTTTTATTTGACACATATCAAACGACTACATTTATGTTTCAATAACGAAATTTATAAACAGGCAACAAAATATCTTCTGTCCTGAAAATAGTATTTACATTGCAATATTCCATAGTTAAAAAAAAAAAAACTGTAATAGACACAACTGCTTACAATGAAAGCCAGGCACCTTACTCGTGCCGCCTATCGGGGCTCTAAGGGCGACCCAGGCGCGTGCATCGCGTTTAACATCGCCTCTATGCGCCAGGCAGTAAATCTAACATTGTAATGGGCCTGGTCTTTTTATGCAAGGATAAGCCCGAGTGAAACAGCGGAATTGTTAGAAATGCAAATTGGCAGCAATAAAGCAAACTCTTATTCTGACGAGTATACAACACGAAACACTAACTAGAGTGGTAGTAAATGTAAACATGAACATAGTTCTCGATACGACGCCAAGTCAGGAGAACTATTTTTCATGTATTCGCTGCCCAATAAACGGGGAGCCTGCGTACTGCAGTATGTTCACGGTTAATTGAGCACTTCGCGGAGTAAAGTTGGTAACGACGGAGGGAAAGTAGTTCCGTGTCTTGACGTCGAATCAAAAGTGTTAAGATAAACATTTACGAATACTAAAATCATTTATCTTGCTTTCTGATTTTTTTTAATGCACGTCAGTGTAAAAAGGGCCAATTTTTAAATTATTTCCGTTTCTAATAATATCCCAGTTTTCCTAGACCGACGCATGAATAAAGTGATCAGGCCGATGGAAATATTAATTTGACATAAGGGCGAAGAATACACAATTCGCATAGAAGTAGATCTTAAGCAGGGCTTTCTCCAAAGTGCTCAGTTTACCGTAAACAACCTATAATGTGTAATGTAGCATTTATGCAGATATGGGTAATTTTTTTTTTCAAAGGTTGATTTCAAAAGTGCTTAATTTACCGTGAACAGTATTTACCAATTATCTCTACCAGTCATCATGTAATATCGGAACGTTGTTCGCCATTAAGACGTGATAAGTGGCTGGCGTCAGAAAATCCAATGAGTTCGAGGTGGCTAAGACTACATTACATAGTTATAAGTTTATATCATATTTAACACTGAGTTTCGCTGAGTTTGTTCGCGTAAGGCGTCGTTCGCCAAGAAGTAGTAATTTACCCCGTCCTGGAAAGGAGCTGGAATGTGTGTGTGTGTGTGTGTGTGTGGGGGNAACAGTTGCGGCCATCTTAGTGAGCAAATCTACGGAAGTTTGCGGGTAGTGGAATAATTACTAAATAGCGTATTATGTCAGTAGATTCATACTGCAGTAACCACACCCTATCATAGCTTTCACCGAGTGGCAAATCAAGATCGCGCAGCTAGCGTGAAAAACGACGGCTGACCTTGAACTCAATACCAGGATAGCTACCCATGGCCGCCTTGCACCGCCGACCACCATGGCCAATGTCGTAAATCTGTCGGCCTTGGATAAAAATGCACCGAGTTCGAAACCGGAACAGTGAGAAGATANGCCATGGCCAATGTCGTAAATCTGTCGGCCTTGGATAAAAATGCACCGAGTTCGAAACCGGAACAGCGAGAAGATACGTTAAGATACCAAGGAAGAAATCGGAATATTTCGGTATAGTAAATAGGTTAGCTAGCGAACAGACCTTCCTTCCTCTTACACAGTAGGAAAATACACTTTTTTTTTGTGTGTGTCCGAATCCCAGGTAAGGCAGTATTCCAATGTCAAATCCAAAATAAAATCTAAAATATAAGAATCTCACCCGTAGGGCATTTGAAGTGTGAAGCCGATGTGCAAGGTTATTCAGTTCATATTCCACGAGCTTGATTTGCAACATTCGTGCATCAAATTGCGAAATTTCAGTGGCCTTGATGATTAGCAATTCAGATCTCTGCAACTTTCATATAATTCGTGGGAATNATCAAATTGCGAAATTTCAGTGGCCTTGATGATTAGCAATTCAGATCTCTGCAACTTTCATATAATTCGTGGGAATAAATTTTCCGCAGCTCTCCCACTCATGAATATATTTATGAGGGGCTTTGATAACATCTGAGATTATTTTATTTACAAAATATAAATTTTGTTACCTTTCCAAGTATAAAAAAAGCAATGTAAATTCAACGGTAATAGCTCTTTTTGGAATCGTGTTTTAACTAATCACCTCCTTACAATACATACTCGTTCGAATTCCGATAAATCTGATTAAAATAGATATTGTATAAATATGTTATTTACTTATTTTCATTTTGTGTGTCTAATAGCCGTGACATATTACAGTAAGAAAAATAAACATGGAAGTTATGCATTACACATAATAATGAGGATGATGATAACTGATTCGTGGTTGAGTAAGCACTTTTAAAATGTACCTTGAATAAAGTCCCTATCACTTATCGCATATAATTTAACGGATACACGTATTGGCATGCTTCCAGTTAAACTAGCAGCGGTGTAAGGAAATTAGATCAATGGCTTAACACCGGACTAAACTTATAACGTTGAGATTTGTTAATGCTAGATACTTTTGTTAATTTTTGTTTTACGCACGCGATAATGGTAACTGGCATATAAGTAACATATATTTACGCTTTCAAATATATCACAATTTCATTTGATCGACTCGTGGGTAAAGTGGTCGGGTCCGCATGGCAACATTAATTTTAAGGCCGTGTGCTACAATTGAACCGTAGCAACCGTAGCAATAAAAGTAAGAGTTGAACAACTTCACAATGGTTCTTGTTATATCCACGAATAACCGTTGGCATAAGAACTGCCACATCATATGGCNTAGCAATAAAAGTAAGAGTTGAACAACTTCACAATGGTTCTTGTTATATCCACGAATAACCGTTGGCATAAGAACTGCCACATTATATGGTACGTTGTCAAAGTTTTTGTTTTATTCGAGAACTTAAACGTGACCACTCATAGTCCACTATTACAAATGCACACACCAATTCATGCGAATACAGTCATTTGAATCATGTTTCATGTTTCTTATATCCCTTTGTAACTAAACGAAAAAATTAACGTGATGATGTGCGAAAGCAAGGTAATGTTAATAGCGAAATGTCTGTATAAAACGGAAATACTGAGGAAACTTATTCGTGTGACAAGTTAGCCAACTTAACAAAAATCACTTCCCAAAAACATACATTGATGATAAGTCCCGACCCAGAACTCAAAGATTTATTTTGTAATCCTAAATAACAAACAATTAAAATCTTGCTTAACATACGAACCGTATTTTACTTTCAAATGTCAGTGATACTTTAAAGCGACAAAATCGTATATAATATGATAAATTTACGCGACTTACTGCATCTTCAATTTTTCCTGAAGGATTTTTCTTTATTATTTTAAGTTTTGGGCTACAAATTGAAGCCTAATCACTTCTGTGTTTGAAAGAAAGTGACCAGTGTAATTAAAAAAAAACTNGTGTAATTTAAAAAAAACTGTCGAATTAATTTCCTAGTTTTCTTGTACACACAAAATAATTGACAGTAGTGTTGTTACGAATGTTGGATTTCCCTCATTCGCGAATGTGAATGCGAATGCGAAAATTTGCTTTTTCAATATGGCGCCAAAAGCATGCGCCCACGAACTCCCATTTAGACCGCGCGTTTAGGACCGGCCATGTTTAAACCGAAAGTAGCCGATACTACACGAAGTAAACAAACCGTGATTGCTCGCTCATTGAATGAAGTTAGCTGCTAATAGTTTTTTCGTAAAGATTTGTTTTAAGGATACTTACATTTAATTGTTAAATTTCTATAGAAACCATTGTTAAATTGTTATAAAGTGATTAGTGATATTTCAACATGGGTAAGTCGTATGTTAGCAAAGTTTGGACTTATTATACAATATGAGATGCTGAAAATGTGAATTACAAAATATGTAACAAACAATACTCGCGCAAAGGAAGATCAACTAGTGCTATGAGAAATCACCTGGAAGCTATGCATAAAAATAAGTATAATGAATTTAAAAAACGGGAAAATGAAAAGCGGAATGCTTCTACAACAAATGCTTTGGCGTCCTCTTCGCGACAATTTACTAAATCCAACCTAAAACAAATGTATTTGACTGATTTCGTCGAAAAAACTGAAAAGTGGGATACTAACAACGCCAAGTCTGTGGAAATTGATAATTTAATAAGCGAAATGATTGCTTTGGAGGACTTACCCTTCAGTTTTGTGGAATGCGTTGGATTTGTCAGATTGATGAAGCACCTATGTCCGTCGTATAAATTAAAAACTCGACAACATTTGACTTCGTTTATATACGAGAATTTCTACGGCAAGGTAAAAGATAAAGTTCTGGAATTAATCAAATCATTTGGAAAAAATGGCGTTTACAACTGATATCTGGCCTGATTATTGTTCAGGAGTATCGTTGCTGAGTTTTACATGTCACGGCATAACAAAAGAATTTGAAAGAAAAATGATTGTGTTAAAAGCAGAGGTGTTTAACGATGGCCGACATAATGGTGAAAATATAGCTATAAAACTTGAAACCATGTTATCATTATGGGAAATACCTAAATAAAAAGTGCAATGCATTGTTAGGGATGGTGGTACTAACATGAGAAAAGGTATTTCCTTGTTATTCATTAAAGACATTTATTGTTCATCACACCAAATTCAACTGGTTGTCAAGGAGGAGCTTAAGGCACAAGATTCCGTTATTGCAGTTATTACAAAATGTAAAAAGATGGCAACTCATTTTCACCACTCA
The DNA here is from genome assembly GCA_002778355.1 of Clitarchus hookeri. NCBI lineage: Eukaryota > Metazoa > Arthropoda > Insecta > Phasmatodea > Phasmatidae > Clitarchus > Clitarchus hookeri. Next base: position 307,469 of record NQII01004068.1, on the reverse strand, counting down.
GACATTGCTCAAGATGAACTTGCAGCTCTACAAGAAAGACTCAATCAACCAAAGCTTAAGATTATGCAAGAGTGTGTTACAAGATGGAATAGCAACTTTTAAATGTTAGAGCGCATTTTGGNATAGCAACTTTTATATGTTAGAGCGCATTTTGAAAAACAAAGATTCGTTGTGTCTTTACTCTTCCACAAATAACAAAATTTCACAACTAACTTCCCAAGAGTTGATAATTGTGGAAAAAATAATTACTTTGCTCAGGCCTTCTGAAGAAATTACAAAAGAACTAAGTGCAGCCAATATTTCCATCTCTTCAGTAATTCCATTATTGGCCACCTTGGAAAAGGTAATTGATGAATTTGATGTAACTGACGAATGCATCGGAAACACGATTCTTGTTCTAAAACAAGAATTAAGTCACAGATTTTCTCATTTGGAAAATGGCGTATTGTTTGCTACGGCTACTTTCATTGACCCGAGATACAAAGTGAAATTTTTCAAAAATTCTTCAACCAAATGATTAAGTAGTGAAAACTATTTTGGAATCCATTGGAAACGATGAATCAAGCCTATCTTCTTGTTCAAATCCTAAACGTGCCAGAATGACTAATCATGGGATTGATACCTCTGGCTCCAGTGCCTGTCTATCAGGGAAATCTACATATTTAAGAGACACCATGAAATTGCTGTTGGATTCGAATAAAAGTGAAGAAGAAGGAGAAAATGAAAGTCCAAACCCTATATAAGTTTTGATTAAAACAACCATCAATGAATATTTAATAGATAAATGTGTGGAAAATGATGTAGACCCACTTACATGGTGGAAGGTGAATAATGAGAAGTATGGCATTCTTTCTCCCATAGCCAGGCAATATTTAGTAACACCACCCACTAGTGTGCCTAGCTAAAGAGTTTTTAGTGGGGCTGGTCTTCTTTAAACACCCCACCGAAATAGGCTGCAAGAAGAAATGCCATCAAAACTTTTATTTTTGAAGTTTAATATTCCTCTACTACAATTTAATTACTAAGAGTTTTATGAAACTTTCTATTATTATTTTGAATTCAAGGGAAACGTTAAATGGTTGTGTTAAAAATAATATAAATAGAACCAAAGTTAAAATTAACATTATAATTTGAAGAAGTTTATTTTTTGTTTTAATTAAAAATAAGAAATATTTTCGTTTACTTTCTCAAAAAAGATATTGAAAACTTCATTTAGAAATAGTAGATTTAGTGTACAATATGATTAGATACAGAAATCTCTAGTAGGCTTAATTTTATTTAGATACCTATCAAGTTGCATTTGTGTTCACACAAAAAATCTCATTTAAAGTGGATAAGTTTAATTAAAAATGTGGTAACATATTTAGCTCCATTATCTTGTGTTTAAGAAGTTCAAAATTTATTTATGTTTTCATACAATTGATATTTTAGTTTACAAGTTTAGATAAATACCTACATTAATTTGATTTTTGCTTAGATAAATAAGAATAAAAGATTATTAAAAGCGTATGTTTGTACCTAATGAGTAACATCAAAACTGTTCCCCAATTAAAACTTTTTTATTAAAATATAAATACCTAAATAAAAATAGTATAAATCTTCGCAGTTGCATTGTTATTTCATAAATATTTTCATTTTTCATTGCCAAATGCATTCGCCACATATTCGCATAATTTTTTGCGAGTGCGAATATTAAAAAAAAACATGCGTATATTCGTAACAACACTAATTAACAGCATATCTCTTAATATCCGCTTTCTTGCCCATAACCTGGCTGAACATGAGAGCTAAAATCGACCAAGTCAATAAATGGGTTTGGTAACATGCACGATATAAGGACAAAAAAAAAAAGGACACCTGAGGTACCGTAGTCAAAAAACGCATAACACGCAAGGACACCTCCAATTAGCCGAAGGCGAATAAGAACGTGTTTCGTACATTTCCGTACGGTAACAGCCAGCACACAAGAAACTGTGTGGACATTCGATATACACATGGCGAAAGTGGGCCTGAAGTTGCGGAATACTGAATTATGTATGCAAATCTTTGGACTTCTCAGTGCTCAGATTTAATATACAGCCAAGAAAAACTCACATTAATTTAAGTTTCTAAATAATTCGTGTTAACGTTTGTTTTTGGTACCATAGTAAATGTAAGTCGATAACTAAATTAATTATGTTTACTTACACTGCATTTATAATAAAAAATAGGCTATACTGAAAACTGGAAGTGTCTATCATCTCAGTAAGTCAGCATGCCAGAGCTTGTTTATTATTCGCCAGTTTAACATACTGTTATAATTTTTCAAAAGTCAGTAGGCTTAACCAGGTTCTTTAGGAAAGGAGTATTTAATTACATAATAAGGTTAATTATAATTTTTTAATTTATTTAGAATAAGTACAAATGAAATTCTTTCCACTCAATATCTAGCATTAAAATTAAATCTCTTGCTATTTACAATTCATAAATTCAATCACTACAATTTACAGTTACCAAAAATATATTAATGTAATTAAATAACTAAAATCATTCCTAATGAAAAGTGCATGAAAATCTATTGAATTAATTTATAAACGATACGTCCATATTTGACAGTTCAAATATTTACAATAAAGTCCGTATCACATGTTATTCAGTCCCAGTTCAGTCCAAGTCCCACCAGTCCACAATGTTCTAGAGTTCTCCGAGCGTCCNTGTATCACATGTTATTCAGTCCCAGTTCAGTCCAAGTCCCACCAGTCCACAATGTTCTAGAGTTCTCCGAGCGTCCTCATGCACAGTAGTCTTCACTCATCAGGTTTCATACCCTCTCTTCCGTCTAAACCTTAAAACACCTTGTCCGCCGCCGTCTCTCAATCTCCCGTCGTCGTCCGTCCTCTTCACCGATGTCCCTCGTCGCACTCGACTTCGCCCGGTTACCGCACTCAGCACAATAATTCTACCAACAGACTGCCGACCGTCGGGCCGCTGCGATAATTATAGTGTCGTCGGCGATCGCACAAAAATGTTTCTGAATGCCGCGTTGCGCCGAAGGCCCTAGTTCCCAGAATATTCTTGCGCATCCTCTAAACTCGTCGGCTTCCCGGGCAGGAGAAGGAGGGGCTGTGAAGCCAGCAACGTCAACTTTCAATCACCCCCCTTGCTGCCGGCCACCCGTATTAGACCGCCTGTGGAGAGAGGAGGGTCGTGGTGGGTCAGACCCCTCCCACAGCACCGGGTCGCGGGCGCTGATGCGAGAGTCCACGCGCGTAACATACCGTTGTCCATTCATAATAAGTTCACATTTTTCTGAATCCCCGCTAAAGTTACAACTGCAGGTACCGAATACGTACCCATCTGCTATACGTAAACAAAACTGACATTTGACTTCTATATTTAAACGTCAAATATTTTGTTTAGGCCTACATTTTCCCAACTGTTCAAATAATGCTTGGCATACTTTAAAAAAAAAAACACACAGTTTAAATGTTTACAACTGATGCCTATAAACGTATTTAGGTCGGCTTTATGACNTACTTTAAAAAAAAAAACACACAGTTTAAATGTTTACAACTGATGCCTATAAACGTATTTAGGTCGGCTTTATGACATTTTTTTTTTTTTTTAACTATATCTGTATTGCTGTTAGTTTTTCAGATTATTATTTACATATCATTAAAATATTTGGGTTTATTCACTATACAGCACATTACGCATATACTTTGCCGCTACTGTTTTTAACCCTATTAAAANTACTTTAAAAAAAAAAACACACAGTTTAAATGTTTACAACTGATGCCTATAAACGTATTTAGGTCGGCTTTATGACTTTTTTTTTTTTTTAACTATATCTGTATTGCTGTTAGTTTTTCAGATTATTATTTACATATCATAAAAATATTTGGGTTTATTCACTATACAGCACATTACGCATATACTTTGCCGCTACTGTTTTTAACCCTATTAAAACTATGCAGAAAAAAAAGGGGAGGGGGGAAGGAAGAACTGTATAAAGTGTATTTAAACTCTTATTGTCGATGTATGTAAACGTTATTTCAATTTAAGGACGGCATCAATCGCAAACTAATATACCTAGGGTTTACTGTAACTTTTATTTTACCGACATTAAATTTGCATACGTAATTTTTAACAGGTATATTTATTTGTGTATTTAAAACTTTCTGATCGGACTTCAGCACTTTCAGCAATCTGCTGAGGCTGTGGCAATTAATCACTTCACAAAAACGTCTAAGAACATTACGTACAGTGTTTTAAATTCAAACAAATAGGTGGAAGTCCACATTTGTGATGTAAAGAAACGTAGTATTTAAATTATCACTTTAGTTACAAAATTCTTTCACGGCTAAAAACATTTAACCTTCGTACGTCCAATATCCACGACCACACACTGAACCAACATGAATACGAAACTCGGTCAACAACGGTTATTTCATTAATTACGTCACTTCACGCCTCCAACCGAAAAAGCACCAGCCGAAATATTCTTACGTCAGTATAGGCTAGTAGAAACACACATTCATCGCAACTTTGTAACTTAACTAGGTAGGTTAACAATACAACATGTACAAACTTTATTAGGTAATTTTAAGTATTTTACTGGGGAGAAATTTAAATGACTCAGTAACGCCCATGCAATCTATTTCGCCAACTTCCAAGTCGTAACCGTCCTGCCATCAATTCTGAAAACGTATTTCCAACATTAAAATTACGTTTAAATTTTAAATCATGAATTTAAATACCATTAGTTTACAAGTAGTATGACATATCATATACTAGGAAACACTGAACTATCGTTCGTCTGCTACAAGTGCTGCGAAATGTGACAAATGCGGAACACAATTAAGAAAAAAATACGAGGAGACCATGGCTTACCCACCGTATTTTGCGCTAAACAAACAGTTTTTTTTTTTAAATAAGTAACAATGAAATAATATGTTTTCACCGGTGTTACCTGAAAATGTAAATATTTTAATATAAATAATTTCAACATAACATAATTATTGAAGTAAACTATTTCTAACAGCCGTTGCAAACACCCACCACACTTATCTCACGGTTTTTAATTCATATGGATTATGAAATAAATTTTTCAATTTATAGACAGTGCACACGTGAAACTTTCATTTAATAAAAACTAGAATACTTTAATATTAGTAACAGTTTAAATATTTGTGGTACGTGATTCGTATTTTNTTTTTAAAAAAACCGGAAGGGGGGGGGCGGCATATCATGCCCAGGGTGATTTTTCAAAAGTTTGTTTCAAAAAGTGTGAAGATACGGTACAGTAGGGTAATATTTTGCCTCGCGTGAAGAGAATTATGGCTTTGACAAAAAATTAGCAACCAATGTATCACACCCACACTGCAGGCTTATCGCAGTTTGAATACTGAATACGTCCAACAGGAACACAAACGGCGTAGAATAAAATATGAAGAAAAAAACTAAAATTAAATAAGCAAGATACGAAAGGGAGACACACAAACGAAGTAAATTAATGGCGACATGTTCCATAGCTTAAACGTAATAAAAACACGCTGCTCGTGAATCACGTTTATGAAGTAGCGAAGCACGAAAAGAGTTTCGTACAAAAAACACTGGGACACGCGCGTACGTCATTCACAACGCACAGAATAGCTATCGTATCGTCCATTCACGGTTACTTCACACTTTCCTAAAGCCCTGCTAAAGATCTACTTCCAGGATATTCCTCCGCCTCGTGCAAATTAAGCTGAACTAAGTCTAGAAAATTACATCAAAGGACAACGCACCGAATTCGTGCGCACTCAGCTGTAATGACATTTTGCATGAGAGCTATTTCTTACTAGGCGCTACCAACATGCATGTTTCCTCACTGTTTTTATTCNTATTTCTTACTAGGCGCTACCAACATTATATATATTATAAATGAAATATTAAAATTTATACATAAAATATAAGTAAATCTTCAATTTAACGAATAGTAAGATACTTTTACGTTAACAAAGGTATAAACGTTTGATATACATGAGATATTTACGAAATAACTAAACACGTCACACATGGGGTGATTTTTCCAAGGTTTCATTCAAAAAGTGTGAAGAAACCGCAAATAGACTATATGCTGCAACTGAGGTGTAGTAAACGGACGGGCATTGGTCTGTGTTTCACGTCACGTTAAAGTTAACCGGTTTCAGACAAAAAAAAAAACACGTAATTTGAAAGAAAAACTCAGAAATCACGAAACTTCTTGGCAAAAGCAGGTGTTTTCGCACACCAAAGCACTCACTTCCAAGGTCAGTAGTTTGGTATTGAGATTTTCGTATACATCATTGTAAGCATTTGTTACAGCTCTAGCAGAAACAACAAAACGTAACATGCAAAAATTTACATAAAATTCTTCAAAGTATTGCGACAAACATTTTAGGCTACTGAGAATTTTATGAGATCAATTGCTTCTCTAAATTTACAAGTAAAATCTGTAGATGAGTGCAAGCAAACATGAAGTAAATCTTAATGTCTTGTTAAGAATGTGAAAATACAATCGGAGCATAAAATGGAAAAAATCCTAATAAACCTTGAACAGTTATTGATGAATGTCCGAGTTACTAAAATACCAATATTAAAACTTTTACAGTTGTTCGTCCACGCAGAAATGTTGGCACAGAAAGATAATGCAAACTTTTATGGGAATTTAATTTCTTAAGTTACGTGTGCATTATAAATCACTTCGACTTAAGGTCTATTTTTCAAATTCTTGCTATGTCTGTGTTAACCAAAGTAGTCGTTTTGAGTGGAAACAAAAGTAAAAGCTGTCAATGATGTCATGCGTGTCTCTCTCGCGTCGGAAAATATTTGGATGATTCAGGCTAAACCATATAAACAGGTGCTACTAGCATTGAATATCTGTCCCGCAACGCAGGAAATACATTCACTCTTTTTTATTACGTTTGTAGGAACACAGGAACAAAAACACTCCGGAATCGGTACTCGAGTAAGCCACGCGCTCACTAAACAAGCGATAACTTAAATTATCGTAGCTCATGTCACATTTCAAAAAGGTTGCCTTCCGACAAGTTTCAATTATGTGTCGCCCATTAGATCATTAAACAGACTTGACCCTAATTATGTTACGACATTAAATATTTCGATTGGTAATATAGTTCTTCCATCAATGGTAGGTAGGCAGCGACCAACAACGTGAAAATGGTGTAAAACTACTTTTCCGGAAATGACTAAAAGACTGGCGGCATATTAAATAGAAGTCCCTTAGGAAATGTATTTTTAAAAAAATGTATAAATTACTGTAAATACCCGCGCTGTCTTTCGAACTATGCACAGACGTTGAAACCAATTATTTTTAAAATATACATATTGTTTAAAAATACATTGGGATAATGGAATGTAATTTTTAGATGACCACAGCAAAAGTATGATTTTAAACGATTCCTTAAAAATCCTGTAATTAAACCAAATATGGGGCAATGAACACAGTATTTCTGATTTTTCACACCGGGAAGTAATTCTGTTTGTCTGTGGCAATAACTTGTAGCACGAAAGTCAATTTAAACTTGGTCTTCAAAACGTTAACTAACGTCTTTTACCAGCGGAATGTGACGTTAGTACTACAGAAAACTGGGCGCCGAGAAAACAGGACGGATATACCACTGAGCAGTAACAGAGAATAAACCAAAACAGGTTTAAAATTTCAAAAAGAACACACTTGAGAAAAGAAGCCGATGTCTAATATTTATCTGGCATTACTAACTGCACCTGCTTCCCAATTTTTATCCAAACCTTACACATACATCGTGAATTTCGTTAAGTGTAGGTGCTTCCACACTGTCATTTCAGACTCGAATAAACAGAATATAAGGCCGTGGTCACACGAGTAGTCTAAACAGGTTCATTGTAACCCATTCAAGACCGGTGCACACAATTGTGTAAAGTGCGCACGCGTGTGTCAGTTTTGTTCTGTAATGCACACCGAGAAGCTCATTGACCAACGTTCTTACCTGTGGGTACGTGATTCGCAAACCGCCTTACTGATCTAGCCCATGATTGGTTCTTACAACTTCAGCAGAATAAATAGCCTACAGCCCATTGGCTGTGACAACGAAACAAGTGCTGTGTCGACTTAAGTACAGCACTCCATCATACATTTGTTTGTACCTGAAACCGTAAATTAGAGTTTGTCTGAAATGGCTAAATTCGCTCGTCAGCCATGTTTGAACATGTTTGCGAACGGAACTAGCTTAAGTGGTTACATCTCAATAACGGAATGCAAACAAGAGGTAGTCCTAACCTCGAAAACACGCTCCTGTGCTTATTTTTAAACGCTTCTACCACTCATTAAGGTTTATTAACTTTATTAATTTTAATACAACTTACATAATTTTTATTGTAACAGTATAGCGGTTACTTTTCGTTTACCGGGAATATTATTTATTTCAATCAATGCAAAATAATCACGCCAGTTTCAACCGTTTCAATCATACTTTTTAATTGCTTCGTAGCAGCCAATGAGAACGCAACGCAGAAGAAAAATCATACTGATGTACTTGCATAACCATTTTCCTTTGAACGAGAGGCGAATGCGATCGGGACAATTTAAGGAACGAGTGTAACTGAATAGTGCTGAACATGTTTGAAATTAAGTAGTTGCGTGTCGTGTGTACCAAAGCCTAAACCCAACCTTGAAATTTTTACTCCGGACTGAAAAAGGAGGGAACGATGTTAACTGGGTCAAATACTCCTATGTATTTTTAAGTAAGCTATTAGACACAGCTACTGTTGGATGTTAAAATTAGTTACTACTTAAATTCTCATAGTGTGTTAGTGCTCTCGTTTTGGCGATTTTTTTCTCGTTTCCCAATTAGACATGTTTTCCGGAACATGTCCGGCTCTCCGCACCTCCTCCCCTCCTGTACCAGATCCACCAAGGTATCACAGGAGACAACTTTCAGAGCCTAATTTCTTATGGACAGTCCGGTATTACTACCTTGAGTCATCTAGGAAAACATGCCCCTCCACTTGACTGCCCAACTGTCAAGCTTCATAGGGCTGAACGCCTTGCACCTAACATGGAAGACGGTTGACCTTACAATGGAATCAGTCTCATTTGTTACCATGTCCCGTCAGTCTCAAGTGATTCGCCGAACAGAGCCTTGGAGCTACACGCGAGTGCTCACTCGCGTGGCCACTCATATAACCCGGCTGTCTCCCTAGGATCGCTCCTAAGTGGTAGCTTACAGGGTTTACCCTCGGGCGCTTTCATCCTGAGGTGTCGAATGACTTACTCACAAGAGACCGCTTAGTAGTCCATGACCATTAGAATATCTTTACATCTGAAAATTTCGGNTGTCGAATGACTTACTCACAAGAGACCGCTTAGTAGTCCATGACCATTAGAATATCTTTACATCTGAAAATTTCGGAAAAAAAAAACTTACTGAGTAAGCACTGGACTTCACCGCATGAAATTTCGCGCGCCACTCGGGCACCAATGTTNCGGAAAAAAAAAACTTACTGAGTAAGCACTGGACTTCACCGCATGAAATTTCGCGCGCCACTCGGGCACCAATGTTACAACTGCCTTAACAGGCCCTAGTCAAACTTAAACGCCTCAAGGTCACGTTCTGCCGTAAGGAAGCAATGCGACGGCGTATGTTCTGTTTCCTCTGAATTTTAAGCGGTGACAATGCGGTTTTAATACAGAACTCTGTCTTTATCTCGCATCCCAGGAACGGTTTAATACATTTTTTTTCCCCTACTGCGGGACAACAATACGTTGTTAGCTCCGGCAAAAATGAACATGGCGACTTACATAACGGGTCAGTGACGGAAAATTGTTTTATTGCTTCACGGTCGTGTAGCTGATGCAACATTGTCGCTACACATCGTAAAAAGAGCGATTTTTGCTAACTTTGACACATTTAAACGACAACACTTATGTTTTAATAACCACGTTTATAAATTGGAAACAAAATATCGAGTTTCATTTGTGTCCCGAAAAAAAAAATTACATTGATACATTCTTCAGTTTTATTTTCACTATAATAGATGGAACTGCTTACAATGATACCCATTCGAGACTTACAGAGGGCTCTTAACATGAAGTTCCGGAATGGCATTCACTAACCATAATAGCATTTCTTTGTAAGGAAGGAATTAAAAGACATTCCACGGCTATGAAGTAAAAACGCCCAAGGTCATGACCCAGTTTACCGCGTCGTGAAACTTGATGAACGTGACACTCTCGTTATAGCTTCTCTTGAACAGCCAAACTCTCCTCCAAGCACACTCGCGCATTTCAGACTGCTTTATGGGTTGCAGCCCGTTGGCCGCGAGGTCGCTGTTACGTTTACGATGCCGCGTCGCTTCTGAGAAGACGGCTGTGGCCCGGGTCGTGGCCGCGTCATGCACGGTTTCACAAAGAAAGCACAAAGAAAGGCGGCGCACTGTCTGCTAGTTGAAGGCACGCCCCATTGCCTGACGGGGAGCCAAGATGTCCGCATAACCCGCCATAAACGTTTCTGGCTTCAAAACCACAACCTTTGAGTGGATCGTTCAAGAAACAAAGAAGAATGCATTTTTTTCNCCATAAACGTTTCTGGCTTCAAAACCACAACCTTTGAGTGGATCGTTCAAGAAACAAAGAAGAATGCATTTTTTTCTCCCTGTACCCCTCTTTGTTTGTTAGTGATATTCTTTAGCGCAATTATAATTATGCTTTTCTTAATTGAAGTTTAATTATTTGTAGTGAACATCAGTTAAATTAAAATTAATGCTAACATACAGAATTATTCTTCCGAATTTCTGCTGGCTGAAGAACGGGCTAGTGTCGGCTTACTCATATCAGTGGTTAAGGGGTAATCTATCATAATATAATTAATAAGTCCGAAAATTGGAAAACCATCAAACATCNACTCATATCAGTGGTTAAGGGGTAATCTATCATAATATAATTAATAAGTCCGAAAATTGGAAAACCATCAAACATCTTTGTTTCGAGCTCCGTTATTGTATTTCTGTTAGAGAATATAGCATTATTAGTTATTGTAGTTATGTTAGATCATGTAACATTATTAGTTATTGTAGTTTTGTTAGATCATGTAACATTATTAGTTATTGTAGTTCTGTTAGAGCATGTAACATTATTATTATTGTAGTTTTATTACAGCATGTAACATTATTATTTACTGTAGTTCTGTTAGAGCATGNGCATGTAACATTATTATTATTGTAGTTTTATTACAGCATGTAACATTATTATTTACTGTAGTTCTGTTAGAGCATGTCACATTATTAATTATTGTAGTTTTATAAGAGCGTGTAACATTATTAGTTATTGTAGATTTATTAGAGCATGTAACATTATTAGTTATTGTAGTTCTGTTAGATCATGTAACATTATTAGTTATTGTAGTTCTGTTAGAGCATGTAACATTATTAATTATTGTAGTTTTATAAGAGCGTGTAACATTATTATTTATTGTAGTTTTGTTAGAGCACGTAACATTATTAGTTATTGTAGATTTATTAGAGCATGTAACATTATTAGTTATTGTAGTTTTATTAGAGCATGTCACATTATTAGTTATTGTAGTTCTGCTAAAGTATGAAACATTTTTAGATTGCATTTTAAATAATATTATCGCTCGGTTTCTTGTATTAATATCATGTATGTGCCTTGCCGAATAAAAAACTTGATTGATGAATGCTAAATACATTTTACGGCTCAAAACTGACATCAGGATGATTTATAATATTTCTCTTCTAAAAAATGAAAATAATCAGTCGTGTAGGCAGAAATTAAATATTTGAGGAGAAGGTTTAGTACTGACAACTGTCACTGAAGGTAAAACGAGATTTTTAACTAAAAGGAAACAGTACTACATACGACTTTATGAGCTAGGCGATGTCAACGAAATCTTAAGGACATGCCTTTCAAAGAATCGTGTGTGTGTGTGTNTGGAAATAGTTATAATAAGTTACTACTGAATTTAACCAAGTAATATCAACTGCATTACATGTGAATAAAATAAAAACATTTATCTTTCAGGACATTAATTAAAAAGTATTCTTCGTATTTTGGCGGGAGGGAAGAGGAAGAATGAATCCTGAAACACTGGCCTCGTGAAACACTCGCCTCGTGTCTACGCCACTGAAAACAATGCGTAGATGCTGTTATGGTGAATTCATTAATTTGTTCATTATTGTTTTAGTATGATTTAAAAATGTGTTTACTAAATGAGCAATAATTACAGACACTCGACAGTTACCCGCAAATAATATACCACTCGAGAAAGATAAATTAATTAACAATCCGAGTCCGTCATTCCACAATATTCTAATGACAACTATAATACACGAACCACATACTCGAAGTGCTCAAACGGAAATGAAACACATAAACAAATAAAAGTAACAGAAATGAAAGCACGTCCAGAGAATAGAAGAAAAAAATTTTGCACTGAAGAGTGCAAAAAAAAAAAAAAAGAATCACAGGAAAAAAAGAAAGCATGGAACGGTCCTAGTAGACAAATTACAACGACACAGGACATTAAAATGAATAATTCAACTACAGCTATGTCGGTCGCGTGGCTAACAGAGAGCCAAATGACAATTCTGTACCAGATGCGCACATTCCATAAAAAGGCACATTATTCTNGGGGGGGGGGGGCGGAGAAAGCTTGGGGATGACATAAATAAAATCTCCGATAACGATGTACAGACGCAATTTTTTTTAAACCGGCACTTTTAAATGCCCGAAGATGACATAGTCAACGGGAAATGACCTTAGGGCATAAGTGAGAAAATGATATGAATTGAAAAATGTATAAAGAACGAAGAGTTTTCACAATAAAGAAAGTATTATTTTTTTGTCACAATGTCTAATAGAAAAACGAAGAAAATCGACAACAATTACAGGAAAATTTCCGGCACTAATATTCAATCTAGGAAACACAAAGAAAAAAATATATATTTACCAAAAAATTCTTTACAAAACACTCGAGCGAGACAGAGGCAAATTGCCAACTTTTTTTTTTTTTAACTGTGTTAAGCTTGATTTACGATGAAATACGAGTACTTTTTTGGACGAGTGCATTATAACATGTACGTGTGAAGAAAAAAAACTGTGGTTCATGATGATCATGTGCTCGTTTTGGTTCAGCCAATCATAATCGAACCTGATTTTGGCGTCTTTGTGGGATAAAGTTACTTTTCTGCATTTCGTGAAGTTCTCCAAGACGTTAAATTTTCCCAATAAGGGTAGGAGGGAATTAGAAAATTTGTTTACTATATTAGTTTTGACCAGCATTTAATTTAAAAAAACAAAGCGGTGAAAATAATTGACGCAGGCGAAACAGAAATGTTAAAACTGGCACAGTAGGCATAATCGTAGAGTAAGTACCCATTGAGAAATTTGGAAAACTAATTACAAAGCGAACAATTTTAAGTAGGGCTGCGCACGATTCATATTCATTATGGTTCCAATCTCATTCCATGAATTTCCTTTCATTTCAACACTCTTGAAAGTTTTCCAATTTTCGGATGTATAAATTATATTATGATAGATTACCCCTTAACCACTGATATGAGTAAGCCGACACTATCCTGTTCTTCGACAAGCAGAAATTCGGACGAATAATTATGTGTGTTAGCATTAATTTTAATTTAACTGATGTTCACTACAAATAATTAAACTTCAATGAAGAAAAATATAATTATAATTGCGCTAAAGAATATCACGAACAAACAAAGAGGGATACCGGAAAAAGAAAATAACGCATTCTTCTTTGTTTCTTGAACGATCCACTCGGCTGTGACTGACTCCTTCATGCCAATTCCTATCCGTCTGCACGTCCGGATCGCTTCCTATACGACACGTACCGGGTTTGTCATACCGTGACATTCCGGCTCGTAAAGGGCATGCTGCTAAGACAGTAATGCGCGTGTGGCACCAGTGGATAGAAGAGGGCCTTACGCAGTGACAAGCGGGCACTGGACCACGCAATGTGACCACAGCACGGGATGACCGCCATCTTGTCCGTATGGCCGTAGCGGACCGTACAGCCACGTTCACAGTGTTGGCTCGACACTGGAGCACTGCAACGGGTGTGGACCTGTCTGCGTCGACGGTTCGACGCCGTCTGCTGCGGGCTGGACTGGTGGCACGCATGCCATTGCGTCGGTTTCCATTGTCCAGCAACCACAAACGCCTCAGACTGCACTGGGCACGTGAACGCCGTCGCTGGCGTGCTGAGTGGCGAAATGTGGTGTTTTCGGACGAGTCTTGCTTCAACCTGTCCTACAGTGATGGCCTCATCTGTGTTAGACGCTACCGTGGTGACCGCAGTCTGGCAGCCTGCATTGTGGAGCGGCATAGCAGACAAACGCCAAGCGTAATGGTTTGGGGCACCATTGGATACAACATGCGATCTCGACTTCTACGTATTGAGGGCAATCTGAACAGCAATCGCTACATCAGGGAGGTTTTAGAGCCAGGACAATGCCCGGTCACATGTGGCGAGGAATGTGCAAACTTTCTTCAAGTGAACGACGGGTACCACTGCTTCCCTGGCCTGCACGTTCACCTGACATGTCACCCATAGAACATGTCTGGGATATGTTTGGTCGCCAACTTGTTCGTCACGGACCTCCAGCAACCACTGTTGAAGCGTTGTGGACTCGCATACAAACCGCGTGGAGGGAGATATCCCAGGAACATATCCCGGTCTTCTTTGATTCCATGCCACGACATTTGGGGGCTCTGATTGCAGCACGTGGGGGCTTCACACCATACTGAATTCTCAAGGACAGAGATTATGTACAGTTCTGTAGTCCTAATCAATTGTGTATCGTCATGTACCTACTCTGTGGTATAAAGTTCATTTCAACCTCATGTATCCTTCTTGGTGCTGCATTTTTCACAAACGTTAGTGTGTGGGTGTATTTTATATACAGTCTGTCTCTAAAAATCACAGACAAATTCCGGGAGGTGATTGCTTATGAAAAAGTAAGTAGAAAATATACAGGACACTGTGTACCTACGAGTGCATGCAATATTAAGGGAGGAATAAACCCTTGAAAATCAAAATTGAAAACAGTAATCTTCCGAAATATCGGAAACTAAGTGACATTAAATGACAATACTCCGAACATTGCTTTATGTTATTGGGATCTTTAACAAACAGCACACATGTGTTTATACCTTCCACAGTAATGAAAATAACAGGGGTGGCCACCCTCTTATTGCATGCAACTTTTGTACCGTCAGGATTTTGGAACGTTTGATGCTGGCCTATTGAGAAGTGTAACTTACGTAACAAATACGGTCCTCTTGTTGCAAGTGCGTAGGACGCATCGTTTTCACTCAAAACACACATGAAGCTTCAATCCAGCGTTACAGTCACTAACACATAGGCCACACTAAAACATGAGTAAATGGTTGGCCACTGGGTCCGCTGCACAAGTGATGGTGGAAGACATTTAAACACTTACTGTAAACTACCTGTACCGCCATATATATATATGGCATATATATATATATATATATATACATATATATATATGCACTACTACAGGTAAACAGGTTCTGTTGTTGTCTGTGTTTCCACTCNGAACGTTTGATGCTGGCCTATTGAGAAGTGTGACTTACGTAACAAATACGGTCCTCTTGTTGCAAGTGCGTAGGACCCACCGTTTTCGCTCAAAACACACATGAAGCTTCAATCCAGCGTTACAGTCACTAACACATAGGCCACACTAAAACATGAGTAAATGGTTGGCCACTGGGTCCGCTACACAAGTGATGGTGGAAGACATTTAAACACTTACTGTAAACTACCTGTACCGCCATATATATATATATATGGCATATATATATACATATATATATGCACTACTACAGGTAAATAGGTTCTGTTGTTGTCTGTGTTTCCACTCACCACCGTCCTAATGGTGTACGTCACAACGGACAAGCCTACTGTAATATACAGTATTAATTACTTGCTGGTCATCAACCAATGGAATGCAGAATTTATTTAACTACAACCAAATGTCTTTTATTGAGTGAAATGGTTTTCAATCAATCGTATGGGGCCGCGGTAGTGTAATGGTCAAACTACGCGCCTCCCACCCAGTCGAACCGGGTCAAATTCCCCGTTGGGTCACTTCTAGATTTTTCCGGTGGTCGACGGGTTTTCTCGGGGGTTTCCCGTCTTCCCCGCTACTTTATGCCGGCGCTTTTCCATACTCACCTCACTTCACCCTCATCGACTCTCAAGACCTCGATGTTAAGAGCCGCCGAAATCTCGCCATTCAATCTATAGTGTCCTCTTGTGTGGTTAAACACTATAGTCTATTTGCGGCTTCTTCGTACTTTGTAATCAATCCTTTGAAAAATCGCCCCACCTTTCACGTGTTTCGTTGCTTCCTAAATATTATATATATCACAAACCTTTTATACTTCCGTTAGCATAAAATCATTTTACTTTTATTACAATGAATTTTCACCTTATATGTATTTTATCCACATTTATAATGTTTCATTTGTAATTGTAGGTTTTATAAAGAAATACTCCGGATCACTTGAATAAACTATTTATTAGTTTTAAGAAAGAACAATATACTTTCAACAAGGCACATAGCGCCATGACACAACAACGGTAGGTTGATAGCAAATAATTTGTTTACAGTATTGCCATCTTAAGAATATAAAAACTTTTAATATTGCATTGTATGTTATATTACAACACCCACCCTCAATGCAATATTTACCTAAGTTTTACACAAATAAATTCACATGGTTACTCCACACTGATTAGTGAATTTAAAAAATAACTCTTTGTTTAGGGCTTTTGTAAACATATCAGCTAACTGTTCTTCAGTTTTTACATATTTCAGACACACTCTACCTTTTATTATTAATTCTTTAATATAGTGAAATCTAATATCGACATGTTTTAACTGCTTAACACTACTTGTATTTGCAACCGATATTGCGAACTGGTTGTCACAAAAAATTGTAGTCGGGTCAACAATTTTTACCCTAAAATCATTTAACAAATTTTGTAACCAACATGCTTCACTAGCTGCCATACTAATTGCTATTTATTCAGACTCAGCTGATGAGAGACTTACAGAGCATTGCTTCTTCGAACACCATGAAATCAAACAATTTGAATACATGAAACAATAGCCAGTGGTAGATTTTCTATCTCTGAGATCTCCTGCCCAATCAGCATCGCAGTAACCCACTAGCGATTTATCATTACATTTATAAACCAATTTATAATCAATAGTATGTTTTACATATCTTAATACCCTTTTTAAAGCCGTTAACAGTGCATCGTTTGCATTGTTTTGGTATCGGCTTAATATAGAAACAGCTACACACAGATCTGGTATTATGCCTGAGATAGCATACATTAAGCATCATATCATTTGTCTACATACATTTTCAATATTTTGATCTGTTTGGCACTCCTTATTTTCAAAATTTTTAGCATTAAAATTCAGGTCCATTGGCTTACAGTTTTCCATTTTGAATTTCCTCAATACGTTTTCTAAATAGCTTTTCTGACTGAATTTGGTTACACCACTAGTTTTGTTTGACATTTATTCCAAGAAAATCAGATACTAAACCCAAATCTTTCATTTTAAATTCTTTCTGTAACATTAGTTTGACATCAGAAATTTGGTTCTCATTTGTGCCAAAAATTAACAAATCGTCAACGTATATTAGAATATACATTTGATCTTTATCATTGCACTTTGAATAAAGACATGAGTCACACTGTGACCTCACAAAGCCTCCTCTAGTTAAAACTGAGTTGAACTTTTCATTCCAATATTTGGGTGATTTTTTTAGACCATACAAAGATTTGTTTAACTTGACAATATTTTTATCATCAAAATATGCCCCATCTGGTAAATGAATAAAAATTTCTTCATCAATTTCCCCGTATAAAAACGCCCCAGTTACATCCATTTGGTAAATAGGTAAGTTACGCTCGGTTTCTATGGCTGTGAATAATCTGAAAGTTGACAATGTAGCCACAGGTGCATAAATCTCATTTGGATTCAAGTCATAATTTTGTTCAAAACCCCNAATCTGAAAGTTGACAATGTAGCCACAGGTGCATAAATCTCATTTGGATTCAAGTCATAATTTTGTTCAAAACCCCCAGCTACCAACCTAGCTTTATGCTGTATATCATTACCAGTTTTCTTTATCTTAAAAACCCACTTACTGATTACAGTCTTTTCATTTACAGAAGTATCGCACACCTCCCATGTATTGTAAAGTAAATCTCAGACATTAAGAATTGTTATTGCTTCTTTCCACTTACTTGCATCTTCTCTTCTCATTGCCTCTTTGTACGTCTTTGGCTCCTCATCCATCGAATAAATATTGTTACACTTGTAGAACGATGTTTGGTTTCTCGCTCGTTTNAATCTGAAAGTTGACAATGTAGCCACAGGTGCATAAATCTCATTTGGATTCAAGTCATAATTTTGTTCAAAACCCCTAGCTACCAACCTAGCTTTATGCTGTATATCATTACCAGTTTTCTTTATCTTAAAAACCCACTTACTGCAATGTCAGAAAAGTAAATGTCTTCATAGGCACACCTCCCATGTATTGTTTTCATTTAGAGTCTGTAATTCTTAACTTATTGCTTCTTTCCACTTACTTGCATCTTCTCTTCTCATTGCCTCTTCGTACGTCTTTGGCTCCTCATCCATCGAATAAATATTGTTACACTTGTAGAACGACGTTTGGTTTCTCGCTCGTTTGCTTCTCCGCTGATCTTGGTGAGTATCTGGTGAACTTTGTAGTGCATCATCAGCTTCTGAGGAGATGGTGACTTCAGTTTCTTTTTCTTTACCACTGTAACATGGTTCATAATCACTACCTTCGGTCTCGACTTGACTTTCTGACGGTCTCCGTTCTTGTTCACAGCTCAGTTGTTCATCAACATCCCTCCCATTTGTATCTGGTACGCTTACGGTTTCTTCTGACACCAAATTTTCCACTTCACACGTTACCAACTGCTGTTTTTCTTGTGTCTTTATTTGCTCTATANGGTTTCTTCTGACACCAAATTTTCCACTTCACACGTTACCAACTGCTGTTTTTCTTGTGTCTTTATTTGCTCTATACACACAATGTCCCGTTTTACTTCTACAGTGTTCTTGTGTGGGAAAAATATTCTGTACCCTTTTACGTCTTCTCCGTAACCAACTACTATTCCTTTTTATGCTTTAGGGTCCCACTTTTTCCCTTTTTCTTGAGAGACGTGGACAACAACAGGTAAACCGAATATTTTTAATGTTTGAATATCAAAAGTTTTCTTTGTCCACAGTTCGTATGGAGTTTTATCAACTTCAGTGCTCTTCCCAGTTCTATTTAACACATACGCTGCCGTGTTAATTGCTTCCGCCCACAATGACTTAGGCAGGTTTTTAGCGCATAGCATGGTTCTAGCAGATTCAATAAGCGTTCTATTTTCTCTCTCTGCCTTGCCGTTTTGTTCAGGTGTGTAAGGGACTATGCGTTGATGTATTATTCCCCGGTTGAGAAACAATCCTTCCACCTCCTTGTTTACAAACTCGTGTCCATTGTCGCTTCTGAAATACTTCACTTTATTTCCAGTTTCATTTTCCGCTCTGTTTATAAATTTCTCGATGCATTTTTTCACTTCATGTTTTCCTTTGACGAAGTAAACACTTATATATATTTTGAATAGTCGTCTTTAAGCACCACAAAGTACCTCGAACCTCCCACAGATGTTTCCTCCATGGGGCCACATGTATAGGCATGAATCAACTCACACGTCCTCGTTGCTCTACTATCGCTGTTAGAAAAAGGTAAAACGATGAATTTTTCCTTCTAAACAACTTTCGCATTTCCCAACACAGCTATTGTTTACGTTAACATCATTGTTTNTGTGTAAGGGACTGTGCGTTGATGTATTATTCCCCGGTTGAGAAACAATCCTTCCACCTCCTTGTTTACAAACTCGTGTCCATTATCGCTTCTGAAATACTTCACTTTATTTCGTCAAAGTAAAAGGCGAGACAAATATAATTTCTCGATGCATTTTTTCACTTCATGTTTTCCTTTGACGAAGTAAAGACTTATATATTTTGAATAGTCGTCTTTAAGCACCACAAAGTACCTCGAACCTCCCACAGATGTTTCCTCCATGGGGCCACAGGTATCGGCATGAATCAACTCACACGTCCTCGTTGTTCTACTATCGCTGTTAGAAAAAGGTAAAACGATGAATTTTCCCTTCTAAACAACTTTCGCATTTCCCAACACAGCTATTGTTTACGTTAACATCATTGTTTTTCAGAACATTTTTCACCTACATCATGTTTTGAGGAACAAGTTTTTCATGCCACTCATTTATGTCCGACTTGACTTGTGCAGTACTTGCTACCCCGCATTTATAGCGAAAGTTCAGGTAATACATATTTCCAGCTCGTTCCGCGATTGCCAACAACTTATTTTTCTTGTAAAATTTGCATAAGTTTTCATCTGTCATCATGACATAACCTCTTGCAGTGACGCATTGCACAGAGAATAAATTTGTTTTTAAATCAGGCACGTACAACACATTGTCTATGGTTGTGTCAATCCATTCTTTACCATTTGAGACTGGTAACGCCATCTGTCCGCGCCCTTGTGCACTAATTTGCGTTCCGTAACCCAAGATTACGAATTTATTTGGTACTCTCGTGAATGAGGTAAACNTACCATTTGAGACTGGTAACGCCATCTGTCCGCGCCCTTGTGCACTAATTTGCGTTCCGTAACCCAAGATTACGAATTTATTTGGTACTCTCGTGAATGAGGTAAACAACTCACGTTTGCAACACATATGTTCACTTGCGCCGGAATCAATTAACCACTCTGTTTCTTGATATTGTTTTTCGAACGAGTTTGACACCACAAACGCGTTACTATCCTTGTTTTTCTTGAAGCGGCACTGATTCTTGTTATGGCCGGATTTATTACAATAAAAACATTTATTGTCTGACCGGTTATTACGACTGTCTCGATTTTCCATTGAATTATTTTTACTTCTGCATTCACTTGCATAATGTCCAAACTTATTGCACTTGAAACATTTAATATTTCTCTTGTCCGTATTTTTAGCGACGAAAGCTGAAGACTGCGCTGCTCCTCCTTTCTCATGTAATCTTTCTTCCTCGACTAATAATCTAGCTACCAGGTTTTCATAAGTTTGTTTATCATCCGGTGCCGACTCCCAAGCTGATACAAAATGTTTATAGCCGTCGGGCAGTGACATTAACACTTTTGTTATGACCAATTTATCCGAGATTTCTTCACCCATCTGTTTTAACTGATTCTGCATTTCTTGAATTTTCGACAGGAAAACAGACATTTCTGTACCTTCTTCATACTTATATTGAAAGAATCGCTGTTGTATTATGTGAATATTTGTTTCACTTCTCTGTTCATATACACTTAGTAATTTTCGCCACATCTCCGCAGCAGTAGTGCATGTGATAATATGCAGCATCACGTCTTCTGACATTCTCGTGACCAGTAAGGTTTGAGCCTTCGCATCCATACTTTCCCAGGCTGGTCTCTCCGTAACAACCTCTGGCTTCAAGGTGCGACCTTCGACCACATCATATAAACCTTGACCTCGCAGTAAAACTGACGTTTGGAATTTCCAGATGTTCCAGTTCTTGGCGCCTTCCAGTTTAATAACTGTACTTTGATGTGCCATGCCATCCATCTTGCTCTTCCTTCCTTCCTGCAAAAAACCTTCCTTCCTTGTCCGTTCTGAACAAGTTTTCCTTCTCGCCACGCCGCCGCTTGGTCGTACTAACCTCAAACGACACTTCTTACGTCGACGATATTAAACAACTGTTGTTGCAGTATTTACGTGCACTATTTTACTTCAACCATACAAGATTAGGGGTCTGGGCCCATAACCTGTAGGTTTTATAAAGAAATACTCCGGATCACTTGAATAAACTATTTATTAGTTTTAAGAAAGAACAATATAATTTCAACAAGGCACATAGCGCCATGACACAACAACGGTAGCTTGATAGCTAATAATTTGTTTACAGTATTGCCATCTTAAGAATATAAAAAACTTTTAATATTGCATTGTATTTTATGTTACAACAGTAATTAATATGAGTAATACGGGGAGAAAATACGTGTGTTGGTAATGCCTAGTAAGAAATAGTCCTTATGAAAAATATTATCACACTGAGTGCGCAAGAATGCGGTGTGCTGTCCACTTGGTGCAATTTTCTACCTTCGGTTAAGCTTTGTTTGCATGAGGCGGAGGAATATTCTGGAAAAATAACTTTGGCAGGGCTGCAGAAAAGTAGGAAGTAACCNAGCTTTGTTTGCATGAGGCGGAGGAATATTCTGGAAAAATAACTTTGGCAGGGCTGCAGAAAAGTAGGAAGTAACCGTAAATTGACTATAGAATATATTGGCATGCAGGATAAGTATTATTGTTGGTCTGCTGTTGGATGTAACACCATGTTAGACACCAGCGAAACGATGAATATATATCCCTGCCAGTTTTGTTTTCAAGGACAAAGAAATCACCAATGTCGCGCCGTTCGGGATACGCCCGGACGTCGTACTCAAAGCGTTAAGGGCGACGCCTACTTGGAGGTTTACAGCGCGTCTGAGCCAGGGAAGCGCAGGAGCGATAAGGGCGACACTGACACGCGCGCCTGATGTCCCTTCGCTCCTACGTGCAAGGCGCTGAACTGGCGTGCAGTGTTCTCGTCGTGCCACGGGTACCTACGGGACTTAGCAGTGACCCTATCATTTTGTAGGTGGAAAGTCCGTAGCAAAGTTCAATGCAGGTCCCTATAATAGTTTCCCCAAGTTTCCGACCAGTACGTTATGAGATACAGCAGTGTGAAAAAAGTAGTTTTTAGCTATGTTGGAGGGCTCGGGAATAGTATTTATAAAGTACATGGCGTATTGAGAGTATTATACGTACCTCGTCTGAAGTGTGTTTTCTTTACGTGCATTTGTATCATGAGGAGACGTTTAATGTTTTCGTTAAATAACACCGGGGTTTCAAACACTCNACGTGCATTTGTATCATGAGGAGACGTTTAATGTTTTCGTTAAATAACACCGGGGTTTCAAACACTCTGCAGCGCAGTTCAAGCGCCAGGTAGGCGGCGCCACTAAACCCCGAAGAGAGTCTCGGCGAGAACCAGTTTCATAAATAACACAAACGACAGCGTGCGACGGGGTGATGTCCGGAGGAGCGATCCATCCCGCACAGCGGCTGCCACCGCAGAACGTGTCAGGCGTCCGCGAAGCCAGGGGCACACCGCGCACGGCTGGTCCTTGGGACACGTCGGCGAGCGACACCTTCTGCATTACTCATCGCTGTCAGCCGAGTTGCCTCTCACCCCCCCTCCCCTTCACTGCCCTTCAACAAAACACCACTATTGTCTGTCTCGTGTCGGTTGGCGAGATTTTGACAGCTCGACGAAAGTAGCGACAAAAGTTTACTTTTCGTTCATGCATCCTTTCGCCATCAACTGGTGCGTCATGTGGAGGCTGTATTTTTTTTTATCAACACGCAGTCAGCTAATCCACTTGCCATTGTGCTGTAATGCTAAACAAACTTTATAAGGTATTTATAGACTGACATCTGTCTAAAACAAATCGTAGGTTATAAAAGTTCAAAAATATAAAAACCTTGCAAAAAATGTAATACTTGCTAACTCTTTTTTAATTTATCCGAGACAGCGAATTTGGGTTAACAATTGCGAGACGGTAATTGCAGTTCTTATCACACTTTGGACGTTACATCGAATATGTTAAGAATTGAAATAAAAATAATTTCGGGGGCTTGCTTGACAACGCACTTTCATTCGCCAACTCACCAACGACTTTGCAAAGCGGGCGGCAGAACAACATGGCGTGGAATTGACGTAGGCGTAACGATTACCGGCCCAAAGGAAATTACAAGTAAACAAAATCGTTGTACACGGAAATACATGTTGCTTTAAAAATTATACAGAGNACCGGCCCAAAGGAAATTACAAGTAAACAAAATCGTTGTACACGGAAATACATGTTGCTTTAAAAATTATACAGAGTTCGCGAGAAAATAAAACTATTGGTATATGTTCGTAAATTTGTTATTTTACACAAGAAAGCTATACTTTTCTGGCTGGTTACTGCTTCGGGAGAGAGACATATGGCGCGAATGGCATGGCAGGTAGCGCTTTTGTGAGCCGAATGAGTTTCTCAACAGGTGGCAGCACATTGGCCTGCCTCCAGATCCCGTCTTTTTAAAAGTTGACTTTTCTCCTATTACTGGC
The DNA here is from genome assembly GCA_002778355.1 of Clitarchus hookeri. Classification (NCBI taxonomy): domain Eukaryota; kingdom Metazoa; phylum Arthropoda; class Insecta; order Phasmatodea; family Phasmatidae; genus Clitarchus; species Clitarchus hookeri. The sequence goes on along the minus strand of NQII01004068.1, from coordinate 283,118 downwards.
TTGAAACGACACGAGTTTGAAATATATTTCGTCAAATTATTTGAAAAAATAATTAAACAATATTCTGCGATATTTTTGTAGGCTTTTGGAATTAATATCAAGCGTGCATGGACAGCATGAATGAGGAGTGGGGATAAGACTCGAAAATAACTCCCAAGGTTTGAAGTGGTTTCGTTTTAATACGGATCGTTTTAATGTTCATTTAATTTTGAACACCTATACATTACTACTTTAGCACGAAGTTTAGTTTGTGACACACTACAAACTGCTGTTTTATGACCACGTAAAATAAAATGTATTAATTAATATAAGAACTCTTTCTTATCCGCGTATTTTCTGCTTGTCTGATGTGCGTCGGCAGTGCACTCAGAATAGCCAACGTAATATTAATTTTTGTTCTCTTCATGCATCAGTTGACACAGGATTTTGTATATTGCAAAGTTGTTTGTTTCGTATACATGAAATTGCCACTCACTGACAGTCAAAATATCGCCAATTTATATGAGACAGACAATAGCAGGTGCCACTGAAAAATACCTGCACGATACATAATCACTGCCAAGACGCCAGCGACTGTTAATTACGGCTCGCCTTCATTTGATCAAACATACAGCCACGATTTTCGTACAAGTCAAAATTCTTCATGCCGAGTTTCACAATAATTAGCTTCCAACAAGATGCATATTTTGTGTTTTAAACGTAACTAAGATAGACTACACATTTTTTGATGTTATGATATTGTGGTGTACAGTACGAATTTGAAGAAATAAAACCTCAAAACTGGTGAAATAACATATTTAATGTATACTATTACGTAAATAACCTGTTCATCCAGATATACTGCTGGAAAACACATTTTAAAACATGTTTAATATATTTAGTTTTAGTAAGGTATCTTCCGTCAGTTACACGTAAAGGTCTTATACATGATATGAAATCAAATTGAGTAACGTCATCATTAGTCATGCACTACAAAAATACTTCAAAAATATTGTCTCTTAGGCACGTGTGAAAACTAAGTCATACGAGTTAGCTGCCTGTTAACTGTGTATAAATCTGATTCACTTAAAAGTAGTTATGATGCCTGTTAAGTTCAACTGAATGATTAAAATGTTTGTACAGGATCTTGTATTTGAACATGACGACGGGGCACAGAAGGAAAATTTACCACCAAAAAAGAACTTCATTAGAAGCAGGCTTTGCTATTTATGTTGGAAGCAGAAGGTACTCGTGCAAACGAAGTCATTCGAGTAGATTGCACGAGGAAGAAATGAAAGCTGTAATAAAATTCTTCAAGAACTGAAATAAAAAAAACCGTTCTGCCAGCATTTCGACATTAGTTTTATGTAGGTACCTAGTTATTTTAGTAATACTGTAACAAAAACAGATACAAATAGAAAAATTGTATTGCTGTTCAACTAAATCAATAATCTAAAAGTCCTTAAGTATTCACTTAAGTCGAGAATTTCCGTTTCATGTAAGACTTTCAGCAGTCAGTTTTTTTTTATAACTGAAGTCAAAACTGAAAGGGCTTATTCTTCGTTTCTGCTATGTAGGTATATCGAATATCCGCACAACTCTAAATACAGCATAACCTATCGAGTAAGGTTTCAAAATTTACTTACTAAGAACCTCAAATTGAAATACTCAGTGTTTGTTTTGAGTTATTAGAACACTATATTTACATGGTTCACACACGGTGAATTTTTTCACATGTTAAATATTTCCATGGACTTGGTGAATTAGCATAAATAAGAGGACCAACGTACACTATGAAATTGTTAGAAAAATACATGTTATTATTATTCTAAATTATATAAAACAAAACAGGCCAATAGAAAATAATTGCATTGGTCATTAGTTTAAACATTTTATTTTCTAATAAGACACAGAATGTCTTTTATTCATAGCCGATATTACTGTGGTTAAAAGGACTAATTTCAAAAAATGTTTAGTTAATCGTGAATTTGATTAAAATAAATACAGGTACACTGATGAATTTTGTGATGGTGTTCCTTTGTTTTTTTAACTTTAATTTCCTGAATACTTGGTAAATTGACGACTCGGGTGTTATTATCCAGACAGAAGTTGTGTTTTCTGTTGTTGAGATTGTCTTTTTTTTTTGTGCTGTCCATTTTTCGTAATTACTTTTTTGTGGGAATTTTTGTCTCAATTTTTGTGCAAATAGTGCATTTTCATTTTTGCATACTTACATTCTGTTTTAGTTGGATCTTTTTTAACATAAATACGGCATTTTTTATTGAACTTTAATTTGTTGTTAATTGAAGAGTATTTTAAATCGGAAATGGTTATACCTTTGGTTCTTTTTTTTTTTTTTCCCCCTTCTATAACCAGCTTCGACAATGAAGAAGGTCCAACATATTTCAGACTTTAATTCATCGTTGTGAATACCTACAAGTGTCTGTTTTTCAGAGATCAGCTTGGAACTTCACGGCAGGGTGACAAACGACAAACGCGACTGAAACTTCGAACCACAGTCGCGTGTGCCCCAGGAAACTACACTGGCTTCGAGCCAAGCGAACTTCATTCCCGCGACGGCTAACAATAACCGCAGCGCGCGCATAAATCAACTTCCGGGTACAAGTTCAAACGTGCCGGGAACCAGAAACTTCCCGGGGAAGGGGACCCCCGGTAAACAAATGCCGCGAGAATATACGCGTATATATATACCGGGTGGTAGCAATCCGCGCGCCGAGATTTGCGGTCGCGTCCGCCNTGAATGCGCGGCTGGAGACCTGCAGAACTGCCGCGGCAGTAGGAAAGTTTCCCCTTCCCCGCGAACGCTAAGGAATGCCGCCGTTTGTAAACAGAATGAGTCTCTTCCGAGGCAGCGGGGAGGAAAAAGATGGCTCCTCGGGCTGCAGACAAAAAAAAAATTTCTACAGGAGGGGGGTCGAGGAGCTTGAATGTGACGGGGTAGAGGGAGATACAGACGCAGCCGTGCGCTACCACAACTGAAGTAATAACAAGAATCTGAAAAACTTCTTCTTAACGTCAGGGGGGAAAAAACTCTCCTTGGGTAATGAACGGCACTTTTATTTCTGAAAGCAACCGTTATGCGAACATTGCCGGTAAGATATTTATAATGTTTACAACGTTTCCCAACGGATAAGGGAAAGTTTGGAATTATGTTAAACAGGCATTATCAGAGAGACAATACCACAATCACAGACAATATTTATATGAAGTGCCTGCATTTAAGGGATCCAGTACTTTGAAAGTAGAATCATCTCGCGGTAAAACAGGCAAANATATTTATATGAAGTGCCTGCATTTAAGGGATCCAGTACTTTGAAAGTAGAATCATCTCGCGGTAAAACAGGCAAAGCCAAACTTTTATAATCCTTTTTCTTTTTTTTTGAAAAATATTATCTGTGTTATCCACTTTGAAAGTTCGTAATTGTTACAAATTGTGTATTTTTTACACATACATGCCTACATTAAAGAATGTGGATGTCAAATCGAAACTTTTTGCGAGNAACCAAACTTTTATAATCCTTTTTCTTTTTTTTGAAAAATATTATCTGTGTTATTATCCACTTTGAAAGTTCGTAATGGTTACAAATTGTGTATTTTTTACACATACATGCCTACATTAAAGAATGTGGATGTCAAATCGAAACTTTTTGCGAGGATACAATCATTTTTTAAGAAATTAAACCACAAGTAATTTACATTTGGCTATTCCGTGTACGAAGCAGTGTAAGGCGAATTGGCCATGCCATCTACATGCACATCCTCACATTTTAAAAGTTCTTGTTCATGTCACATATGGATACCTTTTGGTATTCAAAGAAGTTATCACATTTTCTATTTGACATATATCGAACTGAGAACAGCTCGTTCTCCCATTGTGCTGATGACAAGTCTGTATCCCAATGATGATGTACCTCGGTTTGTCGGTGGTAAAGCTGGACTTCACTATTCAGTTGATGCGCTGGCATGTGGGCAATCCTTAGTATGTCTCGAGACTCTACAACCTAAAAGCAAGATAGATATTTTTGCCATCTTCCAAATTCTTCAGCATATTGATGCGTTCAGTAGTACTCAGTTGAGCATGAGGCAGCATCCATTAGATAGACAGAAACTTCAGTTCCACTGTATCCAGGTTTTTTCCCATATCCACGATGGCATCTGCGTGCATATTGACTAGGAGCAGTACCAGCTAGAGGAATGCAAACTTTGAATTTCCCTCCAGGGTATATAGGAACACTGTAGTCATATTCTATCCCCAGCCTGTCATCTTGACCGCAGACAGCTCATTTGGTACGAGCAAGAGGTAATTTTTGATCATGGTCGTTATGCCGACATCTCTCGTCTGGTCTAACTCAACAATGTAGAGCAAATACACGATGCGATCTATGAGGTGGAGAACAACATTGCTTGTTATTTTCGTGAATGACAAGTTGGATCCATCTTATTTTGTCAGTGTCCCTCTGAATCGCAGGAATGACTGACAAGGAAGAGTGCAGATATCTTGGTGTTGGACCGCTATCCAAACTTCCGATGGTGATGTGCATGGTCCAATCAGGAATGGCTGGTATGCATGAAGCTCCACTTTCGTGATGCTGTCTTCAAAAACGACCGGCTTGTCGATGTTTATGTAATATTCTATGGAGATAGACCTCAAAGCCAAGACTGTGAAGAAAACCCTTGTTGGCATGTGTTAACACCTTGGTGATCTGCAGCATACTGATTGCCAGTTTGATGTACTGCTTTTTTTCTATTGCTTCTGGTCACCATAAATCTTATTCCCATCTTCTCAAATGCAAGCATAGTGTGATTAATTCGTTTCGAAAGTTCACCAACTCTCTGCACGGGTCGACGATCTTCACTACCACCTTGTGTGCTCTATTCGCGACAACCAGAATGTAAATGATACTTTTCGGTGCCACGACCAGTTTAAAGCCTGGAGGGACCATCGGCGAAAACTCGTGTAGCATATTGCTTGGCCTACTGTTGAGATATGTACCACTCACACAATTGCAGTTTATACGTATCACATTATCAGGCAAGATGTTTACAGGTCGCGACAATTCATGGATTTTTCCAGCTTCGTATATGCATGGCTCAAACCCCATCATCATTCCGATGGAATCCAGTTTCGGAAAGTCGATATCTTCGCTGCTTCTGATGACACTCTTCAGAGTATTAGAATTTATACGTAGTTCTAACTCTGTGTCGGGAGACAGCAAATCTTCTATGTACCTTGCAATGTAGTCTAATTCATAAGAGGCAATGGACAATGTTACCTAGCGGGAGACATTTCCACATTTCATGAGATACATCTTGCAGTTTTTTTCATCGATGTTCGGTATCGCATTGTGGGTTTGAAAATCGAAAAAACCTTTGGACCATTCCCCCTCCAGGTCGAGTGAAGCAAAGTGTACAGCAGGCAGCTCGGAACTACCACCAGTCAAGGTAAGTATTATCGACATGACTGATGGTTTCCGGTCCATGTACAGCCAATTTATTCAATTACTTGTACGAACGAACAACGAAGCGAAGACACAAGTGTCCGCAGTTCCGCATGTTCGGCATCTGCTCCATCATATAGCTGTAAATCAGTTTGCAATTTTTCAGGTATAGTCGCAGCTCGGGTGGAGGATGCAAATTACCAAAACTGTCATAGTAGTCTGCACGATTCCATGTTTGACATACGTTACCGAGTGCGTACCAGGCCAGGCTGTCGTGTCCAGGTTGATTATGGCACATTCGTTCCATTTTGGGGTAGGGGGCAAAGCTTTTCGCGTTAACACTCCGCGAAAGTTAGGTATCTTCAATTTGCGAGCAAACAGTTCCCAATCCACGTTCGTGAGCGGCCGTTTCGGTAAATATTTCATTATCGCCTGTTCATGCTATGTCGCTTTTGCACACCTCCTCCTCCCACTGGATATGGCCTTATGTAGAAACCTTGGCCCTTGGCCATTCCTTTACCAATGGCAAAAGCTTCCATATTTGTATTGTGCCTTTGGGACTCCATCAACTGATTCGGTTCGTTCTATGCTGTGTAGATGGCTCGGACATTACTGCTCGTGGCTCCGATTAGGCCCCCAAGGGCCCCGAGTCCAAGCAAAAGTAGTGGAAAAAATCCACCAGTAGATGTTTTCTTGGTCTTACATTCTTTTCTTCCCTTTTCACTACTTTTCTTTTCACTTGTGCCTTCCGCTTGCTCTTTGCACCCATGCCCATCTTCACTTTGGCCTTCATCACAATGAAAATGCCACATTTTGCAATTTTTTCTCCAAGCTTGGTTTCTAATGATTTCGTTATCTCGGCATTCTGTGTAAGTATTTTGTCTGCCTGTATATCCTTGTTAAGGGAGTAAGCAATGTAGTGTTGCTTACATGCTTCATCTAGTACATTGATACCCATGTCACAGTGTGGCAACCCCTTAGCTATCTTCGTCCCCGTCTCGCAGAACTTGTATCCAGGGATGTGCAGCTCGAACAGTAGATTGTTGATCAGCGCATCGACGATCCCACTTCCAGATATGGTCTTACCTCTTCGAGACATCACTGTGAAATAACTAAAAAACTTATAAATTGGCTTCTTTTATACATTTTCGTTACAGTATGGACGTAAAGTGTTAATGAAGCATCTGCTGTGTCGTTTCTGCGGTAAAGCATTTACAGCTTTGCAGTGTGCATCAACATGAAGCAATTACATGCAGGATGAAACCTTCAAGTTTGGCATTTCAGTGCAAACTTTGTCAACATCAGTTTACACGGAAAGATAATTTGAAGTGACAATATAAAACTTCTAGAATTTGTTCTCTGCAACTGCAATCAGCATCGCATGATCCACAATGAGCACCGCATGCACCACATTCAGAACTACATGCACCACAATCAGCACCACATGCTCTACAATCAGCACCGCATGCACCACAATCAGCACCGCATGCACCACAATCAGTACAGTATGCATCACAATCAACACCGCATGCATCACAATCAACTCCGCATGCATCACAATCAGCACCACATGCATCACAATCAAAACTGCATGCACCACAATCAGCACCGCATGCATCACAATCAACACCACATGCATCACAATCAGCACCGCATGCACCACAATCAGCACCGCATGCACCACAATCAGTACAGTATGCATCACAATCAACACCGCATGCATCACAATCAACTCCGCATGCATCACAATCAGCACCACATGCATCACAATCAAANATTAGCATTGCATGCACTACAATCAGCACTGCAAGCACCAGACTTAGCACCACAAGATAGTAGTGGCAATATACATACTGTCAAGCAAGATGTTACTCTACCCATACACATAACTACTGCAGACGAAGTTATCCCCCTCGAATTACAAAACCAACGCCTATTTCCGAATACAGTGAGGTGAATAATCACAGGACCATCAAATTGTGGGGAAAAAAATGTGTCCTACTCAGCCTGCTGGAAGAAGAGAATGGTATTAGATTCGAGAATGTGTACCTGTACTCAAAATCGCTCCAGCAACCGAAATACCAGAGACTGGCACGAGTACTGCTAGCAGTAGATGGAGTGGGTGGTTTACCTTGTAGCGATAACGAAGCCATCATGCCACCGAGCGAAGCATTGCCAAACTCAGTGTTAATTTTCGACGATGTGCCATGTGAGAAACACACTTGCATCCAGGAGCACTTTAGCATGGGACAGGATGTGAACATGAACTGCTATCTCAGCACGACTTATTCGTGCATACTCGAACAACTGCTTCACTATAATGCTAATGTGTTTGTGCTGTTTCGCATGGACGATATGAATTTGCGACATGTGTACGATGACCACATCAATACGGACATGACATTATCAGATTTCAAGAGCTTGTGTTATTTGTGCTGGAAAGATCTGTATTGGTTTTTGGTGATCGTAAAAGACTGGCCTCTACATAAAGGCAGGTACGGACATGGATTCGATCAGTTCATTATCGACCATCGAGAATGAGTTACAACATATCGAAATTCGGGCAGAGTAGCCTCGAGCTGCGGCTTGACAAAGACGAAGATGGATGTTGTCTCGTACCAAGAAACGATGGAACTTGCGATTCTGGTAGAATAATAATTAGAAATGTTGGCGAATCCAAACGATCCAAAGATGATGCTACTAACCATTTCATCCTCGAAACTGGCAATGGCTTCATCTCGGAATTATGCAACGTGTTGGCTGATCAGAGCAAATTCTTTCGCACTTACTTGTCCGAGCTCGGGGCGAAGAAGGATCGTGTGAAGAGTGAGATCGTTCGCGATTTAATGGTAATGGACGAGCACATAACAAGTTTTCAAAGGCAAATTACCGACAGACTGAATGTGGCATCGGCACAACATGATGAGAATCTAAAAGTGCTGAAAGATTTCATTGAGCATACATTCGCTACCTCGATTTCCCGCCTCGCCACGAAAACGGATATTCAAAACCATTGCAAGGAAATATCTGATATCTGCAGCGAATGCCTGGAAAGGAACGAATATCGTTTGTAGGAGACTCACGACTAAACCTATAAAAGCAACAGTAACTATTTTTATTCAGTACGATGTCGGACATGCTAGTGCACTGCATCGAGTGATACAGTCGGTTCGCTAGAAGTATTTGCACGCCAAAAGTGCTATACTTTCGCGCGACCTTATAAATGAAGAAATGTTTAAGCCCATTACTCGCCATATCGATGCAATCAGGAAGAGCGATGGAGCACCTGTAGCCATGAAGACCGAAGTCGATGATCCTGCTGAGCCTACGAAGAAAAGGAAACATGACATACAAACGGATCGGATGAAGGATCGGATGTGGATTTGACACACAAGAAAAAGGTATGGAAGAAAGCCCTGAAATCTAATGCTCTGGCTCGACCATACCTGCGATCGTACACATCTCGTAATACTAATACGACGTATAGTTTATACAGGCAAAATTATAAATGGTTCCTCGGTACTGATGAAAAAGAGTTTATACCAGGTGAGATAACCCAAGTAGGCGATTACAAGACAAGTGGAACACCCAGACTTGGGAACTTCTATTTCGCAAGGAGTCCAGGGAGTTTACAGAATCCGACCTGCTGGAATACAAGACATTGCTCGGACTCACGCATGCACTTTATCAAGATAACAATCCCGAGACCAGTGCTCATAAGGACGAGGATAATGAAAAATTCGACATTCTCGCAGACCTCTTCAGTGGCCTAGCACTGAAAAGTGGGGATGGTCTAAAGAAGAAAGACCATGAAAAGAACATCGACTATGTGTTTTTGGTTGACCCGAACGAACTGGTGGATAGACTACGACTACTGGTCGCTTCGCAATCGGTTGGAAATTACTCGCACACCAACGAGATTATATCCATCATTGAAGAACTGAAGGAGAGTGGCTACATACGGTGAGTCAGATCCGAACCGCCCACGAACTGCATGCGGCCAGCAGGTGCAACTACCGCCATCGCCAGGTCATGATTTGAGGGATTAACGTCCTGTTTCAAGCCGACCTCGTCGAGATGATATTGTATACTTGGGCCAACAAAGGCTACAAATACATGTTGACGGTCATCGATGCCTATAGCAAATTCGCCTGGGAGAGGATGGTCAAGTCGAAGAACGTGCGTGACATCACCGAGGCCATAGCGGATGTGTTGCACGAAGGACGCATCCCGACCAATTTGCAAACCGATCAAGGCAAGGAATTCTACAATGCAAAATTCAAAGCCCCAATGAAGAAACATAACATAAATCATTAATCCACATACAGCAATATAAAAGCATCTATCATCGAGATTTTCAACAGGACTCTCAAGTGCAAAATGTGGAAGCATTTCGCGGTGAACGAAAACTACAAGTGGCTTGAGCTACTGCCGAAACTCGTCCACGAGTATAAATTTACCGTTAATTCTACCTCTCGCATGAAGCCCGAAGACGTCAAGGACGACTCCCTGGTTCGGACTGTGTATGCCGTTCTTCAGAGGAAGGACCCACGCAAGCTTAAATACAAAATCGGCGACCTGGTGCGCATATCCAATCAGAAAGGAGTCTTCGAGAAAGGGTTCACACAGCGAATTGGAGCCCCGGACTGTTTCGTGTGCGACGTATACGCAACTACACTCCGAGGACATACTATCTCGAAGATCTGAACAATGTACCCATCCATGGCGGTTTCTACACTGAGGATATCCAGCCTATGAAGTTTCCAGACATGTATTTGGTCGAGAAGATGCTGAAACGACGTAACGAAAGGGCGTACGTCAAGTGGTGGGGTTTCCCTGCCCTCTACAATTCCTGGGTCGCTGAAGTGGCCATCGAGAGGTAAACTCGTCATGGAACAGAACGACGTGTGTGTATATATGTCTATATATATATATATACACACACATATATATACATATATGACGCGAATCGCTCATACTTAGATTAGTCACGACGCTAGATACCCGCGCAGGGGAGAAACCTGAGGTAATGACCCTAGGGTTCCCCGAGGACGCCACACCCACCACCTCTCACCCCGAGGACAGTAACGAGCAAAGGAACCCCCCNATATATATATATATATATATACATATATACATACTTTTATTCAAGGGTTTATGTGTTTCCTAATGTTGTATATTACAGAATAAAACAAGTTTTTTTTAATGCTGTGTTTTATTTATTTCTTAAAAGATTGACATTAAAAAAATAGAAGAGAATAATTTGTACTCCAGGTTTGGAATAGTCTCTCGTCGACAAAAAGAAATTTGGAAATGGACGACATGGGAGCTCTTAGATGGTAAATGCTAAAAAAAGAAATAACTAGCATAGTCTACAGTGCTCAATACTGGCAAAATGTGTGTTAAAGTCGTAATTTAGTGGCTAATGGGAATATCCCATTGATTGGTATGGGTGAAGCGATCCTTTCTGTTATGTAAGGACAATGATTAATTTGGGGAGAGGATGGGAGAGGGTGGTGGGGCGAGTGTGTAACATAAATGCAATATGTTCCTCGATTTTTAGAATTTTGTGGAACAGGTTGAGGGGGTGAGGAGGAGTGAGAAGGAGTGAGGTGGTGAGGGGTTGAGTGAGTGGGGTGAGGGGGTTAGTTAGGNGTGAGGGGGAGGAGGCCAGGTCCACTGATCCTCCCTGGTCCGACCGCTTGACCTGGCTCGGAGTCTCGAATCCTCCTCTCTTACTCTGAGGATTAAGAGTCCCATTCCGCTAAGAGCCTCTAATCCTCTTGCTCGACTGAGGGTTTTTCGACTGTTGCTTCGAAGAGCTTCAAATAAACTTTTCTCCTTTTTCTTCCTTTATTTGGAAAATTTTTGATGAAAAATGTGATTTTCGGGCAAAATAATTATTTTCGGAAGTGATTTTTGGGGTAAGACAAGTGATTTTGTCGATAACATGGCCGTCCCAGACCGCCGACCAAGATGGCGGAAAATTCCTATCTCCTGATGCATGACGCATGCGCCAAAACCGGTAATGTACATTACTCGTCATACATGGTATGATTTTTCAAAGGTTTGATTCAAAAAGTGCGAAGAAACTGCGAATAGACTATCACAACTGCAGCAGAGGAGATCCAAAATGTTTGTCATGGAGCCTATTTTAAGCACTGCAAAATGAAATAAAAACTGAGTTAAGACTATTTAAAATATAAACCAGAATCACAGAGACGCATTCATCGGACCATTTGGCTAGTGGTCAAGGAAACTCTCTGGCGGGTCAAAGTTTCCAGGATCGATACACGGGCGAATCTCAGCTTTATACACCCTCTCTCAACTACGAAAGCCCACTTTTTGGCAGTTCTGTGGCAGGCAGAACATACTATTCTCTAAATAGGACAGGATTTTTCAATACAATTTTGCGTCAAATTGACAAAACAAACACAAACAGTGTGACTTTCAGGTGGTAGAACAGTTCAGGTGAAAGGAGCGAGTGAGTGAGTGAAGAGATTTGGGCGGCTCTTAACAGCGAGGTCTTGAGAGCCGATGAGGGTGATCGGGGTTGAGTATGGAGCAGCGCCTGAATGAAAGAGGGGGGAAATAGGAGATTGTCGAGAAAACCCGCCGACCAGTCAGGTGAAAGGTTATGTCGTCAAAACAAATTCACTGGGGCTACCTCAAAACTGTCAAACAGCAGACTTTCGTCACTGATACAGATAATAAGTATGAAAATGTCCTTCCCGAGATCTCAACTGGGGTGCTACGTTCTCCCTTCGCCTACGTTCCGTACAAGACAGACAACCACTGTAAGTAACATACTGCCAAGTGCAGCTTCCATCGCCGCGATGTCGCCTGGGGAAAGGAGACCTATTTTCGAGAGAAGCACATTTTCATCAAATAACAAACGGTACACATCGACAGGAGGAGGAAGATGGGTGTGGTAGCATTACCAGTTGAATGCCTTTCTAGGCAGGTGAGTTTGTATTCTACTGAAACTTCGACTAGCACAGTAGCTGTCAACACCAGCTTGATATTTCACCAGGAATTACTAAGGCAATGGAATTACCGAGACCTATCTAGCTACATAAATAAAAAAAATGATTAAATGAACAGCCACTCGCAATGCAATTTAACTTGCCCGTAATAATCACCAAAAAAACTTTTTGGAATTTAGATTTTTTAGAAAACGTACTGTTACCGTGCGCATATCACATCGATAGTATTTACTGCTCATGGGATCGCACAATGAAGAGGGAGTTCGTATATGCTCAGTGTGTGTATATATGTATATATATATATACACACATATATGTTCATGTATGTAAAATAATCAGGTGACGTAACTTTCTTTCACGGCGTGAGAAATAACTGCACAGTAATTTACCGCACTTATTATCTACGAATCTTGAAGACTGTAACAATTTTTGTATCATCATTATTTTTATTTATTTTCCAGTCAAGCTTTCAAACGCACGTAGAATTCAATACATATATTTTGTGCGCGTTTACAAACGTATCGTGAACTCTCAAGATGCTTTTATTCGCCCCTGAAAGATCAAAAAGAGTCCTGGGATGATGCGGCGGGAAATGGAGAAATTACTTGGGACAGCAGGTTTTTGGTTAAGGCTCCCGCCTACCCGTCCATTGAACTGGGTTGCAGTGTGCTTGAAATACAAGTTTACCCACGAAACTATTAAACGTGCGTACAATGTGCTGATCTATGAAAAGAACACACACTTCAGACAAGGGCTGTTGAGTACTTTCAAAATGTCGCGCACATTAGAAACACAATTTCAGAGTACTCGAAAACGGCTAGAAACAGTTTTTTTTTCAAAGTGCTGTAGCTTCAAATATACGCATCACGTAAATACAAAACTACTTAAGAGCCCTGCACTGAAACGTCCCAGAGACTTTCCACCAATGAAATAATAGGTTCACCGCTGAAAGTCGCATAGGTATACGCATTGCGACGAGAACACCGTACGCCAGTTGAGAGTATTGCGCTTAGCGGCGATGGCGCACTTGATGTGCGTGGCAGTGTCGTCCTTATCGCTCCCGCGCTTCTCGGTCTCAACAAGAATGATTCATTCTGATAACTTAAAATCTTGCGGCCGTAAAGATATATATATATATATAGGTTGTTCACGGTAAACTGAGCCCTGCTTAATATCTACTTGTGTGCACATTGTATATTCTTCTACTACTATATGTAAAATTAAAATTGCGGTGAATTTGATCACTTTATTCATACGATGGTCAAGTGAAACTGTGAAATTATTAGAAAAGTATATATTTAACAAATATTCTATAAATGTGTTATTTCTTGCACTTATTTGCATAAAATAAAACAGAAAACAAAGTAAGTTATTTTATCATTCACTTTTAATTCAACTTTAAAGCACGGAACTACATATTTATCGTCGGTCGTTACCAACATAACCGAGAGAATGCCAGTAAGTGTGCCTGTTAAAGTATATGCATGAAAAGGGGCAGTGTCATTTTTCAAATGTTGATTTCCAAAAGTGATCACTTTACCGTGAACAGTCTATAGCAACTACCCTTGCCGCAGGAGGGTAAGGTAATGGGGCAGTCCACCGGACGAAACCGCAGTATCTCATCCCGAGACAGGTCGGTAAACTCGTCCTGAAAAGG
>NQII01004068.1:243391-268914 GCA_002778355.1 Clitarchus hookeri | reverse complement strand
GGGAGAAAGAGATTGTGCCTTGTGCGTCGTCTCCGGACACGCAGCATCCCTGGTCCGCAGGCCCGTGCCGTTCACACAGCCCTCACTCTCGTCGCATTGTTTGCACGCGTCTTCGCCGCAGCATCCGCCTACCTGCGGCTATTTAGCGCGCATGCGACACTCAAGCTGTGGAGTAAATAACGGCGCGTGTCTTAAAACATACCAGCCGGACACGAGCCAAACTGCGGCAGGAGCCTGTATTGTACTTTGCTACAGACATGTCATTAATAAAGTGATAGGGTCACCGCTGAAAGTCCCACAGGTACACGCAGCACTACGAGAACACTACGCGCCGGTTCAGAGCCCTGCGCGTGGAGGCGATGGCACTCTTGTAGCGCGGTAATCCTTATAGCTCCCGCGCTTATCGGTCAAAAAAACTAAAATAATATTAACATCGAAACTATTACTGCATAGTACAAAGAACAGTAACTACCGTCTCAAGAAAGAAGTTAAACTAAATACACCATCTGCAATAAACTAAAAAGTGCCGTAACAATATAAGCAGTAAATAAAAATGCTTTTGAGTGAACGCCTAGCTGTAAAATCATATTCGTTAATGCCTTCCCCGTTTCATGAAATCGCGCCTATACACAAGAATAGCGGCAGGGTACAAACTAATTTATTCGAGATTACGATTTCGATAGGTCTGTTAAAATATATAACAACATGCATATTTTCCTGATTTTTAATGTAATTGGGCGTAGAATGGATTTTGTAAACCTAAACTAAATTCTATGAATGTTTATTACAAATTTAGCACACCAGTACGCCAAACAATTTTTCCTGGCACAAGGCTACAACAGACTCTACTTAACAGTATTACAATTTACGCAAAGTTTGACACTTAAGTGTTACTTCTTACGTAAACATCAGCTGTGGCGGAGGAATACACTGATATTACCATAGAAATCGCTGTACAAAGAACTACTTTCAGAACTGTCAAATAAAAGCGCACCCGTTCATGTAACGAACTATATAATCATGGGCAGTATAATTTAAGGGTGGAACGTACGTAGAAATGTTCGAAGTAGTCCCGTATACAAGTTTCGAAACTATTCACGTAAAATATTTTGATAGGTTATATCGCCGCGTGGGGACGTTGCTTTTGGCTACGCTGAAAGGTTTCAAAATAATATTTCAACATACGAGCTTTCATAAAAGTTGTAATCCAGACTAGTGCGAAAAAAAATATTGTGAACACTTTCAGTGGTCTATGTAAAAACAAATGAATTTCAAACATTATTTAACACAATTCGTGCGCAACGGGAGAATGGGTGCTACAAAAAATTCAATAAAAAAAAAAAAAATACAAGTAACGAGCTTGAAATGTGCTCCTTGTAATCATGCCCAGCCATTTATATCTTCACTGTCCTCTGATTTAGGCACACACGAGTGTGCAGTCGGTTCAAAACAACGGCCAATTTTATTCGCTCTTTCGCTTCACTGGAAATTATGCATCAACCTTCGAACATAGGAAAAAAAAAAATACCAACAACAACAACAACAACAACAACTTCGAAAATGTTTCATGAATACCGAATTTTAGCAACAAAAAAATGTTTTTGGGTTTCAAAACGGTAATTATTCAATTTTTATATAATCCCAATTTTCGGTTCTAATTAATGTAAATGAAATGCGTTTTAGCGTCGTGTTCACAATCATTGAGATGCCATGTGCGCTAAGGACAATCCGCAAAACGTACCAATTTCGAGAATAAGAGGGAACATCTATTTCACCCACAATTCAACTCAAAACTCGGTGACAGGGGAGGGAGTTGGGAACTATCTAGGTTCATACTGGAGCCATAAAAATTAACTAAGTATTCACAAATGTTTATGATAATAGTTTGGTCGGGAAGCAATTTATGCATTATAATAAATATAAACTTACAACTAAAACGTAATACAGGCCTATTCACGAGCTACCCGGGACCCTAGTACAAGCAATCCGGCGTTCCAACCACGTACTGAATACAAACAATATTAGAGAAGGAACGAATCTATAACAAGTTTATTCAATAACTTTGTCCTAATTATATCGATAAGGTATAACTTTGTAATCGCTTACGTTCACCAGTGGTTCCTTCGTACGGCGATCCGACTAACTTAACTCTTATCTTTCTAGATGGTCTGACATGAGCCACTATGGGCGTCAGATAAGGGAGAAAAAGAAGGAGAGATGGCTAAAACCCGTTCACGATACAATATTTCGCACAAGCTCCGACAGCAGCTTCTGTACGAGTACCCGAGCCTGCACGCAAGAAGAGATGAAGGTTTCTATGGCATCTGTCGCCCCATATTTACTGCCATGCAGGTACACGCAAGTGCATTTGTTTTGAATTTACTTCTGCAACTGTGGTTCCAGGAGGAATTCATGGAATTGAATTATTTGTGTAAAATGAACACATATAGTAGAAGGATTATTGGAACTTTGGCACATCATCACAGGTGACAGAAGCGTCGGAGCTGTTCGTGCTCTGTCATTCCGGTCGGCCGGTGGCCATCTTGGATCCAGGTGACCTTGACCCACGAACTTAGCCCCGGTGACCTTCGACACTGAAAACCCAGAATATATAAAAAAAAAAATCTTAAGTCTGTGTGAAATACGAAGATATCTGCCATGTTACAGTCACATGTATTGATGACGTCATTCCACAATGCGAAAAAAATTATGTAAATAAATCGAACCCGAAAATGAATTCGTCGCCCAGTAGAGCACGCGTCATTGGGAGCAAGATGATGCAACTTCATCCGGAGAACCTGTACGTCTTGTCATATCAGGACGACCCTAAAATCACCTATTCGTTCTGGGAGTTTGGATCACTACATACCTACGAAGAAAAATGTGATGGAGGGGACTACTGGATCTTTTCAGCGACTCCGGGTGATTGCGAGCCTCATCAACAGTTAATAACTTGTTGTACTCCTGGGAATTGCGTGTTCATCATATGAAACAGGATAAGACTCTTCCAGCAACCATGGACTAGGTTCTGAAATTTGCAGCAACTTTAATTCGGGGCAACGTCGACCCTCCTCCTACGACCACAGAAATTCACGCCCCTGAATGCTCCCTCCGCCCAGGTCTGCGTACAAATGAAAAATAATACCAGCGAGGCTTCGACTCAAAAGGGCCCCAACTAAACGTCGAAGGTTGTGCCACAGACACCATGTTGACACCACAATTCATAAAACATGTTGGGAACCGCATCGAACTGTGAAGCGTGCCCATGCAAACGTCCACGTGTGACGTGACTTGCTGCCGACTTTAACTTGTAAGAAGGCACTTTGAACATTCCCAATCCACTGCGTCAGATCGAACGTCAAATACTGCTAATAATTTTTTACGAACATGTTTTGGCTAGCACATAAAATTTTTAAAGACTGTCACATTTTCGAGCATTTATAATTTTTTAATATGTGTAAATAAAACACACCTGTATAAAAATGAATTATCTGTGTATTTATATTTTAAACATTTTCTTTTTTAAATATAATGTTTATTTTTTTGCCAAATAAATAGTATACGGAGAAAAAAATATACGTGAAATTTTTAATTAAAGGATTGACCCACGGGAACATGCAATACCGAAGGAGCAAGGGGTTCTCTAGCCACGAACGTATACGGACTTAGAGCGGGCGAAGGAAACAAGAAAAGCTTGCGCGGAGTAATTCTCCAGGTCCGCTCGGACGCATCCTGTCACACGCGCGCCACAAGCCGATCAAAATATTGCCATGCTGGGTTCAATACGAGTTTCCTGGCAGCAAGTAGCGTTTCCGATCTCATGCATGATTAGCTGTTCTCCCGTAGCGAAATCAAAGCTGATGGCCAGCACAGTCCCGCTGGTATCCTCTCCAAGCCGACCCTGGGAGCTGCAGCGTAGCTCTTACGGCGGGGAAAACTCCCACCCCATTACTTTGTTATTGGCCATTGATAGAATTTGGTTGATAAAATATTAATACTTTATTGGTAAGTATATGAGTATTTATTTATTTAAAAAAATTATATTAATGTATTTAAGGGTCCTGCCTACCTAGCAATAAAATTGAATATATAGGTTTTTTTTTTATTCGCAGACGTTCAGGCACATGTCGAAGGGAAGGCAGACTGTGGTTGGGGCATGCAGAGCATTATAGAAGGGGGAAGGGCAGTCGCTTATAAGTTTTACTTTAGGCGTCGATGCGCCATAGTTGTATTGGTATTGAAGACTGTGTGCTGTGGCTACTTAAGGAAATTAGCATCCATCTTCGTAATGCCATCAATTGATGTCTGGTTCGAGAGTGACTAGGCTCTCCTAGTTAATGCCGGGGAATTATTCGAAAAGATGGGTGCCTCTGCATCTAGCACCTCAGGGCGATACGACGCTGCACCATCGGAGGCCATGGTAGAATCCGACGCTGCACCTTAAGCAACAGTCGGCATCGCGACGGGAGACGCCTCTCCGGAGCACCCAGACGCCCCCCTCTACCAGGGCTCCCAGACGCCGCCCTTTCGCGGCTTCCAGGCGGAAGAGTTGGCTGCATGCGACAACATAACTGAAGGTTCTCTGCTGCTGGAAAATGTATCACCCGAAATGACTGTTTTACATGTGCAAACAACGGGGACTCTTTCTTCCAATGATGTGACGGACTGATCCGTGTCGGTACAGTACTCTCCGGTCTCTGATAGTGTTTACACAAATGTTGAAAGATGCCTTTGCTGCGAAGACATGTGGTCTCCGCTGCCTCTCGATGCTAACCCACCCTCCCATCGGTCTGACTTGGGTGAGATTCACCAGTGTTTATAAATAACTTTGAAAGCATTTTGCGCGCTTTACATAACGATGTTGCCGATTTATACCTCGAACTGACTAACTGCGTGCGTGTTCTTACGGACGTGAAATGTTACATGGAAGGATTTGTGCTACGTATTCTACCATCCTAGAGTCTGCAGCTGCATTATACATTTATATGGATGTAAAAATGTGATTTTAGAGACACGCATTTTTTTGCTCCTACACTTGCAAACCAAGCATTTTAACATAATTTTTTGGTGTAATATTGATGTGTGGTTTTTGAGTTAAACAGAGCGAAATGTTATTTAACTTCTAACTGTGTGTGTGTGTGATTGTTCAGTAATTAATTTTTTCTCAATGTAAAAAACGTAAGTATTTTTCTCCCCTTTCTTTGGTGTACATATTGATTGCGCTTGATTTTCCCTTGGAGAAAGGTCAAATACGTGAAATATTTTTTTCTCTTTTTGAATATGTTTATTGTCCTTGCTTTTCCTTTGGAGAAGGGACAAGTGAGTGCAATATTGCATAACAGAGCCTCTCGTTACATAATAATTATGCTTCACTTATTTACATAAAATATTAAAAAATATACTCTAAAATTTTCTGCACATCATTAGCTTGTTTTGTTTTACTATTACAAAAAATAACTTGAGTGAAATATTTAGCAAATAAACATTTAAAGAAGGGTTTTCAATTTTAAAAAAATGTGCACGGCACAATGGTACTGCTACTGACGTACATAAACTACCTCTCGAGAGTGTGAAGATGTAAGGGGAGTAAGCTGACGGAGGAGATGTGATCGCGTGACGACCTTCATTCTGACACGTCGCACAAGAGCGCCGCCAGCCTCTGCCTGTATGTCTGTCTCTCTGTCTATTTCTCTCTCTCTCTTTCTCCCCCTCTGTATCGCTTAAATGTAGCCGCATTCAAAACACTCACGTCGTTTTAAAACGATTTCAATACGAATGAAAATATTACACAAATACTTGCTACAAAATTATTTATTTTACATCATAATTAAAAAAAAACTTGGAAGAAAATTAAATTCAATAAATAAATACATCGTATTCACACATCAAATGGAGGAAGATATTTAGGAATATATAAATAATATTTATAAAACACTTCGGAAAAAATATTTTACATGATAAACATATTTACTGGGAAAATGCAAAAGACTAGTAAACAACAAAAAATTATGAGATAATTAAACACATCGACACTTATTTGTACATAATAATGAATTGTTTTGCACAAAGCATAAAAACATACTTTTTTCCATCAAAATTTTAAATCACGCACGTAATAATTTTTTTTTACGCGTGTGTTTCAACTAAAATAATTACGAGGGGAATGAGAGGTTTTCATCACCACGAGCACCTCTGGCCGTGGGTCCGGTGGCGTTGTAACCTCCAAACTGTGCCAAGCGCCATCACATCGTCCAGAGCATCCTTAAAAAAAGTTTATCATTTCTAATGTTATGATTAAATTCGCAATTTTCCCTGTCGTACTTGCTTGAACGTCGTTCACCCACAATTCCTTTTTTCATATTCCCGATGTTTGTGGGAAATTTTGTTTGTGGACGGCACAAATGAACTGCACACTCATCACTGTCACAATCTTGCACTGATCATTCAAGAGTCCTACCATCGAAGACGCTTCTTTCGAGGAGGAAATGAACATGTCCGTCACACCGCTCCACAGTTACGGTAACAGTCGGCTTGTATGTGCAGGTTACGCCGTGCAGTACAGGATATGTACTCGCATATTTTTTCTCGGGAATGAACTTATCACCAGGACGCGCTCCACCGTTGCGAGAAGACTTGGTGGAAGGTCTCGGCCTCGAGCCTAGGTGCACTTCGCATGCAAAAGGCGTGCAGGTGGAGGCCCAGTCCGGGAAACATTGCCTTTTCACAACATGGTTATTTCCATCACATTTCTCCTGCCATTTGCACACATAATTATTTTTACTTTTTCGGAAAAGTTCGTACACTACACTTTCGTACATTCTTGCCTAGCATACGTGGACATCACGATTTTGTTTTACCAACTCCTCCAGAGGACAAGGAAGCGTACAGTTAGGACATATATTTTAAACGTTAACAGATTTCATATTCGCACATTCATGTGTCTACACAAATAGCCTTCGAAATCATCGTAGCAGCATAGCCAGCGAATTGTACAGTCACAAAATTGAATTTGCAAAACGCCTCCAGCGTCTCGAAAACTTACGCGCCGGTACCCACAATTCAGTTCACTGTACTTACTCACGTCTTCTGACCAGAATGGAGAAAATTCGGCGACGGACACTTCCATTTCTACTTCGATATCACTGTATTCGAAGTCGGAGCTGATGGGGCTCTCTGCGAAGCTGGGAGAGAATAAGTTGTAGGACGTTCTGGCCGATGGGGGCTGGTACGGGTTGCCTGATGGTTGCGGGTTCGTGCTAGTAGACGGCATTGACGAAGTTGCTCCTCGTGCCAATATGGGGCGAACCAACTTAAGAATATTATCTCCATTTTCTTCTTCGTTGCTGGTTCTGTTATTTTCTTCTTCACTTGACAACATGGCTATTGCAAATTTAACAAGGGTTTGAAACCCTGCAAGTTTTGAAATGGTCACTGGGCTATCCTCTTGAAATAGCGAAAAAGTAACGATAGCGAGAAAAATGACTGCCTTCCCGAAGGGACTCAGGGTGCTCGTATAAAGAGTTTTAAGGGGGAAAAAATAGTCCACCCTGGCGATTAAAGTAGGCCGCCGATTGGTCGGAACGAAGGTTTCCGAAAACACTCGAGTAATTAGCCAATAAGAAACATTGGCGGAGCAATTAAATATATTGGAAGGGGTGGGTAATTAGCAAATGAGAATCAGGGGTGGGGTAGTTGGCCAATAAATATATTGGAAGGGGGGAGGGAGGGGTCAGTCGTCTGCTGGGCGCGGTGCTGGAGACAGCACCAATATTGTTAAACAAATAACAAAAGAAAAAACCAAGATGGTGGACGGTGGCTGTGACGCCTACCAAGATGGTGTACTGCACCTACCAAGATAATGGCATGAGTATTGTCGGAAGGAGATGTGGAAGACATCTGAAAATTAAAGTTTTTTTTAAAATTAATTTTTTAAATTAATTTTTAAATACATTTTTTAATAATTTTTATATACGGTAATTTTTTATAAATATTTAGGAATTTTTTGTATTTTTGTATTTTCTGGGTTTTTAAAGGTCAAAGGCCACCGGGACAAGGTCAGGGTCACGGTCGCCTGGATCCAAGATGGCCACCGGTAGACCGGAATGACAGAGCACGAACAGCTCCGACGCTCCGGTCCCAGGTCCCGATGTGCCAAATTCCCCATAATTCCTCTACTACAGAAGTTTACCATAATTTCCACGTAATTCAGTTATACGACCAGTAAATCACATTTGCGCCGTTTTTTATTTACCATTTGCTCTGTTCTCGTTTAGTGGCCCTATTGTAGATTCTCAAAACAAATTAAAATTATAACTACCGTCAATACCACACTCCATCACCCTCTCACTGATTGGCTAAAATTTTAACCTTGTCGGAAACATTTCAGCAAAAATTGCACACGACTTATAACGGAGACGTTCAACAGTCGGATACATTTCCCATACAACAATACATATAGGATTTTCACAGTTAACTGAAAACTTTTGAAATCACCTTTTGGAAAATTTCACTGCCTCTACCTGTATGTATTTTAACGGATACACTGAGTGGAATACGCCCTGTAAAGTTGGCAACGACAGAGGGTAAGTAGTTCCTTGCCTCAACATTAAATTACAACTGTTAGGTATAAATTTGTTAACATTGAAACGATTTCTTTTGTTTTCTGTAATTTAAATGCACATGACTGCAAAAAATAGTAAAATACGTAATTTTTCTACTAATTTTACAGTTTCGTTTGACTGACACATGAATATATTAATAAGGCCAATGGCGATGTTAATTTTATGGGCGTTATTAAACGAAATATTTATAATATACTGTTACATATTGATAACGTGTTACACGAGTAACAAGTTTCAATGTTGATACCGTTATTTTCGGAACGTCTTCGATTGCTTCACTTGAACCAACGTTTAATACTGCGCATGTGCAAAAGTTATTTTTTGGAACGTCTCGGCTAGCAACTGTGCGCATGCATAAAAGTTATTGTCTAGAACGTCTCGGTTTGCAAAACAGTGCGCATGCGTAGAAGTTATTTTTTGGAACGCCAAGCTTTGAAACATTTAACAGCGTATTCGTTAAGTGCCGGAACGTCGGGACAGGCGAGAAACGTTTTTACAAAAACCCGTTTCAAGAATAACGTATTACTGGAAAGTGTTACTTACTTTAAACTGTAACGATGGAACCCGTTACGTGAAAGTAACTGTTTGGCACGTCCGTAAAGAATACATAAAAAGCATACAATTAGATCTTCCGCGCGGCTTTAAAAAAAATGCCCAGTCTACCGTGAGCAGCCCATAAAAGGTATAAAATACTGCATTATGTGCCGTAGGGTGATGCTGCGATAGAAACTGGACCGAGATGGGGCGAGATTAACGGAGAGAAAACGGCTGGCAGGAGGAAGGGACAGCCGAGGGACGATAAATCCAAGGCGCGGGCAGGTAATCCCCTTCCTTTGGGTGTTTGTCCTCGGGGGTGGGGGGGGGAGGGGCGGATGCCCCGTGGACTCGCTGCTCGCGCATTTAAATCCCGACTAATGAAATCGCAGCGAGAGGAACACCGGACGCACAAAGAGGCCGGGCTAATCCCAGCGCAGGAAGTGACGTCACGCGCAGAGCCTCGGCGCGGCGCCGTACAGAGCGTGCCAGAAGGTCCGTCGTGTCGTCACCCGTCCGGAACGAGACGAGGACAGAATACTGACGTCACCATGACGTCACTGGAGTCCACCACACGCAGATGAACAATCGGGCCGAGTTCCTAAACATGCGTGTACGCAACACCATGTATAGTCAATTCACAGTTACTTACAACTTAACATGCCGCTGGTCGGTGGGTTTTCTCGGGGATCTCCCGTTTCCCCCCGCTCCTTCATTCCGGCGCTGCTCCACACTCACCTCGCTTCACTCTCGTCAGCTCTCAAGATCTCGCTGTTAAGAGCCGCCCAAATCTCTCCACTTTATTCCACTACTTCCAACTTTTTGAAGATCTGCTTACTTATACTTTTAGGATATTCCTCCGCCTCATGCATACAAAGCTTAACCGAGTCTAGGGATTCACGCCGAAGGGTCATACAGCGCATTCGTGCGCACACAGTTAAATTATATTTTGCGTATGAACTATTCCTTACGAGGCATTTCCAACACACCTATATTCTCTCTGGTTTTATTCATATTGATTATAAATTAAATATTGTAATTTCTAGACAAAATATACGTAAAAGTTGAATCTAACAGAAGATAAGCTACTTTTATGTTAACACAAGTATAAAACGCTTGTGATACATGACATACAACGGGTGATTTTTCAAAGGTTTGATATAAAGAGTGTGAAGAAACAGTGAATATACTAACTGTTTGTCAAGTTTCACGTATAAACAAGATAGAGGAGAAGGTCCGAGTTTCTAGCTCTGCATAGTGCTGCTACCTAGCGGGAACTGTGTGAATGTTTTATAGAAGGACACGTCTTGCAACACCAATGAGCCGGGAGCGAGTATTCGCGCTGTGTTGTGTGTGACGCCATCTTTGTTGTTTTCTGCCACTTTGAATGTTTAAACAGGTATTTGTTCATTACATTTTTATGGGAAATGTGTTTATCTTTCAGGTATTTGGTGATATGCATCTCATCGATTATGGATTGGGCTTTCAATAGACGTAGTAGTTTATTTGTCAGTGCATCGTGTTGGCCATTATAACCACCAAACCTTTGTAACATGCAACTCTCTAGGTGCGCTAAGTATGGGCTACTAGCCCATATTTGGACCACATGTTTGTACAATTGACATGCAATGCTTAAGATGGTCGGGTATTTTCCAGGATGTGCAGAAGGAAACCGATGTATGTGTCTAAAAAGAAAAAGAAGTTGTGGAATAAATCTGTAATGGAAGAGGCCATTAAAGTGGCTAGAGAAAAGAAGATGGGAACATAATAAGCATCAAAAATGTATAATATACCCCCGCACAACATTGCAGAATTTAAGTAAGAAGGAATCTCTTTCTCCATCCCAAGCGGCGGCAACCAAAATAGGTAGATAAACCATTTTAGGAGACGAACTTGAGCAAGAGCTCGTTAGGTATCTACTTGCTATGGAGTAAACATTTTTTGGGTGAACTAGGGGTGACTTGCAGCGGATGGCTTATCAACTAGAAACACAAAATGCTTTACAACACCCGTTCAAGTCAACAGAAGCTGGAAGATCTTGAGTAGATCTTTTCGTCGATCAAACGCCATAATGACGTTCTGTCTCTCCGCAAGCCACGCGGTACGTCGTTTTCACGCGCATTAGGCTTCAATAAAGAAAATGTAAAAACATATTTCAGGAATCTGGACGGCGGCTATGAAGAACATAAGTACCCAGCCGAGAGAGAGTGTATAACGTGGACGAGGCCGGGCTCACCATCGTCCAAAGTAAAGAAGCAGATGATGTTTCAAAGAGAGAGAGAGAGGAAATACAGATAGCCGCATTAACTTCAGCTGAAAGAGGAGCAATAATCACCATCATTGCCCGTATGAGTGCCAGTGGGCACTTTGTACCTCCTGCAGTTATATTTCCAAGAACAAATATGTCCAATCAACTGATGAAAGGCAGTCCTACGGGTTCGATTGGCTTTGCTCATCCATCTGAATGGGTAAAAGCTAACATATTTACAAAATGGTTCGAGTATTTTATTGAGAAAGTAAAACAAAACAAAAGACTCACCAGTTTTATTGATCTTAGATAGGAATATAGACATAATTGATATGGCCCGAGATAATCACGTGACTATTATTTCATTGCCACCTCACTCAACACACAAGTTACAGCCCCTCGACAAGACCTTCATGGGTCCTTTAAGGAGTTACTACAGTGAGGAGGTAAGGATGTGAATTCCGTCATTATCGGGCACCTCTTACTCCTTACGATATGATGGATTTGTTTGGACGGGCCTACTTCAAGGTACAGACAGAGGAAATAGCTGTGCAAGACTTTATAACTACAGGGATCTTTCCACTGAACAAAAAACATTTTTTCTGATGCAGATTTCATAGCCTCTGAAGCTGAAGCGTAGAAAACCTGCAATTCTACAAAAAAACTATGCTTGGAACTTCCGTTGATCCCTTTCCGGAAAATACGACCACAGAGTCGCCTTCAAATAGCCATAACCAGCACCACACTGAACGACTTCCGGCAGCTCCTATGACCTCGCCTGGCAAAGATGTTCAAGTCCCACCTTCAGAAAAACAAAAAGCGATTGCAGTAGATTCAAACCAGTTTTCTATGCCAAATCGGCAGCCTCTTGCTGGAACCTCTAGACAAGTGAGCCCTTTTATTATTTCACCAGTACCTGATACAAGGAAGAAATCCAGATCTAATCGGGGGTCGCAAGGCTACAGGTTCCTGTAGGATCACTGCAAGAAGCAAGAAGAAGGAAAACCGAAGCGGCAAAGGCCTACGTCTATAGACCTATCAGATTCGGAAGAATCCCAGAATGAAGTCCCTCGTCTGGATGATAGTGACGGTTATTTGGCTCTACCTGTTGGGAAGAAAACGCCTAATGATGAGGATGCTACCTGCATGTTTTGCGAGGGTAGATTATGTGACGATAAGAGGGGTGAGGTATGGGTTGTGTGTTTAATGTGCTCCATGTGGGCACACGAAGATCGCGCAGGTGCTGAAAACGATGAATACACGTGTGACTTTTGCAAGTAGACTAGCGAGACATTTGAAGAGATAAACTGTTGTATGCTAGTTGCTTGTTTTCTTTTTTTAATTATTGGGAGGATACACATTTTTTAAATCCTTGTTTTCTGTTGTTTTTATTAGTTAATTAAGGCGGAATCATTGATGCATTATGCTATATTTCAAGGTGACTTAATTTTGTGAAGAGAAAATTTTACTATAGACCTATGGGGTTGGTTTCTGTAGCTTCTAGCAAGTTTAACAATTTTTTTCATGATTTTATTACATAGCCTCATTTACTGTCTTTTATTCAAGGTTTATGTGATAATTAGACTTTATTATCTTTATGTTGGATATGTTTCCTTAGTTTATTAAGGGCCTTTTATGTGTAGCCCATATTTGGACCCACAGTCAGCTCATACTGGGACGAACCCTTTGTTGCCCAGGTGACTGGCAGTGGGAGCAGATGCCCACGGAGATGCCCCAACCTGAGAATGTCCGTCCGGCCACCTTAGCTCGAACCACAAGGGTGTGCGATGCCCAGGCTCAGTGCATAGACCGGAAGTACCCACAACCCAGCATCAGAGTGAGAAGCTTCCAACATGGGCGAGGCTGTACTTCTCCGCAGACACCCACTTAGTAAGGCCTGAGGCAACTTTAGCGCAGGCCTCGCAGAAAAGTGGGACCATGTTTCAGAATGGACGATTTTGCATATTTTTGTAAAATGTTATGTGGATGAAAAATGGTTACTTTATAATATATAATACTACGTGCATATCTTGAAGTAAACATGTTTCGTGTGTATGTGCATGCATTATAACCTTCAAATGTTGCAACCAATTAGCAACGAAGGGAGTCAACAAAGTGGTGACTCATATTTGGACCTTCTCTATTTTTTAACAAAGGTGGTTATACTTTAAGGCTTCCACCTACCTGGCGTTTTAATTGTGTTGCGATGTCTTTGAAATATAGGCGTTTTTCCGTGAAACTATGGAACGTGCGTCGAATGTGCTGATATACGAAAAGAACGCACACTTCAGACGAGAGCTATTGACTGCTTTCAAGATGCTACGCACATCAAAAACACCATTTCAGAGTACCCCAAAATATCTAAAACCGGCTTTACACTGCATTCTCAAAATATCCGCGTTACACACACACACAGAACTGCTCGAAGGCTCTGCACTGAACTTTCGTACAGACTTACCGGCAGTAAAATATCAAAGGCACCGCTGAAAGTCCCGCAGGTTCACGCAGCACGACTAGAACACTGCACGCCAGTTGAGGGCCTTGCGCTGAGGGGCGAAGCCGTCCTTGGCGCGCGTGGCAGTTTCGCCCTTATCACTACCGCGCTTCTCCGCCTCAAACGCCTAGGAGGCTGCTTATTGCGGAACCAGCCGAACAAAGGATAGGATTTTACATGTTAAATTATTTTAGGTGTGTCTGGGCCACCTTTTACGACATCGCTTTCAAACAAAAAACACTTGTCCATCTTTGCCCGGGCCACATTTCTACGCGAAGTTTATTAGTAAAAAATTTTAATGCCCTGAAAATAGCTGGTAAATTATGATTTTCAGACTTAAAAAACCACAAAAATACAAATTATTATTAATTTACTCCTACTTGCTGTCCTGAAGCATGATTTTTCTCTTCAAATGGCACAAACAATTTTTATATTTGAAAGCGATATTGTGAAAGATATCCCTTAACAAATTTTAAGTCTCCGACAGTATTTCCGGCAATGCCCTTCATCAGGAAACGCTAGAACTTCTGTATTACGCCATATTTATCATTATTGTACATTGGCATGTGAATGTGACATTCAGATACCCTCTTAGCGGTATGGTATATTTTCTGCGATTGATTGCCCACTTTTGAAAGTCCTGCTCAGGATCAATTTTTTTTTATCATCCCACCAATAGAAAAATAAATACATTCAAAGTGCGACTTGCGACTTCTAATACGACGTTAAAACACGGAACTACTTTTTTTTGTATCACTACTCCAGCTTTAGTGGAAGCAAGATATTTAGTCTGTCCATTCGAATTCATTTATTTAGCAGCATGGATTTTTTTCTTCCAAATGTTAAGTACAAAATTACTTGGTTTACCGTGAAAAACCTACAAGTATTTTTTTTTTTTACTGAAATTTACATTTGACATTTTAAATTCTAATTTCTGGTGCAGTAGGCAATTTTCGTTGCTAAATGGCGCGTGTGGTGATGTATTTTCTGAAGAAAGTATACACAACGAGCGTGTATACTAAAAATAGCTAAGCAAAATGTATTGACTTAAGGAGACTCTGCAGCTGCGCGTCCGAGGTCAAGAAGCTAGGGAGCTATAAGGGCGACACTAACACGCACCCCAAGCGCCTCATCGCCCCTACGCGCAGAGAGTACAGTGTTTCCGTCCTGATGCTGTACCGAGAAAATGAGATCTGTACCAGTGGCACTTTGTTACACGCGATGGCAGTTCACAGATGAAATTACGTTCGTACAATCGCACTGTTGTCTTACCGCTTAAGGAAACTGCATATGCAAGCTTTAAAAATGCGATATTTGACCATTTTCATGATTTTTTCCTCCATGAATACACTTAATATGATAAAAATATAATTATAGGAACATGGAATTTTTTTTCTGGCAAAATGTAGTATTTCCAGAACATTTCGAACGATTTCACAGAAAATGTTTCCGTACATTAGTCCTCTTAAAAGTTCATGGGACATAAATTAATGATTCACCCGCTAACTAGAATTTACGAGTTTCTGACAACCTGTATAGGAAACTCAAGAAAGGCCAATCCCAGACAGGAGTTTCTGCTTTTGTGAACATGTATCTTGCCAGAGCGATAGGTTCATCTCGAAGTTTTCGTTACGTCGTAAATGTATAGGTCGTAGATGGTTAATTGAGCACTTTTGAAACCAAGCATTGTAAAATTTCACTTCCCCTTTCTCCGTGTATTTTAACGGGCACCGTGACTGACATGTACCCAGTAAAGTTGGTGACGAAGGGAAGAATGTAGTTCCATGTATTGACGTTGAATTACATTTTTTAGGTATAAATTTGTTTATACTAAAATGATTTCTGTTGCTATCTGTTTTTAATGCATATAAAAGTAAAAATTAAGAAATATGAAAAAAAAAATTTATAAATTAATTTTACAGTTTTTTCTTGACTAACTCATGAATAAAGTGATCAGGCCTATGACAATATTATTTTCACATACGGTGAAAAAGAAGAAAACACAGTGTGCATACAAGAATATTTTTACCAGGGCTTTCAAAAGTGCTATATATATATATATATATATAAAATCTTTTCGGACGCAATATTTTAAGCGAACACTATGCATCACTCTGGTAAAATATTAAAATATTTGCTCATAGAGTTGCCAAAAACTGTTATCCGAGATTGCCGTTTCTAAGTTTGCGCAAAGATGGTTTCCAAAGATCTGCACACTTTCCTTAACAAGTTAAGCCTTAATGTAGGTGCCCGCTTAACCGTCGACCAGTTAGTGTTCCGTTACCTGTCCCAATGCAGCTGCTAGAAAACTCGTACGATGGTCTTCCGTTATCAAATAAATTGATGAGTGCACAAGGCAACGGAAGTACAGTCGCGCGCCTAATTCGCCATTGGCGTCAAATAAAGAGAGAGACTGCACAGCGTATAAACAAACTTCGCAAACCTTTATCTTACTTCGCCTACTTATATATTTAAATATACATTGCAGTGATGTAACGAATATTCCCATTCGCATTTGCAAATATTCGCATGTTTTTAATATTCGCATTCACAAGAAATTATGCGAATATGTTGCGAATGTATTTGGCAGTGAAAAATGAAAATATTTTAAGAAATAACAATGCAACTTCTAAGATTTAAAATATTTTTATTAAGGTATTTATATTTCAATAAAAAAGTTTTAATTGAGGAACAGTTTTGATGTTACTCATTAGGTACATACAGACGCTTTTAATAATCTTTTATTCTAATTTATATAAGTAAAAATCAAATTTAGGAAGGTATTTACTTAAACTTGCAAACTAAAATAACAATTGTATGATAACACAAATTAAATTTCGGACTTCGTAAACACAAAACAATGGAGCTTAATATGTTACCACATTTTTAATTAAACTAATCTACTTTAAATGAGATCTTTTGTGAGAACACAAATGCAACTTGATAGGTATCTAAATAATATTAAATCTACGTGATCTCTCTGTATATAATCTACTAGTAATAATATATATTTGTATTGTACATTAAATTTACCACTTATAAATGAAGTTTTCAAGATCTTTTTTTGAGAAAGCAACCGAAAACATTTCTTCTTGTTAATTAAAACAAAAAATAAACTTCTTCAAATTATGTTAATTTTAACTTTGGTTCTAGTTAAACTATTTTTACACAACCATTTAACGTTTCTCTTGAATTCAAAATAATAACAGATAAACTATAAAAAATTAAATAGTAATTAATTTACAATTTAATTACTAAGTATACTTAAGTAAGTTATATCAGTTTCATAAAACACTTAGTAATTAAATTGTAGTAGAGGAATATTAAACTTCAAAAATAAAAGTTTTGATGGCATTTCTCCTTGCAGCCTATTTCGGTGGGGTTTGTAAAGAAGACCTGCCCCACTAAAAACTCTTTCGCTAGGCACACTAGTGGGTGGTGTTACTAAATATTGCCTGGCTATGGGAGAAATAATACCATACTTCTTATTATTCACCTTCCACCATGTAAGTGGGTGTACATCATTTTCCACACGTTTATCCATTAAATATTCATTGATGGTTGTTTTAATCAAAACTTCTATAGGGTTTGGACTTTCATTTTCTCCTTCTTCTTCACTTTCATTCGAATCCAACAGCAATTTCATGGTGTCTCTTAAATATGTAGATTTCCCTGATAGACAGGCATTGGATCCAGAGGTATCAATCCCATGATTAGTCATTCTGGCACGTTTAGGATTTGAACAAGAAGATAGGCTTGATTCATCGTTTCCAATGGATTCTAAAATAGTTTTCACAACTTAATCTTTGGTTGAAGAATTTTTGAAAAATTTCACTTTGTATCTCGGGTCAATGAAAGTAGCCGTAGCAAACAATACGGCATTTTCCAAATGAGAAAATCTGCGACTTAATTCTTGTTTTAGAACAAGAATCGTGTTTCCGATGCATTCGTCAGTGACACCAAATTCATTAATTACCTTTTCCAAGGTGGCCAATAATGGAATTACTGAAGATATGGAAATATTGGCTGCACATAGTTCTTTTGTAATTTCTTCAAAAGGCCTGAGCAAAGTAATTCGTTTTTCCACAATTATCCACTCTTGGGAAGTTAGTTGTGAAATTTTGTTATTTGTGGGACAGTAAAGACACAACGAATCTTTGTTTTTCAAAATGCGCTCTAACATTTAAAAGTTGCTATTCCATCTTGTAACACACTCTTGTATAATCTTAAGCTTTGGTTGATTGAGCTTTTCTTGTAGAGCTGCAAGTTCATCTTGAGCAATGTCTGAGTGGTGAAAATGAGTTGCCATCTTTTTACATTTTGTAATAACTGCAATAACGGAATCTTGTGCCTTAAGCTCCTCCTTGACAACCAGTTGAATTTGGTGTGATGAACAATCAATGTATTTAATGAATAACAAGGAAATACCTTTTTACATGTTAGTACCACCATCCCTAACAATGCATTGCACTTTTTATTTAGGTATTTCCCATAATAATAACATGGTTTAAAGTTTTATAGCTATATTTTCACCAGTATGTCGGCCACCGTTAAATACCTCTGCTTTTAACACAGTCATTTTTCTTTCAAATTCTTTTGTTATGCCGTGACATGTAAAACTCAGCAACGATACTCCTGAACAATAATCAGACCAGACATCAGTTGTAAACGCCATTTTTTCTAATGATTTGATTAATTCCAGAACTTTATTTTTTACCTTGCCGTAGAAATTCTCGTATATAAACGAAGTCAAATGTTGTCGAGTTTTTAATTTATACGACGGACATAGGTGCTTCATCAATCTGACAAATCCAACGCATTCCACAAAACTAAAGGATACGTCCTCCAAAGCAACCATTTCGCTTATTAAATTGTCAATTTCCACAGACTTGGCGTTGTTAGTATCCCACTTTTCAGTTTATTCGACGCAATCAGTCAAATACATTTGTTTTAGGTTGGTTTTAGTACATTGTCGTAGAAGCATTCCGCTTTTCATTTTCCCGTTTTTAGATTCATTATACTCATTTTTATGCATAGCTTCCAGGTGATTTCTCATAGCAAAAGTTGATCTTCCTTTGCGCGAGTATTATTTGTTTCATATTTTGCAATTCACATTTTCAGCATCACATATCGTAAAATAAGTCCAAACTTCGCTAACATACGACTTACCCATGTTGAATATCACTAATCACTTAATAACGATTTAACAATGGTTTCTATAGAAATTCAACAAATAAATGTCAGTAACCTCAAAACAAATCTTTACGAAATAACTATTAGCAACTAACTTCATTCAATGACCGAGCAATCACGGTTGCTTTACTTCGTGCAGTATCGGCTACTTTCGGTTTAAACATGGCCGGTCCTAAACGCACGATCGAAATGTGAGTTCGTGGACGAGTGCTTTTGGCGCCATATTGAAAAAGCCAATATTCGCATTGGCATTCACATTCGTGAATATTGGAGATGAATATTCGCATTCACGAATATGGGAAATCCAACATTCGTTACATCACTAATACATTGTATACTTAACGTAGTTTAACCCGGATTTTCGAATGTGGGAATCGTGCTGGACGATGCCCTTTACGGGCGGGTTTTCTCGGGGTACTCCCGTTTCCCCTTCCCTGGAATTCCAGTGCCGCTCCATTCTAGGGTTTCATTTCTGTCATGCCAGGGGATGACGGTCACCTACGGGTCCCAGCTGGAAAGACCGTCACTCGGAGGGTGTCGCCTTGCCCTGGGTGCACTCCCTACACACACGCCATTTATTAATTTAACCATAGTGAAAACTACACAAAAATAACTACACGAATGCATCTTCTAGACATACACCTGCACTAATTAACGTTACCACTGAAGATCTGTTAGCTGTTTAACTTAACTTGCGGCTCGTTCCCGACAGCAATACGGACCAACGTGACGTCACCGCACGAAGCATTTGTGCGCCGGACCTCGTGCAGTTGATGCGCGAGATTGGCGGAAGTAAAGTTACGTATGATGCGCACTGACGCGCCTCTAGACAAGCAACGGAACAACTTGTTTACGCGTTTCGCGCGTTGCACAGGTAACGGAATAAGACTTCCCCAGCGAACCGCGCGGTCTGATTTAAAAAACAGACGTCGCTAAAATCACCGCGAGGTGTTCTTCTCGTCTGGGCGACTGATCCCGTTGACTGATGATGAGCTTCGATATTTCTGGCGCAAACTACTGGAATAAGTTCTCGTGGTGTGGGGAGGGAGGGAGGGAGGATTCCTTTGAAACCGCCAGCCGAGCTGCTGGTGTCCACCACCTCTGTTGTCAAAGATAAGTGGCTTGCGTCAGAAAGTGTGCGCTCTTGGGTGGAGCTTGTTGAAATATCGCGTCACCGGGTTCCGAGTAAAAGCGACTGCTCTGCCAGCCAAACGATCAAATCATTTCCGCTTCGTTCTGCACCTCGCAGAGGGAATTCGTGACACCCAGCAGTCAATTCTGTCTTCACACGACGGCAGATAAAGCAGTCAACCCAACAGGAGCTTGTATAACGCATTACAATATTACGTTTGTTCTTCCAGCCTGCAGGTGGTTGGAAACATACGAAGCTCTCTGGAACATTCCGGACTGGTGGAATCTGGACGGAATTAAGGCGGGACTGTATGAATGTATGATACGGAATTTATTGTAGTTATCGAATTGTCAAACATAGACATAA
Source organism: Clitarchus hookeri (assembly GCA_002778355.1). NCBI lineage: Eukaryota > Metazoa > Arthropoda > Insecta > Phasmatodea > Phasmatidae > Clitarchus > Clitarchus hookeri. The sequence goes on along the minus strand of NQII01004068.1, from coordinate 248,326 downwards.
TTTGTAAAATAATTCAATAGGTTTTCATACACTGTTCATTGGGACTGATTTTAGTTATTTGATTGCATTAATTTCATTGCGGTTATTTAAGTTGTATTGATTAAATAGTCAGCGATAGCCTTTTGTGGTGAGATATGTAGAGAGTATATTCCTTGTATTGTTTGTAAGTAAATTGGGAAATTACTATTGACTCTTTTATTTTAATAAGACCTCTGTTTCTTGAAGAACCTGGTTAAGCCCAATGACCCTGAAAAATAGTAACAATACATTTAAGTTAGACGAAGTATTTCATTCATATAAAAGGACGGGTCTATTGAAAAAAATGCAAATTCAAACAAGACACGTTCATCGCGTAATGCACATGTGACCTTGAGAGTTACGTCGGCGATGGGCGGGTCAATCAATGTTGGAGACACGCACAAAACACGCAAATCGGTTCACCTCATTTTTCGTCTGCGGTTTCAATCATAAACTGCCTTCAGCAGAGTGCGCAACCTAGCGTCACCTCGGAGGCAATTCCGCCAGGGACTGCTTGCCCGGCTCACGGCACTTCACTATGTCCGCTGTGACCCCGGCATTCAGGGGCCTCCCTTCAAAAACATTTCGAACGCCTCCAGGTTACGTTCGGCTTTAAGGAAGAACTGAGGCGGCGACGTAAAACAGCACAAACAAGCTTCACGCGTGTTTTGTCTCCTCAAAACTTCAAGCGGTGACTGTTCGGGTTTTAATACAGCAAGCAGTCTGTTCGTGGTATTACCGAATAATAAATATCGGAAACCAAATGCTACTTGCAGCGATTTTTTCTGAATTTGACACTTTTCAACGACAGTATTTGTGTTTCAATAATACAAATTATGAATGGGCAACAAAATATCGACTTTCATATTTGTCCTGAAAAAGCTTTAAGTTGAAGTATTCCATTGTATTAAAAAAAAATTGTAATAGACACAAGAGTTTAAAATGAAACCCAGATGACAAGTGAAGTCATTGGTCTGTGAATTCTGGACATTCATTCGATATAAGTCGTACTTCAAGAGCGGGCACTCCATGCTGCTTTATTGATCGTTTCACAGCTGTTTTGACATGCCCTCGACGACTCTCAGCTAGCAATAAAATAATGATAATACATGTCGTGACTGTGTCACGAGCAGCCAAGTTTGACGTTTTTTTTAAGCCTCTCTCTACGACAGAAGCCAAAGAATAGGCCCGAAAATGTGCAGGACTGACAAATCTCGGCTGCTGCCGAGTTAATTCGATTCACGAAACTCACGTAATCTCTTACGTACGCGTACAAGGTGACATGCTTAGTGAGGGCGTTTTTCTGATTGAGGGTTTCGTAATATAATAGTTAGTAATTCAGTGTTGTTGAATTGGAACCCTGTCGACAGACACTCGTTTGCCGCGATGGCGCTATCTGTCGAGCAAAGTTGTTATCTGCGACCCTGCATTGCGTAACACACGCTATTTAGCATGGAATTTTCACGAGAATGTTATCACAAATAAATATTTAAATAGTCACATGAGAAAGTGCAGGTATTTTTAGTTACGTTTACGTGCACGCGTCATTGGAATTGAATTCGCAGTTATTTACTTATACATTTATTTAACTACGAGAATCCATAAAAGGAGGTAACAGTATGTAAGTGATATGAATCCAACAGCGCAGTTTTCTTAGCCGCTCCTTAATCGCCATCCTCTNCGTCGCTCCTCTCTCCAGGGCATCGCCGTGTTTCAACAACAAAAGGGCGCCAAGTGGCTGTTGCGAGGGGTCCCCCGCCTTAGTGATGGGGGGAAGGGGGGAGACACGCCCAGTGTCGCCAACATTTACAAGGAGAACTACACCAAGGCCAAATAATGTGAAAATCCTCCACAATCCACTAGATCGTGAAAACTTTCGTTATCGCCTCCGTACAACGACTATAACCCACACTTGTCATTCAACTGCATCAAAAAAATTTTTTAAAACTAATTTTTAACACATTTAATTTTACATAACTGCGCGAGTTACGCATTTGTAGTTCTGATAAAGCTAACAAGAAAGAGAAATAACAATGGCAATGTAAAAAATACTCATAATAATGCAATACCACAATATTTACCACTTCACCATACAATATATTTAAATAGGGATTTGGACACTCCAAATAATAATATATAAGTCCCCTTCCAGAAAACTGTTCACAACATTCAGGGCAGTTTTTTTTTTTTTTAACTCCCTTAAGGCACACATTAATTTTTCGTTGCAGGTGTTGCAAAATAAGAAATTTTTGCTGTGAACAGTACTTACGAGTTTCTTATAACAACTGACCGTTGGAACCTATGGAAAGTATTTCAGTATATCCATGGCACAAAAAGCAACCAGTTGTAAAATACACTGGAGAGCCAAAAAAAACTGGTATGGGCTTGCGTATGCAAATAAAAGAGGTATGGAACCAATCAGAGTAACGCGATGCTGTCGGCAGCGCCTATATAAGACAACAAGCGTCTGGCAAAGTTGCTAGATCGGTTACTGCTACAATGACACGTTATCAAGATTTAAGTGAGTTTGAACATGGTGTTATAGTCAGCGCACGAGATATGGGACATAGAATCTCCGAGGTAGCGATAAAATTTGAATTTTCGCGTACGACCATTTCACGAGTGTACCGTGAATATCGGAAATCCGGTAAAACATCAAATCTTCGACATAGCAGCGGCCGGAAAAAGATCGTGAACGAACGGGACAAACGACGACTGACGAGAATCATTAAATGTGACAGACGTGCAGCCCTTTCTCAAATTGGCGCAGACTGGATATGCGGACTGCCCTGCAGGATTCATGGCGTGAATTGCCTCCTTCATACCTTCAGACATTAGTCAAGTCCATGCCACGTCGTCTTGCGGCACTTCTGCGTGCTCGCGGGGGCCCTACACGATATTAGGCACGTGTACCAGTTTTTTTGGCTCTTCAGTGTAGTTGGCGTGTCAGCAAAAACCAACAGCTTTGCCCAGGGAAAGGCGCTGTCTTTATTGGTGCTAGATTCTGGACATGCACAGCACCGACCATGATTGCAACTGTTCTGCAACATGTCAGACCTGAACGAGTACACTCGGGATAACACGTTAAGGGGTTACTCCAATAGATGATGTGCTCCCCACTAGGTAACAGTATCACCCACTATGTAGGAATTAAAACCTGCCATGTTTGGTGGAGAATCCACAGAGTTGGTAACACTGCGGGTGACAAGGACGAGAGTGTGACGCGCGGCTGCAGTCGACGCCGAGGGAGGCAGTGCCTTGACCCTCGCCCGGCTATTTATAGAGCATCTGGGCAGCCGGAAACACATCTCCCAGCTAATAAGCCGCCTCTGAAGACGGCATCGCCTCGCCGCCACTGTACTCTGCTGCGGCGGCTGCNCTTCCCAAGTTACGCCGGATATCGTGACATGCCAGGTCCCTGCACAGGATTTGAAAATGGGAGGTATTGTTCTGATAGGCGCGAGGCTGTATGAACGCGGCGCAGCGGTATCTCGCCGAACACGCATACGGGAGGGCCCGGGTTCGATTCCCGGTCCGGCCATCCACTCCAGGTGCATGCTGGGATGGGTCCTCGACAAAGGCCACGGCCGATTCCTTCCCATTCCTCTTCTTTGAGCAACTTGCTCCGTCTCTATGACCTTATCTCCTTTAGTTGTCCAACGGACTCCATTTTCTAGGACAACCAACTTATGAAAATATTCAAGGGACATCCGAACAGCATCACTTTTTCGAGAATAACTAAAACTGAGATTGGCACATGTTCGTCATTTTTAAAATGCAGTTTTGTTTTGTTTTATTTCTTGCAACTTCATTGGAGGACTTTAAAGCCTAAGACCCTTCCCGTGAACATAACCCTGAAAGCAGTAATACTTGCTAAAACTTCCTATGCCTTGGAAGTAGTATCTCGTTGATAACAAATTTCATACAATTTGCTAGCGTGGAGTGAACTGGAGTGGAGAGATTTGGGCGGCTCTTAACAGCGAAGTCTTGAGAGCCGATGTAAGTCAAACGAGGTGAAAATGGAGCAACCCCGGAATGGAAGGGAAACCGGAGATTCCCGAGAAAACCGGCCGACCAGCCACATACTCTCATGTCCAAAAATCCGGGGGGGAGGGGGGAATCCTTCCAGGAATCGATACCGGTTCACATTGGTGGGAGAGCGCTCTAGCCGCTATATCACCGCGGTCCCACCGACGTAGTAAATTCCAAAAAAGTCACGTGGAGATTGCTATTATGACATCTAGGATCTTTAAAAGTGTTGGCGACATAAACAATACATCGCCAGCCGTATGTGTGACGTTAATTAGAGAATAACATTACGTCGGAGGCACTGAAAGTGTTACAAAATTATTAATTTCACGTATGCCTTAATCGAATGTTATTAATTTTACACACGAGGAATATATAGGATGTTCCAATTTACGCAGGAGGTATTCAAGGTGTGGATAATATAACTCAAAATTACACTGTATCCATGTGAGAAATCGTGCCACGATGGAATTTCACGCGTTACATGACCTGGGAAATTCGAATGCAATGTAAATGGCTATTACTTAAGGTTCGGCATCACCCACTATGTCAGATGCTTTCATTTTCTGATGATTTAAGTAGATAAACATTTGAAAAATGCTACTATATACCAACTTCTATTTCCCTTACTGTCCAGAATAGACACGAAATCCAAACTGTCAATGTAAAATTTAGTCACAAATAACAAAATATGAATTTTAAAATACCAATACGTTCTGGCCTTTGCACAACTACCATATGGCATGTACTACAAATTATACTCAAAAATATTAAACAAATATGGAAGCAGTAATGGCATCAGTTTGTCTGCAGGTGTCGTAGGCGCGCAGTTGGCTCTCGACGTGAACGTGTGTGTGTTTATATGTGTGTGTGTGTGTGAGGAGTGTG
>NQII01004068.1:229833-242806 GCA_002778355.1 Clitarchus hookeri | reverse complement strand
GGGGGGGGGGGGAGCACGGATAAGGCACGTATTCCCAGCGCCTCTTTAACTCGCCTTAAAAAATCTTTAGTTTTAAACAACGAGAAAGGGTAGTCTAATCTGCTGCGACATAAACTGAAAATGTTATTCCGCTTGTTAATAAATAAAAGGGATTAAGGATAACTGCCATATTAATCTAATAGAACTTTTCAATTATCTGAAAATGTAGTTAGTTATTTAGCATGTAATGGCTGACGAATAAGGTATTCCTGGTATATTATATTCCTGTTACATAAAGGATTGTGAAAGACATTATAATTTGGTGGGCTTCCACACACTAGCACAAAAACTCGATGCTACAGAATATTCTTTAATCGTTAAGGCAACACATAAGCAAATATTACATAATATGAAGTTTTTTTACCCACATTGTATACCGAATTAATATACGTTTATAATTTAAGAGACTTTCTAACCGCTGTTATGAATGAAATTAACTATAGTTACGCATGGTCAGATTTGACTCGGTGGAATTTGAACAGTCGAGTTTGTAATATATCGTTTATTTTAATGTATTTAAAGTAGAAAGTCTAGATTCTAATTAATTATAGATTAATTATAAGTGACTGTGATTATTTGGAGAACTCTAAATATATATACTTGCAACATGTAATTACACTATAAAATTCCCTATTATTGCACGCTGTCGATGTTAAAGTAAGTTACGAACATTTTTTTCACAATCATCGGCAAATCATTACATTTATTACCATTGAGACTGATTTCCACAATCGTGCTGTTAACAAACGAATAGTATGAAAATAATGCACTATAAAAATCCAAACAACGCTTTATGTATAGTAAATAAAAAACATTTCTTTGAGGCTGTATGTTTTTCAGTAATACAACATCTGGTTTAATTCAAAGAGAGGGTCACCGACACACAGGTTTCCTTTTATTATAACTTTTTTTATATGTTTTTGTTAATGGTAATACTACATTATTTATAGAAAATACACATTCTTTGAGCGTGTTTAGTTTAAAGTAAATAAATCTTGTTTCATACCAAAGGAAAAGATTTAGTGATATTAAAAGTTGTGTGTGTGTGTGTGTGTGTGTGTATATATATATACACGAATATACGTGTATATACACACACACATATATTTATGTCTGTAGACATATATTTTTGCTGAAGGCGATCTCTATCACTTACTTTTCGGTTTACGTACAGCAATCGCTGTTTTTTCCCTCTGATTCTATAGCGGTACGAGAGGTTTTATGTCTACACTCCATTCTACGGGAGGCAATGAATGCTCTCGTAGTTGGATGTAAATTGGTACCGAAAAAGAGAACTTGTTATAAAGGAAAGCTGAAATAATCAATTAAAGTTAGCATTAAAATAAAAAATATTTATTGTAACAGTAAAATAAACTATATACAAGCTAGATTAAAAGAGCATTTTAAAAACATTACAGTAAAATGGATAATCAAATGAGTGAAATGAAAAAGAGGTCCAATGAATAAATTAACTGTAATCGTGTGTGTGTGTCCCTTACACACAAACTGTTGTTCAGTCCTTTCCTTTATAGAACTTCTGTCACATGGAGGTTTCCCAGTTTTTCCTGCGCGTGAAGACCTTAGGGTGTGTCGCTATCAGCCAATTAGCGACGGGGCCGTCCGAAGTTACACGCGCCGGCCGCCAAAAGCTCCCGCTATGTAAAAAAAAAACCACCACGTTTCATAAAAAATTACGCTAGCGGTCGGCAAACGCTCTCTTGGCGCCCAGATTGCAAGACTACCCTGAGGTTGGCAACGAGTGGACCACGACCCCACTGCCTTCAAACGGTACGCATAATGAAAGAAATCTGGAAAACTTTCTATGCCATGAAAAAGTGTGCATATGGGACAATATAAACACATGGATATTAAATAATCGCCGATCACATACTTAACGTATACACATTAGCAGAATGCGTATATCGCATTTAATTGTTTAAAGATTTTGCAAAACTTTTATGCGCAGTTAGCGATGGTTTACTCAAATTCTCACCTGTTATATGACCATTTACGCGGTATTGTAAGCTAGTTACCAAATGTAATTCAGTTGTTCTATTTCATTTAAAATAAACATCTATTTTTTTGATCACGAAACTCGTTAATGACAGAGATGCAATCGTGCAAGCTACAATATCTATTACAATTTGCCATTTTTATGACAGCACATCAAGTTACAAGAAACAAACACAAAATTACTGTAATTATGCTAACTGTCAGTGTTCCATCATGAATTAGAATTAAAACTCAACATTGTTTTTACAATGCAAAAATACTATGAAGTAATTTATATANATATATATATATATATATATATGGATCGATATCAAACCCGTGCGTTCAAAAGTTTGCCGATCTACAAATTAGTTTAAATGAAAGAGCATTGCGTTACAATGAAACATTAAACACTGTACAAACGTACGTCATAATGTATCAGTATGCACAATTATCAAGATCAACCAATTAAATGGTGCAAAATCTACGTAGATAGTTTGGACTAGGGAAGGGGTACAAACCAATATACAATACCAACAGGTACATCCACGTATTCGCGGAAGTTTGAGCCAAGGAAATGTAACTATTCCGAGGCCTTAGTGAAAACTGACAACTCTCTTTACGTTTCAAGGCTACCAACCTACAAGTCGGAACAATGGGGGAAACGTTTTTTTATTGGCAGTTGTTAACCGCGGATTCGCACGCTCGGGATTAAAATTTTTCCATTGGATTAGTGAGGCGGAGAATGAAATAAATCGAAGCATATTACCATCACTTCTCCTGCATCGAAAATAAATACGTCGTTGACTTTGGTAGGGACACTTTATTTTCGCGAAAAGTGTTTTTGCCATGTGTGTTTCAAAACATTCTAGTTCTGAATAACGTTCCTCGCTGGATGGTTTCATCGATCCCATGTCTTGGGTGCCTGCCCGCGAACCACACATGCTTAGAAAGAGAGTACCCAAATTCAGATTTGGATAAGTCACATTCCGCAAAATATTCTCCAAAGACACGTGGTCAGTAACCAAAGAAAAAACTTCGGTATACGCGTAGCTCATCCAAACCAAGGCTGCTTGGAACTCTTCGCAAAAAGCAGGTATCTGTAGACGTCAAATTATGTACAGCAACTTGGCATTAACAAACATAATGCTCTAACTCACACTACAGAGCTCATTTTTGACATCGCATGATTATTTACACTTTTATTTTAATCCACCAACATAACGAAACAGCAATGTAACGATACGTTAATTAAAAAAACATGTGNTTATTTACACTTTTATTTTAATCCACCAACATAACGAAACAGCAATGTAACGATACGTTAATTAAAAAAACATGTGCATAAAAATACGTGCTAGGAAACAAAATTTCATATAATTTTTTTTCTTATCTTTTTTTTTTTGGTATAGGGTGATACATACCTAAGTATCGGTTTAAGACTTACCACATTTACAGCGATTTTGAAAAATCCGTCCAGTAGATTTTACTTGATGCCAAAAAATACAGAAAAACAGAAAAAAAATGTACGTACTTGAACTCAATATTTGATGAGTATGCTAGATATTCGCATAAAATCGTNACAGAAAAACAGAAAAAAAATGTACGTACTTGAACTCAATATTTGATGAGTATGCTAGATATTCGCATAAAATCGTGGACAATTAATACAATATTTATGGCAAAATCCAGATTCATAATTTTTTTTTCTGCAAGGTCATTGTGGTACTAAACAACACTTTACACTCACAGATATGCACGTGTGTACGTATGTTTATTTGAACACAAGAGTTACTGTTGGAATCACATATTATTAAGGATGGGTATATATATTAATTACATGATTGCCATAAGTGATATAATGCGGAATAATAAATATGTATCGTTTATAATAAAAATAAATTAGGGCAAAAACTGATCACTACGGCAAACAATAAACTGTTCTGGCAGAAAACACATTGCAACAAAAATTTCTAACATATAAAGACAAAATAAATTAAATTTTTATATCTTAAAAAAAAACCACACTGTATGGATTTATACAGGCATACGCCGAGAAGAAGGTTTAGCTGCAGGTTATAATAAATTTGCTTGAAAACAATTTTACACTGAACAATAGTTTGTTCTCTCAACCAATCTGCTGTTTCTCCAAACATGTGCATTTATTCCCTTTAACCAAACGAAACATTTAAACATAACTTATTGAATCGAATTACTTAACTGTCCCAGCATAATTTAAACGAATTTATCGATACATACACAAGTATTTTACAAGTAGGTTCAACTAATTAGCTTCGTTACCGTCAAACCTGTAAATATCATGGTAGAGTCAAATATTTAGTTTAAAGTTAATATACTTATGGTTAGCTAACAATCTTATGTGCACATTGATACAGACTTTTTCGCGGCAACAAAATCAGCTTGGTGCAGAACTGACATGTATTTGGTTGGCTGCAGCGCAACAGAGTCAATTGTTGGCCTTCGTTCGAATTTTCAGCTCGAGGTTTCATTTGTCATTTGTGTGACTATTATAACAACTGCAGAGTTTCGAGTGTATTTATTGATGTTTAACAGAGTCAAAGACAATCCCAATGAAACGATTTTGACCAAACAAATCTGCATAAGTTGACATTTTAGCAAATCCACTTCCTAAAATAATAAAAATTAATTGAATTTCCATAACTTTTACGATGCCCGTGGTTGCCAAGAGACAGAATTCAACAGCAATGAATATGGGTTCGGAACCCGGTCCAGCTGGATCTTAAATTTATAACCGAAACTGTAGTTTATGGAGAGCCATAAAAAACTTAATTTGCACCAACCAAATTTTGCGTGTTTGGGACAGTAAAAAACGAACAAAAATAATATGTTTTCAGGAAAAAAAAGTGGCTGCCCAGATAGAAAAAATAAATAGATTTTGCTGCAGAAAACTATTTTTTTATATTCAACATAACTTTTTTCTCAGTGTAAAAAAAAATTACCATTCCTTCAACTAGCTTCTGTCGCAAGAAAACTGTACACCGACGAAGAAGACTGTTTTCAATTTTTTTCCCTTAAATTTCCGATTTTTTTTTTGGAAGAAACAAAGAACTTGAATACTCGAACATGTGTATGGATCCGGTGCGTGTTTCTCTTCTATACACCAAACTCCCCTTCTTATTATAACATTTTCAACACCTATACCAAATGAATTCGTTATACGTTAATACCATTACTAAGGTGTTGTGCATCCCACTCCATCGTTCCGGTATAATTTATATATTATTTGTGGCAATTTATTTATTGCGAGTTTGTTATACATAGTAGGTAAGTAGATAGATTTTCACGTCACGTTGGCAGTAGGCTCAGATAGGTAGGGAAGGGAACTGTTTATATCACGAGCGCAAAATAAATGCCACATAAACCAGCTCAGCCAGCATTCGCTAGGAGTGATAACGGAAAGCCCCAGGATGGCCGGACCGGAGATCATAACAGAGTACTCCTGGGAGTGAGTCACTGCAACATCTCACTCGGTGCGAGTACGATGCCATGGGGGTGTGGAGCAACTATACAACATTCCATTTCCTAAAACTTCGCATAAGTAGGAATACATTAACTCATCTCGCTTTTGTACACTGTTGAAGACATGGTGGCTTATATGGTCAGAGTTAATGTCCCCCAGGCACCGACTATAAAGTGCGTGGAGGTTGTGGGTATTGTAATGAGGTAGACTATTACTGTTGTATTTTGAAGTACGAATATATTGTCTCGTATATATTCACAAATACACAACATCAACACTTGAGAGGTGCGGTACTGTGATAGTTTGGTTACTCGGATTTACTGGGNTCCACCTGCCTGTGGTACCACGTGCCGTCTAGAAGGCGCCTAGCGAAGTGCGCGAGGCGGGGGTGGTGTGAGGGGGTGATGGATGTGAGCCAACGTCGTGCTATAATCCCTAAACCGGCACGCGACAACATTAACTGTAAGGTTCCCGACTTCTTGCATATTCTTACAAAATACGTGAAAATAAATATTTGTAACACTAAGCAATGCAAAATGCCAGATGTTATGAACTGAATAGTCTTCGTTCTCAAATTATGGATCATTTGTGAATCATTAATCATAATTGCAGAAGTTGGGGATTTGATAACTCTCTTAATTTTGTACACACACACTAGAATTATAGACGACTTTGGACTCTTAGAATATGCTTAACAGCAGGAAATGCCAAATATTATATATGTTCACTCTATTGTATGAAACCTATCTATGTAATGATATCTTGATTACTTCAGTTTTTCATGCTTGCTTTCAGCGCCCAAAGTTACTCCTATTAACGTTTCTAATTGTTTAGTGGATATTCTATATGCATATATGTTATATACTCAAGCATATGCATACGTGCATGCTTATGCATACATCCATATTTTATTCGGCAGTTTGTACAAATGGCAGGTCTCTTCCAGTATATTCGTACTGGGCATAGCCGAACCACTGCCTTAGTGGCTGTGTCTCAGCAGAGCGAAGTTTAGCGTTATTGACTCCGTATTATTATAACTGCAGACGTTAGACCTACTCTGATACTACTGACATTCAAGCATACAAATAATATACTAATTAATACACTTACCACAGTCATTCAAATGAGGTATTCATGCTCCAGTTCTACATCTGGAAGAAAAATCTATCACTTTTTTTTACGAACGGTTGTGGCCATTTTTCCCTGATTTGAATAGTCTGTTTAAGGACATTTTAGTACGTAGGCTACTACCGGCAGAAGGCGTTATTTGCGCGGAAGAAGACATCCTCAATTCACATACAGATGTTTTGTTTATAGCCTATCCCAGAATTTATGGCGAATATGTACAAAGAGAAACTATTCAAATATTAAGGTATCTTTCTATTATGAGGTACAAAACCTGTACCTATAAATTATTATCAACTTTTTTTAATATTAAACACCTCAGCAGTTTATTAATTAATAGTGATAAATATTTAACTAATATTAACCACCACTTAAATTATATATCTGCAATGCACGTAGCCATTGGTTTAATCAAAACGTAAGTTTCAGTACGATAAAAATACGGGCTGGACAATGACTAGAAACCATGATTAGTTTTGCGATCAAAATAAAATGTTTTAAAAAAATGTACTGTACATGTATATGTTTGTAAACGAAATTTTTTTCCGGACGAATTCGTTTTAACTGTTATTTTTATTCATTCTCCTGAGTAAATCATTTTTGTGGTCCTTATTATGACCATGCTAACTCACATCCAGAGAAAGCCGAACCAGTGACGGCGGGAACCCACTCCCAGTGAGACCCATGACTTTATCAAATAATTGTTAATAAAATGATTCGGTCTTTACTAAAATAAGTAAAATCAAGTCATTCTGCAANAAGTATTTTATGCTTGCTTTCAGCGCCCAAAGTTACTCCTATTAACGTTTCTAATTGTTTAGTGGATATTCTATATGCATATATGTTATATACTCAAGCATATGCATACGTGCATACCCATGCATACATCCACATTTCATTCGGCAGTTTGTACAAATGGCATGTCTCTTCCAGTATATTCGTACTGGGCATAGCCGAACCCCTGCCTTAGTGGCTGTGCTTCAACAGAGAGATGTTTAGCGTTATTGACTCCGTATTATTATAACTGCAGACGTTAGACCTACTCTGATACTATTGACATTCAAGCATCATAAATAATACACTAATTAATACACTTACCACAGTAATTCAAACTAGGAATTCATGCTCCAGTTCTACATTTCGAAGAAAAATCTATCACTTTTTTTTACGAACGGTGTGGCCATTTTCCCCTGATTTGAATAGTCTGTTTAAAGACATTTTAGTACGTAGGCTACTACCGGCAGAAGGCGTTATTTGCGCGGAAGAAGACATCCTCAATTCACATACAGATGTTTTGTTTATAGCCTATCCCAGAATGTATGGCGAATATGTACAAGAGAAACTATTCAAATATTAAGGTATCTCTCTATTATGAGGTACAAAACCTGTACCTATAAATTATTATCAACACTTTTAATATTAAACACCTCAGCAGTTTATTAAATAATAGTGCTAAATATTTAACTAATATTAACCGCCACTTAAATTATATATCTGCAATGAACGTAGCCATTGGTTTAATTAAAACGTAAGTTTCATTACGATAAAAATACGGGCTAGACAATGACTAGAAACCATGATTAGTTTTGCAATCAAAATAAAATGTTAAAAAAAAAAGTATTGTACATGTATATGTTTGTAAAATAAATATTTTTTTCGGACGAATTCGTTTTAACTGTTCTTTTTATTCATTCTCCTTAGTCAACAATTTTTGTGGTCCTTATTATGACCATACTAGCTCACATCCAGAGAAAGCCGAACCAGTAACGGCTGGGAACCCACCTCCCAGTGAGACTCATGACTTTATCAAATAATTGTTAATAAAATGATTCGGTCTTTACTAAAATAAGTAAAATCAAGTCATTCTGCAACTTCTAGCTAACCTTTATGTAAACTTAATGTTGCGCGAGTCCTTTTGCTAAGTTTATGCTTCCATGAAAGACATGTCTGTTTTGCTTCTGATTAAAATAATTATTGTATTATTTTATTTGATATGTTTTGCATTTATCTGATTCTAAGATATTTATTTTGTACTATCTGACGAGTTCTATAGCATGTATTTGCTCCGTGGAATGATAAATAAGTGAATGAATGAAAAAAAATGCTAATAAGACAGTATGCACGGATTTGCGTGTGTATATCTCGAACAACAAAGACCAATACCTAAGCTCTTTAAAATAAAATGGGCAATGTTCATTTTCATAAAAAAAATATTGTAGTACTTAATGGTGCTGTAAGATTATGTAAATGATCCAAGTGTAGCAAAACAGAGCGCCGAGACTGGTCTTAGTAGGCAGAAGCCAGTGTGTGAGTCTGGCTCTCCCACCAGCAAAGCCGCAGATACCGCAAGCAGGCAGGGAAGCATTCACTCCCTGACAGTTATCCGATCGGAAGAAGAGATAACGCACTGCCTGCTAAAGACTATCCCCATTCCTTCCACCATTGAACCCTGCTTACCACTCGCCCGGAAGAAGTTCCGCCACTCGCCACTGCCATCATTTCCAGCAGCACTGCATTGACGGGAGGAAAGTCCTGGGATATGAACAGAATCGTCTTTAAAACGACCAATTTTATGCTTTTAATGAGTGTTAGTTTGGCATTTTCGGACACGGTGTTGATGTGTGGCAGCAATAAGAATGTTAGTTGTTGTTTCTTCTTTGTTATGTCGTAGTTATTACCCTGGTCCACTGTGTATGTAGAGAGTGGGAAGCAATTTCCTAGGAGCCTGCTCTCATCGCCAGCGAAAATTTGAGGCTTATTTTAATCATTAGTTTGGCTTTCTCTGATGTTGTAGAGGTGTTTACTAGCCATACAATGCTAGTATAGTGACTTGAAAGTGTCATATCCTATTTTTATCTGTATCCAAGTTTTGTACACTGTATAGTGGATAATTTCTCCGAAGTCTGCGCATTGGCCTTATACAGGCGCAAACAAATATTATTTAATAACAGAAATATTTTACCTATGTAAACCAAATTTCTTCAGAACAAAGCAGAAGGTTGTATGTTCACATGATCAAAGCCTCGTACACATATTTTCAACAGGTCTTGTATTATAAAGCCATAGATTAATGAAATTGATTATTTAAATCTCTACTAAATTAAAAAAAAAGAACAAAATCAGGTAACTCAACAAAAATAGCTTAAAGTAGTGCACGAAATTCCATCGAGACCGGCCAACAAAACTATAACTAATGCTCCACCTTAAGAGTTTTTTCACAACTCTTCGGGTTCTATGCACACGCCCACTTGAGATCGAAGGAGGTCTTTGTGGCCAAGCATTTCACACTTACTAGTTTATTTCTGTTAGCTGATAGTTAACGAGAGTCTGGAGTTTGGGCGATTGCGTGACCTTGAGCGATAGACGACCTAGAAGAGCAACGAGTGGCGAGAGAAGTGACCGGTAGGAGGAAGATTTGAGACTGCGAGCATCGGTGCAGTGAAAATTTGCGACTGGCAGGATGGATTATTGGACTGGATGCACGAGTGCAAGACATTGCAAATGATGGCAACAGACAGACCGAACATGTGTTAATGATGAATACGAGTTAATTTACTACAACCAAACAGAGACATCGAGGACCTTAATTAGGGTTGAGATAGAATTGAATACTGCGCTCACTGAGAAATGAAAAAGAGTAACAGTTGAGGCAGGCTGATTGACGCTGTAAATTAACAGCTTGCAATAGATAACAGCTGTGTGAATAAAGTAAAATCAAATATTATTATTTTATTTTCATTAAGACCTCCATCTTTCACGAACAATACGAAAGTTGCAGTAAAGAAGGAATTTCGTTACATGTATAATTCGGACATCCATGGTGGTCATAATTACAATGGGCCACTACACGAAGAGTTCCGATAAGCATCCACGATTCCTTGCGAAGAGAAACTCTGTGTGGATTTTAGCTAGCTATAAGTATCAACACCGCTTATTGCGAGCCATGAGCTGAATGTCTACATTGTAATGCGACTAGCAACGCACGCTTCAAGTTTATATCTGAACACAACTTGTACACAAACAGGGGTGTACATACTATACTCTGCCGACACAAGCAGGCTAGTGAGTTGTTAACTATCGGCCACTGGACATACTGCTTCACGAACTTGTAGCGACTGAGAATTGAAGTCGCTTTCAATGCGATTCGTTTTTGAGTTACCAGGTTACCAGACCGAAAGCCATGCGGGAATACTGGAGACTTGGAAAGGCTATATGCTGTCCACGATAAAGTGAGCACTTTTGAAATTAACATTTGAAAAATGTCGCTGTCCCAACCTGCGTCTGTTATAATGGGCACACAGAGTGGCATGCGGCCAGTAAAGTTGGTAACGATGGACGGAAAGTAGTTACGTGCTTTAAAGTTGGATTAATAGTGTTAGGTAAATATTTGTGAAAACAGAAATTATTTACTTTGCTTTCTGTTTTTTTTAAATGCGTATAAGTGAAAGAATTAGCCAATTTGTATAATATTTACTTTTCCTATAGTTTGACAGTTCCACTTGACCGACGCATGAATAAAGTAATCAGGCCCTTGGCAATGTCACTTTTACGTATGGTGGAAGAATACACAATGTGCATGCAAGTAGATCTCAAGCAGTCCCGTCAGAATATCTGCTACGCGCTGCGCTCTACCAACTATAGTCTATTCGCGGTTTCTTTAATCAAACTTTGTAAAATAATCCTATGTATGGCGTATTTGGTTATTCCCTAACTATGTCACGTATTTTAAACGTTTTGTACTTGTGTCAACATAAAATTACCTTAGTTCTGGTTAAAATGAACTTTTACTTATATTCTATATATAAATTATAATATATCATTAGTAAATAATGTCAATAAAACCAGAGAGGAAAAAAGATATGTTGGTANATTCTATATATAAATTATAATATATCATTAGTAAATAATGTCAATAAAACCAGAGAGGAAAAAAGATATGTTGGTAGCACCTAGTAAGAAATAGTTCTTATGCAAAATAATATTACACTGAGTGTGCACAAATGTGGTGCGTTGTACTTTTGGTATGATTATCTAGACATTGATAAACTTTGTTTGCGTGAGGCGTAGGAATACCCTGGAAGTAGAACTACAGCAGAGCTTCACAAAAGTTGGAAGTAACCGCGAACGGGCCATAACTCGATTACCAACAGTGTGCCGTCCCCTGGGACGTTCTGCAGTGTTCCGTTCCATTTTACGGACCACTGCCGACGGTACACAACCCATTACCACTTTCTGTGTTCCGTCCTGTGTTGTATTATATGTGTTTTTATTATGAGTCCCGTTCTGTATTTTATTATGTATATGTGCTAGTGCCTTTATTGAAACCAACTACATAAAAAAAAAAAACGTTTACGTCGGAGTCCTGAGAGTAAAATGCAATTTATGTTTTCAGAACTGTGGAGCATACAGTTTCAATTATTTTTTCACTGCCTTAACATTCACGAGTATATTTCAAATTTACGTACATTTTGTTAGTTTACTACGTTTCTTTACACCGTAGAGCAAGAATCGTATATAAGTCGGGATTACTCCGTTTTTTTGTACAAAAAAGTTTCGACTTAAAGTATGAAATATTTTGACATTTTTTGTTTCCAACCGAAACCAGCTTGTGTGTTTATTGTGCGCAGAACTGACGGGTCCGACTTTACTTTGTGACACGAAATTGTACCCAACTAAGAACCTATTGCGGAACATCGTAGCTTGATCAACTCGTGTACTGTTCAGCGTAGTCGCAGATTTCCGTGTCGCGTGTACCATAACAGCCTCCCGAGCTCCTATGTTTCTGAACAGCTGACTGTTCCCATCCGCCCAACCATACAACAGCCGACTGCAAAAGTTCTCAATTTGCATACGACACACTTATACATGTTTCGCCCGAACTGTCTGCTAGACCTTGACACTGCTGGCCCGATAAGAATGAAATAAGAGTATGGGAGAGAGGGAAAGGACTCGCGGTTCACACATATTCCAGGGTTTTACTTGTGTTTGTTTTGTCAAAAGTAGTATGTTCGTACGGAACACTACATTGCACACAAACAGAAACATTCTGTGTAAGTAGGGACTAGAAAATTTTCGCGAATTAATTTCAGGACAACTTAGACTTCAAACAATTAGCTCACCGCTTCTAAGACAGGCCCGGGTGAACATTGAGCCAATAACAGACTTGCAAGCAAATAAACACGGAATCCCGTGCCATCTGGCCTGAGGTAAACTGGCTACACACTGGATCGAGCTGAGGCTCGAAAATACTGTTCCCTCCCGACCACCGCACACGGCACTGACACTATGCGTGGACTCGGCTCTTTGAAGAAGGGG
>NQII01004068.1:192174-220375 GCA_002778355.1 Clitarchus hookeri | reverse complement strand
TTAAAGTCATACGTTATGAAAATTCAAATAATAAAGAGCTGATATTAGTATAAAAAAACCGATAGATGAAATATTAGGTTGAACAAGAATCGCACAAATTCTCTACGGCACGGCCATCCGGGGACTTATGAGAGATTGGCGTTGCCATGTTAATGTTGTTGGATGGACTCCTTGATTGTTGACACATTTCATTGCAAAGTATTGTGTCTATAATATGTAATCAAAGTGAAAGTTTTTCTCCCCCACCCAATCCCCCAGTCAAAATCAAACCTATACACACACACAGAGAGAGAGAGAGAGAGAGAGAGAGAGAGACAGGCACGCACACGAAACATCTAATTTTTAATACTCACATTTTGGGTTTATATAATGAAATGTTTTTCGCTTGCATCACATATTCTTTTGTGTGAAATTCTCAAGATTAAAAACTTTACGGTTGTGGAAAATCCATTAATAATATATACATTACTTTTATGATGGGTATGTGCATGTACGAACTCATGTACACACACACAGTGGAATGTAAACATTGCATGTAAACATTGCCATGTGACTGCCACATGGCAATGTTTGTTTACCCTTTGGCAGAAGGATACGAAATGGGCTTGAAAGTAGATCTTTAGCAGGGCTTCAAGAAAGTCTCTTCCAGTCATGAACCGACTATACATATGGCGTGATTGGCTGACAATGGTGGCGTGCGTGAAATACCCGGCGTATTTGAATCTGTTCGCCAATCACTCCACCGACGCTACGAAGCTTGCATTACTGTCGGTGGTAGCAATTTTGAGCAATTATTATAAACATTGCTGTAAAAAGGCATTTCGTGGCGACGTTGTAAATAAACCATGTGTTGCATTTCATGTGTTATTTTTGTGTTTGTGCCTCAATGCGTCACTCCCGCCCCTATACAATAATTGTTTGTTTTAGTGAGCTCTACCACCCCTCAATGTTTGCCCCATGATTTTAGAATCATCATGTATTACGCGCATATTTTGAGAAACAGCGCTTTGAAAAAACAGTTTTTAGCTAATTTGGGGTGCTCCGTAATAGTGTTTCTAATGTGGGTGACATCTTTGAAGTAACCGACAGGCATAGTCTGAAGTGGGCGTTCTTTTCGTAGATTAGCATATTGGACGCACGTTTAATAGGTTCGTAAAAAAAAAACCTGGATTTCGAACACACTGCAACGCAATTCGTGCGCCAGGCAGGCGGGCGCCTTAAGGAGGTAGCATCATTCCATCTTCGATTTTTCCTACAAATTTTCGTAACGAAAATTTATGACCAGACATAAAAAAAAAATCAAAGATAGACATGACATAAACGACTACTTAACGAGTTTTTGAAATTTGTACGGTTTCAGTTATACCTTACTTTCTCACGTGGGTCTGAAGCTATCAAAAAATAAAGTAATACTTTATTACGGTTACAGATTCTAAACTAATCATGCAAAAAAAAATTAGTTGGATTTCGAAATAACTGTTAANCGTGGGTCTGAAGCTATCAAAAAATAAAGTAATACTTTATTACGGTTACAGATTCTAAACTAATCATGCAAAAAAAATTAGTTGGATTTCGAAATAACTGTTAATATGTTCCCTTTGCCTTGAATAGTTTGGTTTTTTAATATTGACACCGAAAATTAAGTTATGGAGGAAAATACGTAAATCCAAGATGGCAAGGACACATCACCCTTAATAGAGTTGGAGCTCACTTTTTGGTAATTTAGCAAAAAAAAAAAAAAAGTATTAACTTTCCTTTTATTTTTTATTTCTGTAACGTACTTTAACTTGAGAAAATAACAAGAAGACTTAGAAATGAAATATACAAGTGCCAACTGCAATTTTTTACACATTATAACTTTGACATTTAGATTACATTGCCTCGCGTCGAACTTTCTTCTTTGCAAAGAAACGGATAACCTCATCTTTGTCCATACTGCATTATTTCTGACTCTATGTACATCACTGAGAGTGAATTAAGCCTGTTCTCTTCTGTAGTAGATCTTATATCATTATTTACTCTTTTTAGCGCTGAAAACGACCGTTCCGCAGAACAGTTTGACCCCGGTGTACACAACAGCATCCGAAGCGCTTCCCACGTTTGGATAAGTGTCCAGAATGTACACTTGTATATCTCCAGTGACGATAACCCGTTTACCCCGGTGGCCTCAGCGGACAACAAATGAGCTCCCAGGTGCAAACACACGTTTTCCAAAGTACCATCCAAATCCTCCGGATAGAATGCTTGCAGGTCCCATGCTCCATCACGGACATCCTGAGACTCCAAACCATGTAGCATCATAAGCTGAGCCACGTGTCTATAGTTCTGCAATAAACCTGTCGATAATGACACTGAAGATGTTACCTCTGAATCAGCTGAATCTGTCCCTGCCAGCAGAGAGTTCGAACTAGTTTCCCTTTAATTCGCCAAACTGAACTTTTCGCTTACGTTTCCTCTTCATATCGTATGCGTAGTCCTGTTCACCTTTTGTTTCCACAGCTTTCGACTAATAAAGATCAAAAGTACCCACTTTGCTTATATCGTCTATGTATGTTACCAAGGACCGATAAAGTTCAGCGGTTGTTCCCATTTCGATGTGCACAGATTGCAGAGATTTGCTCACTTTGTTAGGTCTTTCCAGGATATCATTTCACAGCAGCGTCAGGAAGCTCTTCCCAGGGAGTCGAGTGAATCCAAATGATGTGAAGCCTGAGAACATATAGATGGTGTTTCACTTGTATCACTGGCGGTTATATGAAGAGCTGCCAGGATATCATTCCAGGAGCAACAGACTTCGACAGGCGTCTCACCCCGAGCAGACCATCATGTCTGAGAGAGGTTCTTTCACAGCTGCTGAATTTGGCTTCAGTTGAGATAACGTTAACTTCCCAACTGTGTGTCGAAACCGAGAAAAAAANTTACATTGCCTCGCGTCGAACTTTCTTCTTTGCAAAGAAACGGATAACCTCATCTTTGTCCATACTGCATTATTTCCGACTCTATGTACAGCACAGAGAGTGAATTATGCCTGTTCTCTTCTGTAGCAGATCTTATATCATTATTTACTCTTTTTAGCGCTGAAAACGACCGTTCCGCAGAACAGTTTGACCCCGGTGTACACAACAGCATCCGAAGCGCTTCGCACGTTTGGATAAGTGTACAGAATGTACACTCGTATATCTCCAGTGACGATAACCCGTTTACCCCGGTGGCCTCAGCGGACAACAAATGAGCTCCCAGGTGCAAACACACGTTTTCCAAAGTACCATCCAAATCCTCCGGATAGAATGCTTGCAGGTCCCATGCTCCATCACGGACATCCTGAGACTCCAAACTATGTAGCATCATAAGCTGAGCCACGTGTCTATAGTTCTGCAATAAACCTGTCGATAATGACACTGAAGATGTTACCTCTGAATCAGCTGAATCTGTCCCTGCCAGCAGAGAGTTCGAACTAGTTTCCCTTTAATTCGCCAAACTGGACTTTTCGCTTACTTTTCCTCTTCATATCGTATGCGTAGTCCTGTTCACCTTTTGTTTCCACAGCTTTCGACTAGTAAAGATCAAAAGTACCCACTTTGCTTATATCGTCTATGTATGTTACCAAGGACCGATAAAGTTCAGCGGTTGTTCCCATTTCGATGTGCACAGATTGCAGAGATTTGCTCACTTTGTTAGGTCTTTCCAGGATATCATTCCACAGCAGCGTCAGGAAGCTCTTCCCAGGGAGTCGAGTGAATCCAAACGATGTGAAGCCTGAGAACATATAGATGGTGTTTCACTTGTATCACTGGCGGTTATATGAAGAGCTGCCAGGATATCATTCCAGGAGCAACAGACTTCGACAGGCGTCTCACCCCGAGCAGACCATCATGTCTGAGAGAGGTTATTTCACAGCTGCTGAATTTGGCTTCAGTTGAGATAACGTTAACTTCCCAACTGTGTGTCGAAACCGAGAAAAAAANAGACCATCATGTCTGAGAGAGGTTCTTTCACAGCTGCTGAATTTGGCTTCAGTTGAGATAACGTTAACTTCCCAACTGTGTGTCGAAACCGAGAAAAAAATTGTACAATTCCTGTAAAGTACTGTAGATACACATGACAGCGTAAAAACACTCAGCAGCACATGATCCGACAAAATTCAGTGAGCGAACCGAACAGGGAACGAAACCTACCAGATGATTCGCTTGTTTTATTATAGCTTGCAGGCCGGAATATACACCCGACATGTAACATGCGTTGTCGTAAGACTGTCCACGACAATTGGCGGTATCCAAGTCATGATTTTTCGAGGTCTTCAGAACGACATTAGCCAGGTATTCTGCTTTATACCCACAATTTGGAATGAATATAATAAATCGTTCTATAGGACATCCCTCTATCGTACTATGAATGAAAGTTGATCAACGTGAGAGATGTCAGGAAATCCAGTCGACAGAGATGGAAAAATACTTGGCATGCTTTATCCCAGTCACGATCGAGCTTATAACCTTTTCTGCCATGACNAGTCGACAGAGATGGAAAAATACTTGGCATGCTTTATCCCAGTCACGATCGAGCTTATAACCTTTTCTGCCATGACTTTAATAATTTCTTCGCATATTCTAGATGACACATATGATGTTGTGCGGCATCCTTTGTTTTCATGCCGTTTTATGTGCATGTTCAGAAAACGATCGAGCTCAGCCAAAAGTTCAAGGGTCATGAAATAATTCCCACTATTTCTCGATCCGAATCTCTCCTGCGAACCTATAAAAGGCAATCCACGTGCAGACAATTGACCTCACAACAGCCACAATTTGCTTCAAAACATCATGTCAGTATTTTCTTCTTCTTCTTCTGTTTGAAGCTGAAGACTCTTGTGAACTCTACTGCCAGCGTTCTTCTTAGCTAACAGCGTCGGAAATGCTGACCTGTGATTGTCTGAATTATTTTGTTCCATCGTCATCCTCTGACCTGCATTTTTCAGTCGNAGTCGACAGAGATGGAAAAATACTTGGCATGCTTTATCCCAGTCACGATCGAGCTTATAACCTTTTCTGCCATGACGTTGATAATTTCTTCGCATATTCTAGATGACACATATGATGATGTGCGGCATCCTTTGTTTTCATGCCGTTTTATGTGCATGTTCAGAAAACGATCGAGCTCAGCCAAAAGTTCAAGGGTCATGAAATAGATCCCACTATTTCTCGATCCAAATCTCTCCTGCGAACCTATAAAAGGCAATCCACGTGCAGACAATTGATCTCACAACAGCCAAAATTTGCTTCAAAACATCATGTCAGTATTTTCTTCTTCTGTTTGAAGCTGAAGACTCTTGTGAACTCTACTGCCAGCGTTCTTCTTAGCTAACACNAACTCTACTGCCAGCGTTCTTCTTAGCTAACACCGTCGGAAATGCTGACCTGTGATTGTCTGAATTATTTTGTTCCATCGTCATCCTCTGACCTGCATTTTTCAGTCGCAGTACCCTTCGTCATTACCTAGCGACCCCGATTTTCCAAACATATTACAAGGGAAACATAACAGGGTACCTTTTCTCCGCTCTTCGATAATATTAGCCAAGGACCAGTTCGTTTTTCACTATTAGGCATTGTTCTGCTAAAGAGTGAAAGGGATAATAGATACTTGGTTGTATCTGCATAGAAGATAAATCGGCATCCATATTTTATTTCGCAACATTTTGTACGAGGTGTTCGAGTGTGGCATCGTCCAGTATCCCCTCGGCAGGATCGTCACTAACATATGGAAATTATGGAGTCGCAAAACACGTGTTCGCATACGATTTAAGATGTTCACCAGAATCTTCCCCAGTGTCTGCTGCAGTGTTTTCGGAAATAATTTTTCAGGAATTTGAGGTAGCTCGTCACAGTAAGATACGCTTGCCGGTTGATGGTCATCAATCCAATCGCCAGTAGCTAATGCACTGGTACTAGTACTCGGTCTGAAAGGGACAAAGAACGAGTCCGACTTCGGAACATTACAAAGAACCTCCTTTTACTTCTGTAATTTTTCTTATTCCTTTTTCTTTTCTAGAAACTGCTCATTTTTTTGACATCAGACATGGGTACTGATGGAAAAGAGAGGATAATGATTAATAGTCAGTTACGGCCACGTGATGATTTCTCAAATAGTAACTCACACACAACTGACAGAAGTTTACAACACACTATGAGAACTGACACGTAGTAATGTTATGCGTACGCCAGCGCGTTTGGTACGCCCTTCGCGATGTGANACAACACACTATGAGAACTGACACGTAGTAATGTTATGCGTACGCCAGCGCGTTTGGTACGCCCTTCGCGATGTGAAACAAACGACGAACACAGCGTGGCCACTTGGTTTGTCAAAAAATTAACTACGTCCAATTATTTTTATATTTCGTTCCAAAAAATTGACATATTATTTTTCGTATCCTGTGTCCTCAATGTGTACGATTTCGGCCCTTGGCTGGGACCCCTACGATGTAGATATGCAGCTGCCTAGTTTGCCTAGGCAGATAGATGTTCGAAAATAACTTGTACCATGCACGATATGCGCAAGGAAGTTGTTCCGATTCCTCACTGCCAGCGCATCAGTGAACCTGCCAACTAATCTCGCGCATCAACTGCATGTGGTCTGGAGCACAAAATCTTCGCTCGCTGACATCACGTTAGCACGAACGTGCCGCAAGTTAGGTTAGAAACATACAGGATACAGGATGTCTGGCATCAGGGAAAGCTGGAAAAACCTGGAAAAGTCACAGGAATTTAGAATTACTGGAAAAGTCTGGTAAATATCAAGAAAATTAAGTATTTGCGCAGGGAATTTTCATAATACTGTTATAAATGTACTTAAGAAGAAAATAAATATTGTATTCTAGCACCTCTACTAGATGCCATGTCATGAATGGTACGGTGCATTCATTATTTTGCTTTATTCCACCTTTGCAGAGTTGCTGAATTGTATAGTATCTTGTATTTGTGTTCTGACTTTGTTTCTGGCCCTGAGATCCGTTATTTATCACCTATGTGATAATTTTTCCCACTTGCCGTATTTGAAGTCTATATACACAGTGGAATCACATTATTATGACCACCTGCTAGTATCCAAAGTAATCGCCCTTCGCAGCACGGACAGCAGCTAGACGAGCAGGCAGTTACTCAGTCAGGTGCTGATAGGTTTCCACGGGTATCTGGAGCCATGCTGTCTGCAGTGCGTCCTACAACTATTGAAGGGTGCATGGCGGAGACAGACGGCCAACACGACGATCAAGGTGGTCCCACAAACGTTCAATTGGATTAAGTTCGGAGCTGTTTGGGGGCCAGGGAAAAACTTTGTAGTCTTGATTGTGCTCTTCCAGCCACGTGCGGACACTTCTAACAGCGTGGAAAGACGCATTACTGTGCTATAAGATCCCATTCTCCCGAGGAAAGGCAATCATCATCATGTACGGGTGTGCGTGATCGTGGAGGATGAACTCATAACCAAATAGATCAAGAGTGCCTTCTACACGGATGATGGGACCTAGAGAATACAACGAGAACATTCCCCAGACCATAACACTGCCCCCACCGCCTTGTGTTCGTCCAGCAATGGATGCAGGGTGTCGGTTCTCCGACGTTTCTCGCCGGACACGCTGACGCCCATCCGTTCTACGCGGCTGAAAACGTAACTCAATGGAAAAGGCTACCCGTCGCCAATCAGCAGCAGTTCAGTTGCCATAATAATAAGCAAATTCCAGTCGTTTTCGTCGATGCACCTGTGTTAGCATGGGTGCAGTCACCCTCCACCTATTCGCAGAAGGGTTCGCTGAAGGCTTTCAGTTGGCCTTCACGCATCATCGTATTCGACGTTCACCTCATAAATCAATGGCGCGTGGAGCTCCGCAATTTCCACGACGGTTATTCCCAATGGCGCCATTCGTCCATCCACGATACACCTTTACCACAGAGGCACGTGGGCAGTTCACAAATATCGCTGTTTCCGAAATGCTGCTCCCCACCCCCCAATCGATCCAAAAGCCGATAATCATAACTTTTTGCAACTCGGTTAAATCGCTTCCCTTACCCATGACAGCAGGAAGCTTACTGTGTGCAGCCAGCCTGTCGGTCGCATTATATACCCGCTTCACCAGCCCACGTCACGGGCCATACATCATGGGCTACACGATGCAGATGGCACTCTAGCAGGTTGTCGTAATAATGTGATTCGACTGTGTATACCTTTCCAATAGTAGTTTGTAGACATTTATTACTGCGTATAAAAGCATTGACAAATGCTTGGTACGTGTAGAGTTTTTTTTTTCTTATTCAATATTTACGCCTATATTTTTACGTTATTTCCTTAAAAACTACACATTTTTTTTTAGGCAGTACGAACATAGTGTTCCTTTATGTATGATGATGAGGGTGAAGCGAGGTGAGTATGGAGCAGCGCCGGAATGCAAGTACGGCGGGGGTAAAGGGAAATCCAGCGGAATTGGAAGCGACCCTGCCGGGAATCGAACCCGGTTCGCCTTGGAGAAGTCTCACCGATATACCAAAGCGAACCCCGCTGTGTAAATATGTATATTAGTAGTGTTAGTTAGTCTGTAAATAGTCAAATTAGTTGTGTTAGTGAACTGGCAGACAAGGAAAATGACAGTGTAAGAGAAGTAGTGGACAATACAATGGACAATGTAGACCGAAAGACAGAAGGTATTAGCGAACTAGTGAATAATAAAATAGACAGCAGGGACAATAAAATTGACAGTGAGTGTGAAAGAATAAAAAGCGTATAGTGTACGGTGGACCAGGAGGTAAGTACCCGCAAAAATTAATTGCAAGCATTCCTACAGCAGCAGTCAATAAGATACTTTTACATGGACGCCTGAGAGACGTATCTGAGTTAGTGAGGGATGGAGGTCTAAATAAATATTTAAGAACTAAATTTGAATTTAAATTTATTCACACAGCTATTATTAACAGCATTAAATTATCTGTGTACACTATTACTCTTTTTTATTTCACAGTGAGCTCTATATTTAATGTCTATTTCAATTCTAACTACGTCCTTCTTTATGTCTCTGTTTGGTTATTATCAATTACCTCATACCCATCATTAACACTCGTTCAGTCTATCTGTTGCCATAATTTATACTGTCTTTCACTCATGCATCCAGTCTACTAGTCCAGCCTACCAGCCGCACTCTTCACTGCTTGATACTCGCAGTCGCAGATTTCCCTTCCACTGATCACTTCTATCGCTCGGAACTTAGCCTCTCATCTTTTCATCAACTATTCCAGCTCGGAGGCCTGTTACACTTTTAAATCGTTCGCCCAGACAATCTGGAAGGTTCGACGNCTTTCATCAACTATTCCAGCTCGGAGGCCTGTTACACTTTTAAATCGTTCGCCCAGACAATCTGGAAGGTTCGACGCAGCTCGAGTCACGCTGAGAGAACGAGGTCAGTAATCCAGAGCATTCTTCAGGTAAACGCAGAAAACCTATCCGCCGAAAGTCAGGAGCGGCGAGCCGCCAAAGGGTAATCGCGGCAGAATGCCTTCGTAACTCAGAATTCTGGGAGGATTATCGCTCGTTTGTCATTCGAAACATTCCATTGACTTGCTGCCCCATTATCATCAATATTATGTCCTTCTCTTCCGCTAGCTAGCACGGGAAGGACCAAGGTCAGCGGCGCAGACCAGCGACAGGTAACAATGCTCTGGGCCATAATAGAGTGAATACTCTGGCAACCTACTTAGCCATTAGGCCTTCCGGATCTCCTTTTCAGCTACTATCTTTTCTTGTTTTTTATTCTCAGAATATTAAATACTTATTATCTTTTATATTTAATTTATTTAAAAACCACACTGCCAAGGCAACGCTTAAACTTTTCCATTAAAATTCANTATTATCTTTTATATTTAATTTATTTAAAAACCACACTGCCAAGGCAACGCTTAAACTTTTCCATTAAAATTCATAATTAAAATATTAACTTCACAACACGTTAAAATAATTATATTGTTTCGATTAGTATCATAAAATTATTAAAATCATTNAATCCAGCGGAATTGGAAGCGACCCTGCCGGGAATCGAACCCGGTTCGCCTTGGAGAAGTCTCACCGATATACCAACGCGACCCCGCTGTGTAAATATGCATATTAGTAGTGTTAGTTAGTCTGTAAATAGTCAAATTAGTTGTGTTAGTGAACTGGCAGACAAGGAAAATGACAGTGTAAGAGAAGTAGTGGACAATACAATGGACAATGTAGACCGAAAGACAGAAGGTATTAGCGAACTAGTGAATAATAAAATAGACAGCAGGGACAATAAAATTGACAGTGAGTGTGAAAGAATAAAAAGCGTATAGTGCACGGTGGACCAGGAGGTAAGTACCCGCAAAAATTAATTGCAAGCATTCCTACAGCAGCAGTCAATAAGATACTTTTACATGGACGCCTGAGAGACGTATCTGAGTTAGTGAGGGATGGAGGTCTAAATAAATATTTAAGAACTAAATTTGAATTTAAATTTATTCACACAGCTATTATTAACAGCATTAAATTATCTGTGTACACTATTACTCTTTTTTATTTCACAGTGAGCTCTATATTTAATGTCTATTTCAATTCTAACTACGTCCTTCTTTATGTCTCTGTTTGGTTATTATCAATTACCTCATACCCATCATTAACACTCGTTCAGTCTATCTGTTGCCATAATTTATACTGTCTTTCACTCATGCATCCAGTCTACTAGTCCAGCCTACCAGCCGCACTCTTCACTGCTTGATACTCGCAGTCGCAGATTTCCCTTCCACTGATCACTTCTATCGCTCGGAACTTAGCCTCTCATCCTTTCATCAACTATTCCAGCTCGGAGGCCTGTTACACTTTTAAATCGTTCGCCCAGACAATCTGGAAGGTTCGACGCAGCTCGAGTCACGCTGAGAGAACGAGGTCAGTAATCCAGAGCATTCTTCAGGTAAACGCAGAAAACCTATCCGCCGAAAGTCAGGAGCGGCGAGCCGCCAAAGGGTAATCGCGGCAGAATGCCTTCGTAACTCAGAATTCTGGGAGGATTATCGCTCGTTTGTCATTCGAAACATTCCATTGACTTGCTGCCCCATTATCATCAATATTATGTCCTTCTCTTCCGCTAGCTAGCACGGGAAGGACCAAGGTCAGCGGCGCAGACCAGCGACAGGTAACAATGCTCTGGGCCATAATAGAGTGAATACTCTGGCAACCTACTTAGCCATTAGGCCTTCCGGATCTCCTTTTCAGCTACTATCTTTTCTTGTTTTTTATTCTCAGAATATTAAATACTTATTATCTTTTATATTTAATTTATTTAAAAACCACACTGCCAAGGCAACGCTTAAACTTTTCCATTAAAATTCATAATTAAAATATTAACTTCACAACACGTTAAAATAATTATATTGTTTCGATTAGTATCATAAAATTATTAAAATCATTCAACAATAAAATTCGTTTAAAAACTTGGGAATCTTTAACAGGGGGAGCGGTGACAATTAGCCTGGCCTTCGCCAGTTACCACAGGGAGCCACGGGGAGGCTGTCACCCAGACCTTGCTCCTCCTGTATTTACATTTGTAATGTTTTTATATATTTTAAAAACATTTAAAACATACAATATAAAACATATTAAAATACTAAAACATTAAAATACAAAAGAACATCCACTATTGCATATTACTACAACTCTGGGCCAGCAAATGAGGAGAAACTGAGGTCGACCACCACCAAGTGGATGAATGATGGCAGCGAGGAGAAGGTCGATGTCGCCGCTAATACAGCCATTGCAGGAGAAGCCCAGCAGCTGCGCATCGTGGGTACAAAAAGACGAAACACACTCCTTAAATGTAGCTACTATAATTACACATTTCAAAATTAGCAAAACCCGCTGTTGTGTTGGGAAAAAGAAAGGGGACGCGGACGAAGGGAATATGACTCTTGTCTCCTTCGCCCACTCACATCGTGAAAAGCAAAAGATTAAATGG
Organism: Clitarchus hookeri; assembly: GCA_002778355.1. NCBI lineage: Eukaryota > Metazoa > Arthropoda > Insecta > Phasmatodea > Phasmatidae > Clitarchus > Clitarchus hookeri. Next base: position 208,377 of record NQII01004068.1, on the reverse strand, counting down.
ACTCGTCCGTTTTGTGCAATACGCCAGCACTACTAACACGTACATAGCTACAGTTGTTCGTCAAACTCGCGGAGTGCTGGGCCGTTGTGTGACCCGTAGATGTGTGGTGCATTCACATTTTGTAATTATTTCAGATTATCTAAATTAAGATAAACAAAGTTTAAAATGTTAGAATAAAACTGATTACTGTATTCAATTACTGGCCCATGCGAACACTCAACAAAGTAGGAAGCAAATACTGCATTTGACACGGTAGAGGACACAAATATTGTTCGCTTACACTTAAAATATGTGTTGTCCGTGATGGGATTACTGGATTCTCGATACAGCAATGTCGGGAAAGGCCTTGCAACGGTAACGCGTAAACAACCCGATAATGAAGTATAATTATGCATGCCTCGGCACTGTTACAACCGCAAACACAAATACGTAAGTAAGTTGTTTTCCCGGAGGAAAAAACCTTGAAGCCCAGTTTCACTCATTCGCATTTTGACCTCCACTGGAAGTTACCGACTGGAAATTTTGATCTACGCCACTGGGTGACGTCAAAGGAACAACGTCGTGCATTCGCCTGGATTGGGAATGGGAAGTAAAGCGAAAGAAAAAAAATCCCTAGTGCTTATGCCCGGGATAGAGCCCATGACTCCCGAATGCGATTCAGTCACGATATCGTATGACAATACACTCTCCTTTATCGTGGCATATTATATATATATATAGTGTTGCACGACGCTGCCCGATGTTTCCTTCGCGGGGGAAGACGTCGAGAGCTGGAGGTCAAGTTTGTAACGTTAGACGAAGCGAGCGACCTATCATAAAGGACGCCGCCGAACATGTCGATAAACTCATCGCAGCTCGCGCCCCGCTGACTCTGAGAAGCTCATATTTATCCATTTATCACGCAGGAATGTCGTCGTCACCAATACCTTTCCAAGTAGAACGTGGATTGCTGAGAACGTTCTACACGGCACCTACCTCAAGTATAAATTCCACGTGCGAGCTCCTGGGGAGTGAGTGATTAAGAGCCGAGAGTTTGGCGTCTCGTGCGACCTTCGACAGTTGGGCGATTCCGGAGCCGCGAGGGACGACTGCAGCGATCTGCGAGAGTGCGTCGGCGAGCTTGTGTGCAGTGAAGGGTGGGACTGATCTGCGGGACTGTGGACTGGATGCGTGAGTGAAAAGACTTTCGACACGATGGAAATACAGAGTTTTAACCAAACGTGTGAAAATAATTGGAGCAGTTTAAGGAACATTAGCGAGATTACAGACTGTGATAAGGACTTTAATTGAAATGGAGACAGTAATTCAATATTGCGCTCAATAAGAATAATATGAGTTAATAGGACACACAGACTGGTAAATAACAGATTTTTGACTGTTTGTACCTTTGAGAATAAATATAATAATTTAATTTAGTTATTTCATTTTTATTAAGACCTCTATCCTTCACGAAATTTAATACCACCCTCAGGCATTCATGTAGCTATATATATATATATACATATATATATATATAATATATATATGTATATATAATGTATATGTAACTGATTTGCCATGTTCAAGGTACAGAAGCATGTTGGCGATACGGGCGACACTAACACGTACATCCAGGTCCCCATCACCCCTACACGCAAAACGTGCAGTATTTCCGTTGTTGCGCTGAACTATGGCTTTACTTTTCTCATACTCCTGAAGAAAATTGCGCAGCAAGTTCTAAATAAAAAATTTATTGCCATTTCTACGATTGTTTTCCTTTGACGACACCTAAATATGTTATATCAAAACCTAACGACATTTATTGGTTCTTACCTTTTCTGGCAAACTGTCATATTATTAAAACATTTGTATATTTACTGAGATATGAGTAAACGATACGCGTATAGGATAAGCACAAAAGACAATTTCACAGAACATTTCTCAGTGTATATATGAGCCTTAAATCATGCCCCACCACGAAAGACGAACATCTTCGACGAAGTTTCTACGGCGCACCTTCGTACTAGGTTCTGCAAAAACCTGAAAAGTTATTGTGTGCAAGTTATTAACAAGCACTAACTATGGATAATATATTGGCTGTTTACTGCGATATATTTACAAAACAAACCCCTCATAATACCTTGCTGTAACCGACCAACGTGGTTTAGGTTTTTGGAATGCCAGCTGGCAATGCGAGAGATTCTTCTGTGGGAGTCTAGGAAAGGCATGAATGTACATGCCATTATTTCTAGCGTAAGTTTAGAGGAATAGCACGTAATAGAAAAATTAACAATAGTCACGTTTAGTGAACCCTGCAGAGATATAGATCATAAACTAATAACCCAATAAACACTGTAAACAAAATATATATTTTTAGGTTGGTGCCTTTCCGAAGAGTTACTGGCATTTACAGCTGCGCAGAGTGCGTTTTTAGTCCATTCACTGCTACTACCAACTTTTATGAAACTCTCCAGAAGTTTTACTTTCAAACTATTCTTCCGCCTCAGGCAAACAAAGCTTAGCCGAGTCTAGGAAATTTGACAAAAGCAAACCACGCGCAGCATTCACACGCACTCAGTGTAATAATATTCTGCAGTTCTTACTAGCCATTAACAACACACTTATTTTCTTTTTGTTTGTATTGATATTATCAACAAATGAAATAATACAATTCGTAGATAAATATAAGTAAAGTTCAATTTAATAAAATGAAANTTATTGATATTATCAACAAATGAAATAATACAATTCGTAGATAAATATAAGTAAAGTTCAATTTAATAAAATGAAAATACTTTTATGTAGACATACATATAAAACGCTCGAGATAAATGCCATTAGAAAATAACCGAACACATCATACATGGGTTTGATTCAAAAAGGGTGAAGATACCGTGAACAGACTGCAGTTGTCGAGTTGAGAGTTGAGAGGTTTTGACCGGGGTTGAAGAGCGAGAACTGGAGCAGCAGGCGAAGGCGAAGATAGAGCAGCGGCGAACACTCGCTGGCCAACAGCAACGTCCGCCACGTTTTCCTTCACGCAAAAATACGGGCGAACCCGCCGGGAATCGAGCCCGAGATTCGCATTGGTGGGAGGCGAGTCGTGTGGGCCACTACAACACACTACGGAATTATTCGCAAATTTCCTACATGAATGTATACGTAGAGTGCGAAAGCGCCCATGGTAAGAGACCAGAAAAATTCGCGAGTTCGATGAACTGTACGCTAGACTCTACAGTTTTAAGTACAAATATGCCGATATCAACTGCGCATTGGTTGTCTGCTGTCACAGTGGAAGGCGACAATTGGGCCAGCGTTCTCCAGGAGGTTTCAAACACCGTGTGGACTAATGGCTAAAGTGATCTAAAACACATGTATTTTGAATTCTAGCTTGTCCCAAAATGAATCCGCGAATTCTTCAGGTCTCCACTAATGGTAAAGTTATTTCCCACGCGTTCATGCTAGCGCTCCTACATTTGCTCAGTTAACAGTCAAATGCGTGGAACACCTCCTANAAGTTATTTCCCACGCGTTCATGCTAGCGCTCCTACATTTGCTCAGTTAACAGTCAAATGCGTGGAACACCTCCTAACTTTGTATAGTAGCGACGCTAAACATTCCATATTTGTAGCCAGATGTGTGGTATTATTTCCATACGATATGTGGGTTAAAAACTTCTAATTCAGTTAAGGAAGTTTGCCAGAAAATATTTTTAGAGTGAAGTTACGCGGCCCGAGAGAGCAACAGGATGGAAAGTCACAAGATAAATAACAGCTAAAAGAGCTACTACACTTCCGCATTACCCAGACAGGGCATAGGTGCGGGGGTGGAAGTAATGAGTGGCTGGCCTCCGATTGGGCACGGGGAGACGAATGTCTGACCACTACACCACCACCGGGCACCCTTCGCAAAATGCGACTGACCTGCCATCAGTCCCCACAGACGTGTATGAAACAATACTCTTCAGGATTATCTGTTGCTGCGATGCCCTGCATTACTGCTGAAACTTAAAATAATATGCCCAGTCGCGACAAAGCACGTCTCGTTGCCTCTCTTTGAGTCCAGCGGCTGAAAATGCGATGCATGTTCTGTGGATCTCTCACANCGCGACAAAGCACGTCTCGTTGCCTCTCTTTGAGTCCAGCGGCTGAAAATGCGATGCATGTTCTGTGGATCTCTCACAGAAACAGCCAAGGTTTGCGTACCAGCCTGAGACAGGCGTATGTTCAACTATGGCACGAGTGTGAGCTTGCTTGAATGTACGCAGTTCTCAAACATCTTCGAAGTTCGCTGGTGGGCAGTCACCCGTTGCGAAGTGTGCCGTGACCCTTGCTAACAACTACCACGTTTCAAAATCCACTGTAGAGCTAGAGTAAATGAGACGACCAAGACGATCTAACTACAGAGTAGATATGCATACAGATACCTAATACCTTTGATATGGGCGTATATCCATTCTCTGATTGGGAACGGGCCTTCTGTTTGAATTGGCTACCGCATGCTGCGAAAGGTTCCCTATTGGCTGGGTTGCCGACTGGCGAGTAAGTCATCGGGCGCTGGTTGGCGAACAGCGCCCCGGCATGTTGCTGNGGGGGGGGGGGGGCCGTGTAAGGCTGGAGTTCGCGGAGTCTGAGGGCTATTTAAACTCTGTATTCTTAAGTATTCTGTGACGTAACTTATTTTTAAGGCCCTTTATTTATTTCAAATATTCCTTAATTTTTTACTCTACATAATCCACGTAGTTAATTCCTGGTTTAGTGCGGACCATTTTTCATGTTATTAAAAGCTTTATAAATTAGTTTAAAACTAAAATTTATTCAATTGAAAAATTAAAAAAATTTCTAGTGGTGATTTAAAAAAATATATTTACAACTCAACACAAACTTAAAATTTTAATTTCGATGGTATACTCTGCGGTGATGAATTTCTAAAGTAGGTATATGTACAATATAATTTTAAAGATTACACTTTTAGACCATACGGTACCCTTTTTTTTATAATTATAAAATTAAGTTTTAAATTGAAGTTACAAACGTAAATATAATTATTTTTTATATTATACGATTAAATCGTTAATTATTTTTATTCTGCGATTTATACTAATACGACACTAACATTTTTTGTACGTAAATTGTTAAATGTATATTTTTAAGTCCATTCAATTAAATGAATTTTAGTTTTAAACTAGTTGATAAATGTTTTAATGAGAGGAAAAATGGCTCGAACTAAACCAGATATTAACTACTTATCGGCAAAAAAAATTGATTGGTTAGCAGGTTTACTATTTTCTCTCAAGCTAATAAAGAAATAAATATTTTTGTTTAATAACAAAAACCGTCTCGTGTTCACATTAAACTATTGCGAAAAACTAAATATAGTTTAAATAGCAATAAATTTTTAATAAATGCATAGTTCAATTCCAATTTTTTTTTCAGCTTATGTCACTAAATATGAACCCGGTTCGCCTTGGTGTGAGGTGAGTAGTCTGACCACTATACCACCGCGGCCCCTTCAATGAATAGTGAATTTGCAAAGTTTTTATAGTAGCGAATCATAATATTCCTATATTCGCAACCTGATATGAAGTATATATTCCTGCAATTTAATCATTAAAAAACTTTAATTACAGCAAAAAATGTTTCATAGGAAAAAAAAAAAATTTTTACACTGTAAAAGCGATTTCATACAATCAAATATAGACCGAATTAAAGTTACTGGATACAGAAATAATTTTGAATGCTGTTAAATGAACAGGATTCGAAAATCATTGGAGTAGTGAGTTTATTTAAAAGAAGTTCCACGAATGTTTCAACCAAGCAAATAAATAAAAAAAACAACGCCACACTAATTCAATTACATGCATACAAAACCCGAAAACTCTACGAAATATTGCGTAAAGTCAAAACAAATATGATTTGTAAAATTTTTAATTTAGTTTGTACAAAATATTTATACATTCTATACAACTTTAAATCTGCTGATAGTAAGTACTTTATTTTCGCGCTAACAATTTTAGTTAATAATGCTAGCTAGAGTAATTCTGACTAGTCGATGAAAAAACAGAAATAAATGAAATGTAGAAAACGTTTAAAAACGAAAACCTCTGGAATTCTCTACAAACTGAAAAGTAAAGTGGCCATGATAATGCGGGCCGTGTGACGTCATATCGCATTCAACATATTGAATTAGATAAAAAACTGAAGTTCGTTTGAAGCTAAATTTGATAACGTGAAATGGCCGTAAGCCACCCGCCGACCAGCCTAGTGATATAAAGANACGAATAATGTTCTCTTTCGTGAATAAACCGAGAAAGTTCACTGTCGCTTCCATCGCGACGTTCACTGAATGCGATATACGCTGCGTGTTGCTAGACTCTATTAACAGCATCGTTATGCCACTCTACTACAAGACGCGAAGAACGTTGCAATTAATAAATGAACCTAATTCGATAACACGACAACGCGCATCGTGGTCACAGCACAGTGTTACTGCAAAACATCAAGTATTGGTCATTCACGGTTACNGATAACACGACAACGCGCATCGTGGTCACAGCACAGTGTTACTGCAAAACATCAAGTATTGGTCATTCACGGTTACTTCACACTTTCCTGAAGTTCTGCTGAAGTTCTACTTCCAGTATATTCCTCCGCCTCATGTAAATAAAGCTTAACGAGGTATAAAAGATTACACCAAAGGGGCATTGCACCGTATTCATGCGCACTCAGTGTAATACAATTATGCAAAAGAACTTTTTCTTGCTATGCATTGCCAACACACTTATTTTAACCCTGTTTTTATTCATTTTTATTATAAATTAAATATTATAATTTATAGATAAAATATAAGTGTAAGTTTCATTTAACTCTGAATAAGGTACTTTTACGTTAACACAAGTATAAAAGTTTGTGATACACGACATATTTAGGAAACAGCCAAACACATAAGACATAGAATGATTTTTCAAAGGTTTGATTAAAAAAATTTGAAGAAACCTCGAATACACTTATAGGGCCTACGCAACAAGGATTATTAATTTCGTTCACATTAAGGTTTTACTGCTATTTTGTGCGTGCTGTGCTTGCATTGGAAAAAAAAATGGTTGTAGGAACCATTAAGACTGTTAAAACAGAGACAGCCATCTCGCGGTTTGTTGGTAACATCTGAACATTGTTAACATAGACAGTAATACCAACATAAATGTTTGTTGTATTCCTGTCTGTGATAGTATTTGCTAATGTGTGTATGTTGCTACAGTAGAGCACAACTTCAACAATACATGGATTGTTCCCCACACCAACTAGGATTGTAATAACCAAACAGAATATCCTGGTTGTACCCTCAACCCGATTACAGAACTGTTCAGTGCCAACAACAGAACATTCTGTTTGCTTACAACAATACCGACTGNTGTACCCTCAACCCGATTACAGAACTGTTCAGTGCCAACAACAGAACATTCTGTTTGCTTACAACAATACCGACTGTTGTGGAAATTATCCAAATATTGTTGAAGTTGATCTGTCAGACGTAGCGCATGCTTAGTAGGAACACAGTGCTCTGTTGTAGCAACTACGTGCATAGCAGCACGTGCAATCACAAACGGCAATACGACATACAGTTATGTTGATATTACTGTCTATGTTAAGAATGCTTACATGTAGGGCCAGTGACTTTTCGCGTAAAAATCGGAGCGCACAGTAGACTTCAATACCATAAACACACCTCAGCTGTTGTTATACCTCCATTGGCTGCTGGTGCCGTGTCCGTCTTTGACCAAGCCGCTCAGGAGTAAGTAACTCCGACACTGAACCTTCGTGAATCGTGCGCAAACGGTTAACACGGGCCAGAACATTTTTTTAGCCCATCAAAGAAGCTGGACGATCCTACAGTGCATTGGGCTGTATCTTGTCTCGAAATCTTTTCGCGAAATATCACTGCACCTACTTATATGGTACCTACAACCACCAGGTGGCTGTCCTTATTCACACATCCTAGATGGTTCCAAAAACCATATTTTTTCCTCAGTGGAGAGGAGGAGTGGTAATAACGAGATAAAGAACCAGCCTTGATGTACAAATCCGCCTCTGCCGATCCAGCACGCATTACTACCGCTCGGCAGCGGGATAATACGCCAATGCGCTACTTTTAATTCGCGCGCCACCAACACGACTGTAACAGATTTGCTTTTTTAATGACTATAACAGACGTGTGTGTGTGTTTGTCACGCGATATGAAATCAGCAATTAATTTCTGCTTCCTGTTACGTGGTTGCAATATTGGTTTTCACNTGTGTGTTTGTCACGCGATATGAAATCAGCAATTAATTTCTGCTTCCTGTTACGTGGTTGCAATATTGGTTTTCACTGCACGTCCGGGACCGATGCTGACAAATAAATGGTTTCGTTTTGTTTGACCTGGCTAATTGACGCCCCCCGTTTTATTGCTGGCAGCCTTATCGGGGAACAGGTTACGTACCAACCCAACTCACACTTGAGCATGAAAACTGCATACGCACACACAAAGGTTGTCACGTATTTCGCGGATATAGACTGCACCACACGAACCTGTGATGAAAACTAAGTAGGACATATTCTTTGGTAAAAAAAGCGCAGGGCCCTTAGTTTACGAGAAAAACGACATTAAAGTAGATAAAATGACGTTATTTCACGTTAATCACAGCATACAATACGTCGAAACGTCATAACAGGTGTTCGAAGTTTGCTCCGCCCATAGCAATGCACTTTCCCGCACGGTGGATGCATGCAGCAAGCACGGAGCTCGGCCGCCAGATGCAGCCATGGTGTCCCAGTACTCACTGCATGTGAACTCCATGGCATATGTGGGTCTACTCAGCCCGGCTCGATCCCTTGCCGTGTGCCCTACGACCGACACGCTAGTTGCAGCGTTGCCACATCAGCCCCGTCTTTTAACTAATTGCAATACCACATGTTTGCTATAATGGTTTCTGGAACTTTCATGTCGTTTCTCTCGTAAACAAAGGGTCTTACGCGTTTCTACCAAAGAGTATTTCCTACTTAGTTTTGATCGCAGATTCGCGTGGTACAGTCCGTATCCGCGAATTACCTGACGTCCTGTCAATGGTTTACCTTGATCCACAACCAGAGCATTGGAGTTTCAAGCTACTTTGGCCACTTGGGTCGTCACAGGTGGGATCCCGCGAATTCTTCCGAGGTTTCACGGACCTACATCCGACACGTTTACAAGTCACATGCGCGTGAACAAACCTGTAAGTCAAGGAACTAGGGAAATGCAAGCAGCCTAGTGCGGGACCCGGCCGAATGAAAGGATAGGGCTTCAAACGTTAAATGAGTTTAGCTGCTTCCCGGCAACCGTTCATGCCGGAGTCACGTAAGCACGACTGGCACACCACACCACACTTCAAACTAAAACTGCCAATGATACAAGATAGGTATGACGTAAGCCTGACAAATTCTCTCGTCCGACCAGCAATTCCGGATTAGAAATGATTTCTGTTTTCGTCGTGTCGTGCCGCACGACACACAGAGAGTACCCAACCTTGCAAAATGGAAGAGTATGGCAAGCTTTCCCCACAATGGCAACTACGCAGCTTAAAAGAAAAAAATAATATAAAAATTACTGTATTTACCTCTTAAAAATAATCATTTTACTTTTGTATGCAATAGCGATAACACTTTGTCATCGTCATGTATTCCACATTTCCCGTCTGTCCACCGCCTTTGAAACTAGCGTAGTTAATCAGCGCCTTCTAAATGGTTCCGGAAAATTCTACTCTTCGTGTCGCGTCAGTAAATTGTCGGGCTGTAAATTCGAGCAGTCACATTGAAAATATAAATGTCGTGTCGTGCTGTGTTTGAGAGTTTTATATTCTTGTTAACCTAAAAGTACTTTATTTAATGTCTAAATTGAAACTTTACACATATTTTATCCACAAATTATAATATTTTATTTATAATTAATATGAATAAAAACAGAGAAAAAAATAGGTGTGTTAATAATGCCTAGTAAGAAATAGCTCTTATGTCAAATATCATTGCACGAGTGCGCACGAATGCGGAGCGCTGTCCCTTTGGTGTAATTGTCTAGACTCGGTTATGTTTTGTTTGCATTACGTGGATGAACATCCTGCAAATAGACCTTTAGCAGAGCTTCAGAACTGTTGGAAGTAACCGTGAATGTTAGTGTAAAATTTTAAATACCCTGAAAATCGCGGGTAAATTAAGATTTATAGACTCAACAAACACACAAAAACACCAAGTCTTATTAACTAACTCATACTTGTTCTCTTGCAGCAAGGTTCTTTTTTTCGAAGGATACAAAGTGTTTTTTCAAAGCGATACTGTGAAACATGTAACGTGTAAATCCTTTCGCTCGGCCGGTCCAATTCTAGGCAGCACTTCTAAGCAGTGGATAGTTTGTTATACGAACACAGCGAAGAAGAATAATAAGGGGAAGAAGAAGAAAAGGACATGGGCAATTGCTTTTTATAACTTAACTAAGAATCTTGCGTATTCGAAAACTAATATTTTTGTTACAAACTTACATGACTACCAACTGAATCGGGGCAGAAAAATGTTGGCATGAATACCTGATTCATCAAAAATTGTGACCTGCAACGCCAGAGTTAACCACATTTTGACGCAGTTTATGAAGACCGTGTTTGCGGAGTTTCAAATTATCAGTGGTACACTTACGGCTGCACAGGCCAACATGTGCAAATATTACTGATCAGCACTGCTGCAGTGCAAGACATGTAAGTTCGTACAACACAATTTGTTGTAAAATTACAGGAGTTACTTTGTAGAGTTACAAAAAAATTGTGGCAACTAGCCTACAACTTTTGTTTTTTTTTGTGAAAGTATTGAAATTCTTACAGTGAGATGTTGGCATCGTCCCTGACACGCGACAGAGGAAACGAAGATGGCTGAAGACCACAGCGACCCTAGCACACGATGGACATGCACCCTAGCGGTCGACTGGAGAAACGAAGATGGCGAGAGCATCTGTGTGTATTGCTCAAGCAGCCGCCGATAGGGAACTGAGTTCGAGACTTGACACTATACAAAAAAAATATTAATTCTCTTTCAGACTTGGACAAAAACTGGTAATACGATTTCCTAGTGATGGAGGTGAACCTAATGTAAGCGTGGGTTAAGATAAATAAATAANTATAGACTCAACAAACACACAAAAACACCAAGTCTTATTAACTAACTCATACTTGTTCTCTTGCAGCAAGGTTCTTCTTTTCGAAGGATACCAAGTGTTTTTTCAAAGCGATACTGTGAAACATGTAACGTGTAAATCCTTTCGCTCGGCCGGTCCCATTCTAGGCAGCACTTCTAAATCGTGGATAGTTTGTGATACGAACACAGCGAAGAAGAATAATAAGAGGAAGAAGAAGAAAAGGACATGGGCAATTACTTTTTATAACTTAACTAAGAATCTTGCGTATTCGAAAACTAATATTTTTGTTACAAACTTACATGACGACCAACTGAATCGGGGCAGAAAAATGTTGGCACGAATACCTGATTCATCAAAAATTGTGACCTGCAACGCCAGAGTTAACCACATTTTGACGCAGTTTATGAAGACCGTGTTTGCGGAGTTTCAAATTATCAGTGGTACACTTACGGCTGCACAGGCCAACATGTGCAAATATTACTGATCAGCACTGCTGCAGTGCAAGACATGTAAGTTCGTACGACACAATTTGTTGTAAAATTACAGGAGTTACTTTGTCGAGTTACAAAAAAATTGTGGCAACTAGCCTACAACTTTTGTTTTTTTTTTGTGAAAGTATTGAAATTCTTACAGTGAGATGTTGGCATCGTCCCTGACACGCGACAGAGGAAACGAAGATGGCTGAAGACCACAGCGACCCTAGCACACGATGGACATGCACTCTAGCGGTCGACTGGAGAAACGAAGATGGCGAGAGCATCTGTGTGTATTGCTCAAGCAGCCGCCGATAGGGAACTGAGTTCGAGACTTGACACTATACAAAAAAAATATTAATTCTCTTTCAGACTTAGACAAAAACTGGTAATACGATTTCCTAGTGATGGAGGTGAACCTAATGTAAGCGTGGGTTAAGATAAATAAATAANGGACAAAAACTGGTAATACGATTTCCTAGTGATGGAGGTGAACCTAATGTAAGCGTGGGTTAAGATAAATAAATAACACAGAAATAATTTATACAATTTCCCCTTATTTGCAGACTTGACATAATAAGAATACATAATAACATTTAATACATGTTCAACATATTCTTCATTCGAGCAAAACATTTAAGGTAACTGTTTTGGCAGAACAATTCTTACTATGAGCATTCAAGCCACAGTTATTCGCATGTACTGCACAGCAGTTATCACATGGGCAGGTCTTGTAGACGATGGCAAATTAACAGTTATTTTCTTCATGACGTTAGGCACTGGTGCGGCTACTGAATATCTTGCCGCAAACATGCACATGCTTCCCGATGAACGACAAACATTGCCTTTGCACTTATTGTTATGTTTATACAGGACATCACTGCGAGTAAACACTGCATCGCAGTTATCTCAGTGGAACTTCTTATATGCTGGGCTGAACATGCAATGGCAACTTTCAAGTCACCTAGATTAAAACTTGTACTAAACATTTTTCCACAATAGAAATATGGATATATCGTAATACCTGAAGCTACTCTTCAGAGTTCCTTGCTGTTGACGTCGACAATGTTACAGATGGTAAGTCTTCAACCATTGATTCCGTCTTCATATTGTAGCAGAGTACACGATCGTAGTAGAATAATTTNGATGGTAAGTCTTCAACCATTGATTCCGTCTTCATATTGTAGCAGAGTACACGATCGTAGTAGAATAATTTAGTCACAACAGTCTGCTTTCCGCCACCATGCTCGCCATCGAAATGACGTCCGTTTTTACACGATGCCCTCTTGTATACTGTTCGCACTATATGCAAATTTGCGTTGTCCATCTCGGGTTGCCTCGGTAGATGACTGCTGGCTGTGTGGTACAAACGTCGGCATGGTTGCTGAACTGAAACATGTTACCTTATCAGGTCGATCGCTGTCTAGCCTGCGAAGTTGTCATTTCGACCTCTCAACTTCTTTACACTCGTTCATCTTTCAGTGTTGGAGATGCCTTGTATTTCTTCTGTTACTGCTGNCTCGTTCATCTTTCAGTGTTGGAGATGCCTTGTATTTCTTCTGTTACTGCTGCTGCTCGCTCCCAATGTGTCTTACACCAGCTCCTGGGATGTGGTGCTTCTGTAACGGTAGCACTACAATGAAAACACTCTAGACATGGGATATATCCAAGAATCTCTTCGTGCTGTTGCAGATAGACAGGTAGGTGTTTGTAGACGGATATTATTTAATGTTGTGCATATGCGAGAAGTAATTTTTTAGGCGGGTATGCAGGCTCGATATCTTTGTCGATTGATACAAGTGATTTAATCTTTCAGTTTGCCGTAATAGCTGTTAAATTTTTTGCCCACTAGAACAGCATGACATCATTTTCACAATGTCTTCTCGAAGAGAGAATGAAGTTCTAAGTGATTGGTGGTTCAAAATCCCCCTTTTTTTATAGACATAAAAGTGAGCAGGGTGGGCAGAAGCGATATCCTCTACCAACACAGGTTTATTCGAAGCGATATTTTAAGTAAACATGCTAATATTTACAGCTTGATGTATTCAAACGAAATAAATTGTTACCTTGTACTATATAACTGAATTACTCTCATGTATGTGTATTATATGATTGGAATGGTTGGCAAGTGCATTAAACTATTTTCCTTTTCATTTTATTTTTATAGCAGTTTGCATCAGTGTATAGCACTGTTGACCTTATCGTTCTTGGACCTCACAATGGAAATTACTTTGCCTAACATAACGTATAGTGCACGATGCTCACGCAACATGCATTTGTTGGTAAATGTGTATAACCATTTATTTTTGGGACGAATTTTTTTTAAAATCTGTTTATCTCAGTGCGTAGCTGTATCGCCTCTCTTGAGCAACTAATGGTTTTAATGTGCTTACAGTTCTGGTAATATAGATGATGTGTCTTAAAATAAGGACGTTTATATATATAGTATTTAAAACATGATAAATATTTAGTTTGTACTGTATTACTGAATTCTGCTCGTATAGGAAAGTACATGTGTGGCTCGGCTGGTCTGCCACCCTGGAGCCAGACGCGACTCTCTCTCGGCTAGTGTTCTGCATCATCCCTTCGACTTGCCGAGACCTTCACGGTGTTTTCGCTGTCGGTCGGCCGCCTGGGAACGTCTTACAGATTCTCACGAAGTTAGTTGATCATGCGAAGTCGGCCGGGTCGAATGTGTGCCACTGATAGTGATGTGAGTGGTGGTTGTACATTGAATGCGATCGTTTCGTTTCAGTCGATTCGTAAGGAAGTCATTTGCTATTCTGTTATACCTGCCAGGACCGTCAGGTATTGTATAACATCCTTTAAAACACAGCGTACAGCACTCGATGCTTAGGTAATATGTAACTGCGCAGGTTGGTAAGTGCTTATAACTATTTTCCCTTTACTATTTGTTTTTATATCTGTTTGTAGCAGTGTCGCCCCTAACGAACCGGTGCTTCTCGCCTTCGCAAAAGTATTTTTTTCGACTGTTGCGATGTACAGCGCACGATGCTAGCACAATATACATAGGTTGTTCAATATTTATAACTTTTAGCTTTTAAAATTATTTTTTATATCTGTTTACTTTAGCACTTAGCAGTGATGTCTCTCTTATGCGAATATTGGTTTAAATTTATGTTGTTTTGTGACAAGCAAAGGAAAACAGTATTAATAAGTCGCGTAATGTGTATCGCACTTGACATATTGTATTATTTTTTCGGTCGGTCTTTGAGACCATTCGTTCTTTCTTATGTCGATGTGCATTATAGTATTCACTAAATTTCTTGGCCTGATAGAATAACTGATATCACTATTACGGACTGTAGCTCCATCGGGTTTTTTACAAGTGCACTTAGGGCATACTTGACACTTGGAACCTTTTTTGTTGTCGGAGATGATTCTTAAGTTTTGAATTTAATGACTGTATCTTAAATGGTTCGGACATTACAGCCAAGTATGTCTATACATGCACTTTGGCCATGCTTGACCCTGCGTTCATTTTCGTTGTCTATGTTATGAATGTGTATGTACCTTACTTGGTTCGGAAATTGCAGCCAACTATGCTTATAAGTGTGTTTAGGGCATACTTGACGTTGCAGTCATTTCCGTTGTCGGGGGTGATACCTATGTTACGAATTTGGTGATTATCTTACACAGTTAGAAAATTACAGTAAAATATGCCTATAAGTTCGCTTAGGAAATATTTGACCCTGCGGTTATTTTCCTTGTCGAAGTTGATGTCTATGTTGCGAATTTAGTGACTTTATCTTAAATGGTTTGGAAATTACAGTCAACTATGCTTATAAGTGCACTTGGGCCATACTTGATACTGCGGTCATTTTCGTTGTCATGGGTGATGTCTATATTACGAATTTGGTGACTATATCTTAAACGGTTCGGAAATTACATCCAACTATGCTTCACATCCCTGCCAAGACGCCAGGTGTAAGGAGGACAGAAGGGAAAACCAAAATGTAATGATAGAGCATGATGAGAGAAGTTGCACGATGGGGGCAATGAACACGAACATTCTTCGGCCAAGACGGATGGTGCTGGCATGGAATGACAGAGTTTGAATGCCAGGGTAAACTCTCAAACCCTCATTCCCCAAAAAAAAGAGTCACACAGCCACATTGTGGAGTCATCGGCGGAAATTGTGCAAATGTCAGCCGCATTGAGCAAAACNAAAAAAAAGAGTCACACAGCCACATTGTGGAGTCATCGGCGGAAATTGTGCAAATGTCAGCCGCATTGAGCAAAACACATTTTTCGAGGAAAATTCGGGAAATTTTATGGTAAATTATGGTGATTTTGGCCGTTTTTTTAGGGAAAAAAGGGAAATTCCGTGTGAAAAAAAAGAAAAAAAAATTGCCTCGTGACGACATACAAGATGGCGGCGGCTCTACCCCTCGTCCCCATCCAGCATCCAGGTGGCGCCAAACCTACCATTTCTAACTACTAACAGCGTTCATTACTAGCCGGCCCTCTGCTAATAGAATGCCGAGTTGAGAGTGTCTCAGCCAAATGTTCTTTCCTACACATAACACAATTTGTCCTG
>NQII01004068.1:105114-191760 GCA_002778355.1 Clitarchus hookeri | reverse complement strand
TATTTTTGGTTATATTAAAATTTAACTTATATTCTATCTGTAAAGCATAGTATTTCACTCATATATTAATATTAATAAAACAGGGAGACAATAGGTGTGTTCGTAACGCCAAGTAGGGAATAGTTCTTATGCAAAATGTTATCACACAGGTTGCGCACGAATGCGGGTGCGCTGTTTCTCAGGTGTAACTTACTAGACTTAGTTAAGCTTTGTTTGCACGAGGCTGGAGGGGGGGGGGGATACCCTTGAAGTAGAATTTACCAGGGCTTCAGAAAAGAGTGAAGTAACAGTGAATGGAGTATGTAAGGAAGAGTTGCGTCTGGCCCTCCTAAGGCGCCTAATTCTTTCCAAAGTGCTAAGTTGCCACCGTCACAATCTCCGACACACGCTACAACTTGAAACCCAGACTCATACAGCTCACTAATAATGGAATTCAATATACCTGCTGTCATTTTTTTGTCGAAATCTATGTATACTGGCTGCTTCCATGAAGACAATAAACCTCTTGCCATTATCACTTGAGCTTGACTGTGTGGCCCAACAATGCGATCCNTGGCTGCTTCCATGAAGACAATAAACCTCTTGCCATTATCACTTGAGCTTGACTGTGTGGCCCAACAATGCGATCCACGGTTTTGTCATACCCGTACAGATGTTGTACCTGTAACAAATGTTTACCTATAAAATGTGTTACGTACACTGCAATGTATTTACATCAATTGAGTGCCAACAATTTTACGAATAACTTTTATGATTTGCAGTATTTCTGCGAAATGAAGAAGTTATGCATTCCCGAGTAGTTGAATTTCTCGCAAATCAGATCTGAAACAGTAGAATACTATTACACGCGATGTAATCCTGTGGATTAAACTACAGGCGCCACTTTGTAAGTGAGTGAAGAGATTTGAGTGGCTCTTAACATCGAGGTCTTGAGAGCCGTTAAGAGTGAAGCGAGGTGAGTATGGATCAGCGCCGGAATGAAAGGACAGGGGAAACGGGAGACTCCCGAGGAAACCCGCCAACAAGGGACATCGTCCTGTACNTCAGCGCCGGAATGAAAGGACAGGGGAAACGGGAGACTCCCGAGGAAACCCGCCAACAAGGGACATCGTCCTGTACGATTCCCACATGCGAAAATCCGGGAGTGACCCCGCCGGGAATCAAACTCTGTTAGCCTAGGTGGGAGGGAAGTATTCTAGCCACTACACCACCGCCGCCCCTTTCCCTTCTGGTAATTGCGCAGGAGAGCCTTAAAAATGCTTTTATAGAATCTTTTATACTATTTTGTTTTTATATTTGAATATATTTCAAAGAATAAAAGTAAAAAGTGGCGTATGTAGATAATATCTTTTTATCTTTCCTAGAAAAAAAAACCGAATTTATTTACTGAGGAACGCGTTTAGGCGCAAACACTGATTTTACATACAATACTTTATTAGGGACTGCTGTTAAGAGTTGTACGTACCTGAAGGTGTTTTCGCCATTCCAGGCACAGAAGCGAAGGAGCGATAAGGGCGATACCGACTTACGTACTGTAAGGTACACATCACCCCTTCACATCTACACATAAAGTTCTTAACTGGCGTGCAATGTTCCCGCTGTACCGCCGGAACTACGGGTATTTAAACGGTGAACCGACCATTTTACTATTGCCAAGTGTGTAGCAAAGTTCAGTACACGTCCGTAAATCAGTTTCGAGAGATTGCGATAGATATATTTCGCAGTAAGGCAGTGTAACAAACCAGTTTGTAGGAATGCTGGGGGGCTCGGAAATAGCGCCTGTAATGTGCGCGGTGTTTGAAAGTAGTCTTCCTGCGTCGTCTTTCGTAGATCAGTACATACGACGCACGTATAGTAGTTTCGTAAAGTAAAAATAACAAGTGTATTTCAAGCATACTGCAACGCAGTTCAAACTCCGTAGTCTGGCTGAAAGTACAATCCATACCCGAGGCCTCGAAGCGTCGGATAGTTAAGGGCGACCTAGGCCCGTGCATATAATGTCTGGTCGCCCTTACGCGCAATGAACTGAACCGACGTGCACACTCTCTCTCGTCAGTTCGCCTCATAGGTATTTTGCCGGTGACCCTACCATTAGCAACCTGCGAAATCCGCGATATTATNCGCGTTATTAATATCATACGCGAAGCTAGGCTTCGTAGACTTGTATAAAAACAAGCCGGCGTCATTAGAATGGCTTCTGTACGGGTGTGAAGCCGTTTCCCTTCTTAACCGTCCGGCAGGTGGTTCGCTCGCGCCGGTACGCGTTTACTGATTGTAGTAGAGTTACGCAGGGCGAGTCGCATAAATAATGGCACAATGAACAAAAATGGCGCATATCCACACATGCTAGGAGTATAAACTTTCGCCAGATGATAAAGCGAATTTTGCAGGTCCCTCACTATACATTTATTTAATAATAAATATATGCTTCACGTCCCTACGGCGAATAACTAGAAAATTTCGCAAATTCGATTCAGAACAAGCTGGAATTCGAAACACATGTACATTTGTGTCACGTTTGTAATTGAATCGGAGTTTCAGATGCGCCCAAGTGAGCGTTTGAGCTAACAAGAGGCCTGCAAGGAAACAAACGCCGAATACAGTCCCACTTGGTCTGAGATAAAACTGGTTCGAAAATACATACGACAATGGAGTTTAGCCTACAGGTCGTTTAAAACGCGAACTTCTCCTGTCCTTACCTACGGTATGTTAAATAGCATGTACCGGAAATTTCACACCTGAAAATGATAGTGAAAACCCCTTTCATACATTTTAAATACACATCACAGACGGAAATATACAACTGAAACTAGCATTCGAACATTAAAATGGTCTTAAACGCTATTCGTAAGCAGACACCGCTCAAACATTCAAAACAATTTTTAAGTGACAAGTATACGAGTGAATCTCAGCGGTCTGCTTGGAGGGTNAGACACCGCTCAAACATTCAAAACAATTTTTAAGTGACAAGTATACGAGTGAATCTCAGCGGTCTGCTTGGAGGGTTGGGAAGATGGCCCAAATATCTTGTTACTACTTGTTTGTAGGTACCTGACAATTTTGTGAATATTTTCTGCGACATGCTGCGCTCAAAAAAAAATCAGTTTTACCTTCGAGTTCTTCCAACAAGAGG
This sequence comes from Clitarchus hookeri, assembly GCA_002778355.1. NCBI lineage: Eukaryota > Metazoa > Arthropoda > Insecta > Phasmatodea > Phasmatidae > Clitarchus > Clitarchus hookeri. Next base: position 188,627 of record NQII01004068.1, on the reverse strand, counting down.
AAATGGGTTCGATTCCCGGCGGGGTCGCTCCCGGATTTCTGCACGATGCCCTCTGGTCGGCGGGTTTTCTCGGAGATCTCCCGTTTTACTCCGCCCTTGCATTCCTGGCGCTGCTCCATTTCCACCTCGTTTCACCCTCGTAGGCTTCTCGAGACCTCCTTGTTAACAGCCGTCCAAATCTCTCCACTCCATTCCACACCACGCAACTCTGCAGCGTGGCCTGCAAACTGAAGTGCAGGTCTGTCCCTGGCTTTCTTGCGATGGAAGAAGTAGGCTCGGCGATGTAGCATTTCAACACACACTTCGTGCTTGGTACGCTGACGGGTGCTAATGCGAAGACGTCAGACCGGAATAACGAATGGCTGACACTCATTTCCTCGCGCGGAAACGACGAAGCGCCTTTCTAACCGGCTCTCCCGTCTACAGCCGGGCCGTTACGATAGTGTAGCTCTGTCCGTGCCGAGTCGAAGTCGAGCAAGGGCTAAAGCAGGGCTCGAAACAGCTACGAGTCCGCTGCTCAGGTTACTAAACCGACCACGTGACCAAGTTTAGGCCTGAAATATTTGTTACATTACTAAGACGGAGTAGCACTAAATCAACATCCGTATAAAGTCGTCTGCTGTTGTTTCTTTACACGTTATCTCCCACGTTTTCGCTTAAACTAAATAAAACTTATACTGTGTATGTAACTTACATATATTTGCTTTCTTTTTTAGTATGTATGTTCTATAATTATATTCAAATTGGTTTAGTTTCAATGGTTTAATTTAATATTATTATTTTTTTCTGTGGTTACGTGAAAGATAGGGCGGTGTCGCCTTAACTTCGCCACCTGTAAAAACCAGTCTTAAAATAAATAATTTAAATGTACAGGTATATATATGCTGAAAAGAGAAGTGCATGTTAAAATTGGAAAATAAAAGTTCGCCATGTTAGTTTGTATAAGTTTTAGGAAACTGAAGTTCGTATGTTGTATTAAAATAGCAACAGGGGCACGTGGAAAATAGATTGGGAGTATAGACAGAGTGATTTAACTACCGTGTTTTAATTTATATATCTGAAGTATTCGTCTGAAATTGGAAGCAATAAAAAGAATAACTTGACTAGGCTACCTTAAATAAGCACAACCGAGGCAAATACTGAAGAAAAACGTTGATAATGGTACATCGTTTTTCAGGCCGAAAAACACGAAATACCAACAAGTTTGTAGTTCCCAACATCGACGCACGGAGCGCCGTTGAGGCTCATCCTCTCACGCCATGTTGAATTACAGGTTTCTAGAGTATTCCAGTTGTTTAGGGACACTTATTATCGAAATAAAATTATACCTCTCTGGCAGCATGTATTTAATTGTAGAACTATCATAAATGCTGAAACGTTGTCAAGTTATTATGACGTAATTAGTGTAGCAACATTTGAAGAATTACCAATAGGTTCTTGCCGTTACACGATTGTCAAATAATTCCTGGATGAAATTGAGTGACCACATTTGAAGGTATTTGTAAAATGAATGCAAGCTATAAAAAACAACGCTGATGTTATTTCATTGAAAAGAAAGTGATGACACATAAATGGAAAAGTAATTGTAAAGTAGATGAGCATATTGAACGCACGGTTGATAGTTTTACAGAAAAACGTGAATTACTAACTCTCTGTAACGCAGTTCAAGTGCCAGGTACGTGAGAACATTAAGTAGGGCCTCCACAGTTGTCAAATGGGTTTCATTGTAAGCAGCTATGTCCTTCTCTTATCTTTAAAAAAAATATGGAACATTTGAGTGCAAATCTATTTTTCAGGACAGAAATTAAAGTCGAAATTTTGTTGCTAATTCATAAATTTGGTTATTGAAACACAGATGTGGTCGTTGAAAAGTGTAAAAATCAGCAAAACTCATAGATAGTCCTCTGTTAGCGGTACTAATAACTTCTGTAAAACGCTGTTTTGAAATATAGCGACGATGCTGTATCTTTCCGGAACATATTGCTGCATTGAAACTCTTCAGTTGCCGTTCAAAACTGTGATGAAACAGAACAAACGCGAAGCTTGTTTACGCTATTTGCATCGCCGTCGCAATGCTTCCTTAAGGCCGGGTGTGACCTTGAGGCGTCTAATATTGTTTGCTAGGCATCCCTCTTAATTACGTTGTGACTGCTGAGCCACAATTGAAGCTCGAATTTAATCCATCGCATTTCCTGAAAACACTGTTGTATGTCGTACTGCAGCAAATACTTATATGAAAATGTTATCAATGAAAATTATTACATCAAATATGTATTGATAAATGTAACTATTTGTATAGTGCACCGTAATTAAAAAATTTTTCTCTCAAATTGCGTGCTTAGTTACGAGGCATTTGTAGCATGTGACGTCATTAGCGAAACCGCGTCAAATTAAAATACATATTTACTTGTAGTAATTTGCAGATAGACATGCTTTATATTTGCAACTGAATATGTAGGTATTTTATCCTTTTTTAAATTAAAGAACTAGATTTCCGAGCTGGTTATAAACATTCCATACCGGAATTATTCGCTCGCGACGAAGTTTACTAGTTATGTATCACGGCGAAAAATAGAGGAGTTGCGAGTTTTGCGACTTCAGGAATTTGGCAACGTCGAAACGCAGCGGTGAGTAAAAACACTCGTTCCGCAACGCGAATATTGCATCTGCTACGTGCGTTCTTCCACAAGGATGGTGACAAATGTTTCAAGAATATACTGCAGGATACTTTAAAACCCAAACTATTTGATAGTTGAATAGTTACGCTCTTCGAAATATAATTACACTAGATGCGAGGGCCACCTGTTTTTCGCGGAAATATTTATGCTCACGTCAGACTTGAACTTCTTACGTGCCAGCTTGCAAATTTCGTTTGACTGTTGGCTGCGTGTCTGCGCGAGAAGACCTTCTTACTCGGCTGTGCTAATTAGAATACAGTTACCCTGNGAGAAGACCTTCTTACTCGGCTGTGCTAATTAGAATACAGTTACCCTGACATGAACGTCCGTGATTGGCTAGCAGACACTCAAGACGCGCGCGTGTTAAAACCATTCAACCGCGGGATCTGAACTAACGTGTTCTGGAGGACAACTAGCCGAGGAATATAGGCCACAGCAANAGACACCGCTCAAACATTCAAAACAATTTTTAAGTGACAAGTATACGAGTGAATCTCAGCGGTCTGCTTGGAGGGTAGGGAAGATGGCCCAAATATCTTGTTACTACTTGTTTGTAGGTACCTGACAATTTTGTGAATATTTTCTGCGACATGCTGCGCTCAAAAAAAAAATCAGTTTTACCTTAGAGTTCTCCCACCAAGAGGAACTGGGTTCGATTCCCGGCGGGGTCGCTCCCGGATTTCTGCACGATGCCCTCTGGTCGGCGGGTTTTCCCGGAGATCTCCCGTTTTACTCCGCCCTTGCATTCCGGCGCTGGTCCATTTCCACCTCGTTTCACCCTCGTAGGCTTCTCGAGACCTCCTTGTTAACAGCCGTCCAAATCTCTCCACTCCATTCCACACCACGCAACTCTGCAGCGTGGCCTGCAAACTGAAGTGCAGGTCTGTCCCTGGCTTTCTTGCGATGGAAGAAGTAGGCTCGGCGATGTAGCATTTCAACACACACTTCGTGCTTGGTACGCTGACGGGTGCTAATGCGAAGACGTCAGACCGGAATAACGAATGGCTGACACTCATTTCCTCGCGCGGGAACGACGCAGCGCCTTTCTACCCGGATCTCCCGTCTACAGCCGGGCCGTTACGATAGTGTAGCTCTGTCCGTGCCGAGTCAAAGTCGAGCGAGTGCTAAAGCAGAGCTCGAAACCGCTGCGAGTCCGCTGCTCAGGTTACTAAACCGACCACGTGACCAAGTTTAGGCCTGAAATATTTGTTATATTACTGAGACGGAGTAGCACTAAATCAACAAACAGCTCCGTATAAAGTCGTCTACTGTTGTTTATTTACACATTATCTCCCACGTTTTCGCTTAAACTAAATAAAACATTTACTGTGTATGTAACTTACATATATTTGCTTTCTTTTTTAGTATGTATGTTCTATAATTATATTCAAATTGGTTAAGTTTGTATTGTTTAATTTAATATTATTAATCTTTTCTGTGGTTACGTGGAAGATAGGGCGGTGTCGCCTTAACTTCGCCACAAGTAAAAACCAGTCTTAAAATAAATAATTTAAATGTACAGGTATATATATGCTGAAAAGAGAAGTGCATGTAAAAAATGGAAAATAAAAGTTCGTATGTTGTATTAAAATAGCAACAGGGGCACGTGGAAAATAGCTTGGGAGTGTAGACAGAATGATTTAACTGCCGTGTATTAATTTATATCAGAAGTATTCGTCTGAAATTGGAAGCAATAAAAAGCATAACTTGACTAGGCTACCTTAAATAAGCACAACCGAGGCAAATACTACAGAAAAACGTTGATAATGGTACTCATCGTTTTTCAGGCCGAAAAACACGAAATACCAAGTTCGTAGTTAAACATTCCAAACCGCAATTGTTCGCTCATGACGAAGTTTACTAGTTATGTATCACGGCGAAAAATAGAGGAGTTGAGAGTTTTGCGACTTCAGGAATTTGACAACGTCGAAACGCAGCGGTGAGTAAATACACTCGTTCCGAAACGCGAATATTGCATCTGCTACGTGCGTTCTTCCACAAGGATGATGACAAATGTTTCAATAAAGAATTGCAGGATACTTCAAAACCCAAAATATTTTATAGTTGAATAGTTACGCTCTTCGAGGTATAATTACACTAGATGCGAGGGCCACCTGTTTTTCGCGGAAATATTCATGCTCACGTCAGACTTGAACTTCTTACGTGCCAGCTTGCAAATTTCGTTTGACTGTTGGCTGCGTGTCTGCGCGAGAAGACCTTCTTACTCGGCTGTGCTAATTAGAATACAGTTACCCTGACATGAACGTCCGTGATTGGCTAGCAGACACTCAAGACGCGCGCGTGTTAAAACCATTCAACCGCGGGATCTGAACTAACGTGTTCTGGAGGACAACTAGCCGAGGAATATAGGCCACAGCAAACTCTATACAGTTTCTGCATCTCCGAACAGCCTGTTTCGTAAGGGGCCGTGGTGGTGCAGTGGTCAGACTGCTCGCCTTCCGCCAAGGCGGGGCGGGGTTACCCAGATTTTCGCATGTGAGAAACGTGGCGGATGTTGCTGTTGGCCAGCGGATTTTTTCGGGACATTCTCGTTCCACCCCACCCTTTGTGATACCTTGGAGGATCAGGTACAGGAGGGGAGGTGGTGCGGAGAGCCGGACATGTTCCGGAAAACATGCCCCCCCCCCAACCATTGAATTCTATCGCTGCTCCATGGTCACCCCGATCCACCCTCATCAGCAATCTAGACCTCGATCCACTTACCTGGAGCCTGATGAACTGCGTTGCAGTGTGTTTGAAATACACGTTTGCCCACGAAACTATTAAACGTGTGTCCGATATGCCGATCTACAAAAACAACACACACTTCAGACGAGGCCTGTTAAGTGCTTTCAAGACGTCACGATCATTAGAAACACAATCTAAGGGCACTCCTACATAGCTAAAAACGACCTTTAAAAAGTTCTGTATCTCAAAATATACGCGCCAGATACAAACAAAAATGTTCTAAAGACCCTTCACTGAAACTTGTCACAGACCTTCCAGCAATAAAATAACAGAGTCGCCGCTTAAAGTCCCATAGGTGCACCCAGCACGACGAGAACGCTGCACGCCAGTGCAGTGCCATGCGCGTAGCGGCGATGGCGCATTTGATGCACGTGGCAGTGTCGCCTTTATCACCCCCAACGCTTCTCTGCCCCAGACGCGGAAAATAGCTTGATGTAGGTGGGCGCACCGACCAAAACTATCGCCACAAACTTACTCGTCTCTAATCCGCTGTACGCCGCAAAAGTTCCAAAGCTTGCGTCTTAACAAAATTTACAGGTTATAGATTCTTACTTGTCCGTATGTTGGCTAATACACCCACAGTCCCCTTCTCTCTTCATATATTTGATTTAAAGGTTGTCAGAAGTCGTCTTTCTGGATTCGCCTTCAGCTCAGGCGTTACGTTACTCTGGATATTTTAAAGGTGAATTTCATTTTAGGGAATAGAAAAGAGACTGCCGGGGGGCCAAACCACGTGAATAGACAATGGCAGAACTGTTAGTGCTGGTGGTTGGGTCGCTGGCTAATGAGCTACGATTGGCCGTTCCTACCCGTGACGTCATCGCCTTCTTGCAATTGCATTAGTGGGAAGGTGGCAGGTGAAGTTAGGCGACATTTATATTTAGATGGCTGCTGGACACAACTACCATCACGTGATTACCGCCAGCAGCCTATCAGAATGAGTTTTGATGGCAACACAGCATACGCTGAACACCAGAAAGAGTTTTACGAAATTAAATTTCCTTAAATTTATTTAAATAACAATAAATATCCAATGATCTAATACTAACAACGAGCTATTGAAAACAATACACCGGAACACAAAATTCCTACAACGCCAACGAATTTACTGCCAGAAGTTGAAGATTTTTCGTACGGGTCCCCCTACAATCACACCTACCACTCACTGTAACTGGTATTTTCAGCAATCGTCACTTATTCACTGGCTAATTCATCGCCAACCAGAATACAAATGCACCAGTTACCCGTACACCCGCCGGCATTATCAACTCTGCCTGAGCCCCGAGGAGGAGGGACATGGATCGCCGCAAACTGCGACGCTATTTCCTAAGTGTTTGCAGAGTGCCTGCCGGGAAAGAGCGACCAATTCCCAGAGTTCAACCGAATCGTGGCATGCCCCGTTCGTTTCAGAAGTCGCGTCGAAACAATGTAAGATAATGCTGTTCCATTGAAGCCACATTCGCATAAGCATGATGAATAACGTTTGTGCTTGTCAAGTAGTCATTCAGTACTAAAGAAAGGCGCGCACACCATGCACCGGCGGCTGACAGATGGCGGCACTTGTCTCTCCTGCTAAAATTCTGTCTTGGAATTTTACTGATGTACAATGTACGTAAGTACCTACCTATAAAATTCTATTTCACTTCTGGCTGAATCAGCAGAATTGTTGGCTGGTTTGTGAAAAGCAAATTTTGTACGAATACATAATTTCTATGGTGCAGCAAAATACCGAATGATAATTTGAAGCTTAATTTAAACCGCGGAATAGAGACAGAACATGGTATTGTGCTGATTCTGATATCTACGTGATTGGTAGATAGGTGGCGTTGCATCTGGGCCATAGAATTGTAATATGTTACAAGGACGAATTGAGTGGCAAGAACCGGGAACTGAGGTTAGCGGCGACGAAGCCGCATAAGGCGACGAGACCCGGGGTCGGGGGACAGCGAAGCCGCTGGGTCAACTGCTGCAAGTGGCGGGTCAAGTCGTTCACAACTAGGCGTAACCCACAAGCCATCAACCACTGCGCCAGCCGCTCACGTACCATCTCTCACGACCCGGTAGTAGGCTGTCCCATTTCACAGCGATGACACATCGCGCATTGCATCACACCCCGATCACTTCGCGAGACTGATTTCGCACCAAGATCGTACCGTAGAGTGACTATCGGGTAGAGCGATCACGCTGGCTGCCTAAAACCAGACTCCATGCCCAAACAATGAAGGGGGCCGCGGTGGTGTAGTAGTTAGACTACTCGCCTCCCACTTAGGCGAACCGCGTTCGATTCCCGCCGAGGCTCCGCCCGGATTTTTCCATGTGGGAATCATGCCGGACGATGCGACTGGTCGGCGGGTTTTCTCAGGGAACTCCGTTTCCCCTGCCATTGCATTCCGGCGCTGCTCCATACTCACCTCGCTTCACCCTAATCGGCTGTCAAGACCTCGCTGTTAAGGACCGCCCAAGTCTCTTCACTCACTAAATGATCTTATGCCAAAACGAATTTGATAAAACGAGGATATGATCTGAGGTTAGAACAATGTGTAGGTAAACAGGCGCTTTAATATGTTTGCATATTTCCTCTAACTAATTTTCCATGCAATTATATTAAATTCAAATTCGTGAAAGTATTTTATTCATATAACAGTGCGTGTCATTGTGAAAATTAAAACATAAACAAACACGATCATCACTATTGACCATGTGACATTGACAGTAGTATTGGAGTGGGTTACGTCAAAGGTGGGTACATGCGCAGAAGACGAAAAATCTGTCTACCTCATCTTTAATTAATGGATGGGACTCCATAGTTCACACACTCGAGCCACTATCATTTGTCTACTATCCATTGCCGCAGTGAGAAGCTTTTTAGCTGGTTTGTTCAAGACTTGGTGATACACTACCGCTTACCAGTGACGCTGCGTCGTGAGATGCCCAGGCTGCATAAAGAATAACACCATAAAGCGGTTCCTTAAAGCTGCAAGATACTATAAATGTGAACAACACTGGCACACTGTTGGGAAAACCAGTAGCAAACTGCCCCGCTCGATGTGTGTAATACCGATGATACAGTCTGGGCAACCGGTGGCAACAGAAAAGAGGAAAAATGAAGGGGACCGCATAGTCTGCCGCCTATCTTCACAAAGTATGTAACGCGTAGTCTGCCTCCTATCTTCACAGAGTACGTAATGCATAGTCTGCCTCCTATCTTCACAGAGTATGTAATGCGTAGTCTGCCTCCTAGCTTCACAAAGTACGTAACGCATAGTCTGCCGCCTATCTTCACGAAGTACGTAATGCGTAGTCTGCCTCCTATCTTCACGAATTACGTAACGCGTAGTCTGCCTCCTATTTTCACAGAGTACGTAATGCATAGTCTGCCTCCTATCTTCACAGAGTATGTAATGCGTAGTCTGCCTCCTAGCTTCACAAAGTACGTAACGCATAGTCTGCCGCCTATCTTCACGAAGTACGTAATGCGTAGTCTGCCTCCTATCTTCACGAATTACGTAACGCGTAGTCTGCCTCCTATTTTCACAGAGTACGTAATGCGTAGTCTGCTCCTAGCTTCACAAAGTACGTAGCCCACAGGCTGTAGCTTATCTTCACGAAGTACGTAATGAGTAGTCTGCCTCCTATATTCACAAAGAACGTAACGCATAGTCTGCTGCCTATCTTCACGAAGTACGTAATGCGTAGACTGCCTCCTAGCTTCACAAAGTACATAACGCATAGTCTGCTGCCTAGCTTCACAGAGTACGTAATGCGTAGTCTGCCTCCTATCTTCACATAGTACGTAACGCATAGTCTGCCGCCTATCTTCACGAAGTACGTAATGGGTAGTCTGCCTCCTATCTTCACGAAGTACGTAGCCCACAGGCTGTAGCCTATCTTCACGAAGTACGTAATGCGTAGTCTGCCTCCTATCTTCACGAATTACGTAACGCGTAGTCTGCCTCCTATCTTCACAGAGTACGTAATGCGTAGTCTGCTCCTAGCTTCACAAAGTACTTAGCCCACAGGCTGTAGCCTATCTTCACAGAGTACGTAATGCGTAGTCTGCCTCCTATCTTCACATAGTACGTAACGCATAGTCTGCCTCCTATCTTCACAGAGTACGTAATGCGAAGTCTGCCTCCTATCTTCACATAGTACGTAACGTATAGTCTGCCGCCTATCTTCACGAAGTACGTAATGGGTAGTCTGCCTCCTATCTTCACAGAGTACGTAGCCCACAGGCTGTAGCCTATCTTCACGAAGTACGTAATGCGTAGTCTGCCTCCTATCTTCACATAGTACGTAACGCATAGTCTGCCGCCTATCTTCACGAAGTACGTAATGGGTAGTCTGCCTCCTATCTTCACGAATTACGTAACGCGTAGTCTGCCTTCTATCTTCACAGAGTACGTAATGCGTAATCTGCCTCCTAGCTTCACAAAGTACGTAACGCATAGTCTGCTGCCTAGCTTCACAGAGTACGCAACGCGGTCTGCCTCCCAGCTTCACGAAGTACGTAAAGCATAGTCTGCCTCCTAGCTTCACGAAGTACATAGGTGACAAGGTTAGATGGTCGGGCACGACGTGGCCAGGTTTTTAGACTGCTCACAAAAAGTTTAGCATGTTTCCCGTTCAACGAATACGTAACATTTATGTTTCTAGTAGGAGTAGATCGTACCTATGTTGTGTGAATCGTGTAAACATTGCCGTCTTCCCCTCCAGCGACATTTGTATTGTACGTACACAAACACAATTCGTACATTCTAAGAAATTATTTGTAAATTTACCATATCAGTGTGTATGTGCAGTAGCAAAGCGTGAATGGTAAATTATTTATGGTAACGTTCCTACAGTTGCTTATGAAACAGTCAAATGCGTAGGAAACTTCCCAACTTTGTATAGTAGAAATGCTAAACATTCCTATATTGTCAGCCCGACATGTAGTATTATTTCCATACACTGTATACGTTAAAAACTTTCATTGCAGTTTAGGAAGTGTACGAGAATTTTTTTTACCGTGTAGATTCAACCTCACTGCAATTGAGGAATGGGACAATTTGCCTCAGGAAATGCTTAATGATCTTGTTTTTGGCATGTCTCGNCCAACCTCACTGCAATTGAGGAATGGGACAATTTGCCTCAGGAAATGCTTAATGATCTTGTTTTTGGCATGTCTCGTTGTATACAAGCGTGCCTAAGGAATCATGGAGGTCCTACACGTATTGAAGTTTTTCTATGCATCTGAGAAGAAATTTTTTGTTGTTATTGAAAATGCGGAGATTCTTTTATTTAAGTCGATTTTCTGTTTATGCCTTTTATTTGTTTTATACTGGGATGATGTAAACGAGTATTCTGGTTTTTCCACTTTATGTGCTATTGGGAGTACAACATGAAATATAAACTAATTTTATTCAATATAACATTCCGGATGCTGATAAATGCTAAACGTATTGCGAGCAGTATAATTAGAAAAAATATTTTTTGTACATACATTACACATTTAACTGTTATACGTTGCGACGCTTCCACCATTCCGTAAATCTGTGCTATGCTTTCCGAAGAGAAATCTTAGGAAACCCTGTTGCGAAAGAAATATTTTATACAACTACAATAAGTTTCTTTGTAAAAAAAAAATGCGACAGTTATATTTATAAAATTATACATTTTGCCATATATTTCAACTTGCATGAATAAGAATCGGGGAAAACAATTGTGGTCTAGAAAACAGCTATGGTGAAATAAGATAGAAATGTAAAAAAAATTTCTAATTATATTCACGCAATAAAAATACCCCTCTACTACTGCTCATTTTACGACCGCAAGCATATTTCCACTCGACCACTTTGTCTTACAACATTTTGTCTCCTTTGTCTTACAACATTTGGTCTCCTTTGTCTTACAACATTTGGTCTCCTTTTGATGGTAAGATAAAACATTTGTATAACAATACAATGTCTCCTCTTGAGAAGAATAAATCTCAGTGATTTAGAGAATTACTGCTTTTCAAAATGACAATGAAAGTCTGCAAGTGGGTTGTACAGTCGCACAGTTTTAGTTATATAATTTCAAAAAAACATTGTTTTGTGGATGTTCGCGCCTGGACGAAAGTTATTGGCGTTTTGTGATTACAAAATATTTATACAGTCTGTTCAGTTGGTTACAAAAAATTGGGCAGGGGAAATACATAGCCACATTATCGCATAAGCTTGTATTTCCAATGAAAATGAGTCTAAAACAATGCAGTTTACTTTTCTACAGTCGCAAGATTGTTGTAAGGAAAGGAAAAATTCCTTACGCCCAAAATTCCATAATTATTTAACAGCACGTCATTGGTCAACACACTCACTTGTTTTGAGTGAAATACTTGCCATCATGGGCGTCACCAGTATCTGATTATTGGAGGGGGGGGGGAGCGGTAGGTAAATAACTTTTGGTTATGTGAGGTAAAGGGGGGTGAACACAATATACACGTGAAAGTATTTAATCAACAAGTGTATAAAGCAAATACGTATCTACATGCATAGAGTACCTAGTATGCACTACGAACATACTTATATTCATTCATGCATAGCTTACGAAGATATTTACTTATGTGCGTTGCATGTTATGTTCTTTGCGGACAATTAAATTAAGTAGAAATCTAATAACTACAGTGCCATGTTACTCACGCCCCATGTGCGTAATATTGTTTTATAAAATCAAATACGTATCGGACATAATGATAATTTTTACATCCTTGAATCTTTGCAATTATTATGGCGGGGACAAATAGTATACAGCAAATTAAAATGCTAATATTTCTTACAAATAGCACTACATTTACTTTGTGGTTTATTATTATATAGCCTTTAAAATGGAAAAAAATTAAACAGTTTATTTACTCGCAAGCTGATCACAAAACATTCTTCCTTGAGTTACTATTAAAAATAAACCTTTTTGCAGCCCTCGTAGTGTCAATGCCACCCAAAAGTTGTTTGTGTACATAACACATTGCGATATATTTGAGCCTTTTCTGGGACATAGTTGACGGTAGTTATGTCTTGAGCTTGCGAAGAGCACTAAAACTTCTTTCTGCCTCTCATGGACGTTGGTCATACTAACGTAAGCCGGACTAGATTTCCTTCTTTTCATAATATACTCCTGACCTCTTTCTTTTTTGTACATAACGTAGGCAAGAAATTTTGTTCTTTTGTAGAAACAACTGCAATTCTACTTCAAATGAAGAAGTGTCTGTTTCCGGTTAAGGTACCAACGCAGCAGTCTTCACCTTTTATATCGACATTTTGTACGAGTGTCTGTTTTATACATCAGACTACTTGAGTATTCGTGGCTTAGCTCTTATACCTTGAAGTCCAAAACGAAACAGATAAGACAGAAGAACATAACTCTCTTCAACAATGACGACCTTGCGACACCAACTTGTGTCATCCTTGTCAACATCGTAATTAACACTAATAATATTACGATACACCTTGCTTGGATAATAAGGTCTTCTCCTTTGATAACTTAAAACGGCCTGCTACAGTATTTTTCTTCCCCTGGAATGACTTATTTGACATTTCAAGACCAATCACCGGTTTACCCATGATCAAATCAAGATACGTTTTTGCATTTCAGCTGATATAGCTCCATCGTAACCATTCTCTGACAGTTCTTTAAATGTTTCAAAAATGAGACCATAACTTTTCACAATTTCCTCTATTTGTGATTTACGGTATAGCTCGTCGTACAGAGTGGCTTAATCTTGGAAATATTTCCAACAGGTCCTTCGATTGCATTGTCGTGGATTTGGGTAAATACAGGTTTAGCTTCAGTTTTTGGAAAGAGGATTCCCAACCGATTTGCCTATTCCATGGCGTTCCTCATTGTCCTGGAACAATTGAAACTTTCCTTCATTATTATATTACAGCAATGTGCTACACAGATAACGTAACTAGCCGAAGGTCGTTTCTCGACTATAATAGACTGATCGCCTTTGTCGGCCCCACTCGTGCTCGCAGCTCCGTCATAAGTTTGTCTCCCAAGACTTCCAAGCGGAAGATGCAAGTCTAATGAGAGCATGCTTGTAAAAAGAATGTTTGGTACCTTTCTACGACAATGACAAAATTATTCAAATGAATAATTAAAATACGTTTTCCGTACTATATTTACTTTCACGCATTACTGTGGACTCTTTGAAATTAAAGTCTTATACAAAAGAATGGTGCATACATAAAGGCACAAATAACTCATANAGAATGGTGCATACATAAAGGCACAAATAACTCATAGTAATGAACAGTGTCAAATTTCGCAGGTGGAAATGACGAGTGCTTATTTTGTAGTTTTAATCGTATGGGTGTTTGTGCGCACAAAACTGCTTGTTCATTCTATCTTCCTGGAGAAATATATTTCTGATACTTACTTTTTTTAAATTATTTTAGTTGGCGAGATTAATTGTGCGGTNGTATCTTCCTGGAGAAATATATTTCTGATACTTACTTTTTTTAAATTATTTTAGTTGGCGAGATTAATTGTGCGGTGTCGTCAGTCGCTCGTCCATAGTAGGCGAATGTACCTGACATGCTGTTGCTACTAAGAACTTGACACAGAGTTCAGTTTCGTGGCAAACCAGAATTTTTTATTTTCTGATATTACATTTTCAATANCTACTAAGAACTTGACACAGAGTTCAGTTTCGTGGCAAACCAGAATTTTTTATTTTCTGATATTACATTTTCAATATCAATTGTCCCTATATTAGCTTTATATGAAATTTGTGTCATATTATATTAAAACTACTCAGCACATAAACGGGAAAAATATGTCACAGTTGGAGAATTATCGTCTTTTTTTTGGGTGGGNTATATTAAAACTACTCAGCACATAAACGGGAAAAATATGTCACAGTTGGAGAATTATCGTCTTTTTTTTGGGTGGGGGGCACATCCCCCTATACCCCCGTTCCTGATGCCAATGCTTGCCATATAATGTAATAGTTTTTAACTTCGAGTTCGCAGAGTAATTTTTGGTTAAGCGAGAATATTTTTTCTAGATGTATTACAAATGTGGCTGTTGTGACATTACAAAGAAGACATTTTGCAAAGGATGTTATTGCACTTTTACTAACGCTCATCGTCCAACTGAACGAGTGGCTAAACATTCGATATGTAAATTTTTGTTTGTGATGAGACCGTTATTTATGTTGATACGTATCGCAAGCCGAAACCATAGAGTAGTCGAGAATGAAGAGGTGAAAGAGCCGTTTGTACAGCGAACTCCAGCTGCACACGCCACCAAAATGGCGTCGTTGGCCCGTAAAATGTTGGAACGCCGTTCGCCAATCAGCGCCTGTTAACCTACTCGTTAGCCAATCAGCTGAGCACAAAGGGAAACACTCGCAACATGCAGTAGCCAATCAGAGAGACGACCAGTTCCCAGATCCTCGCGCAGCCAATCAGAGAATGGATACACTCACATCAAAGGCACCGCCACGCCATTTAGTCTCTGTGTACTCATCTATTCCGTGACGAGGGGCCGCAGTGGCTGAGCGGTTAGCCTGCTCGCCACCTCCCAAGGCGAACCCGGTTTAATCCCCGGCCGGGTCACTCCCGGATTTTCGCATGTGGGAATCGTGCCGGACGATTCCGCTGGTCGGCGAGTTTTCTCGGGGATCTCCCGTTTCCNGATTTTCGCATGTGGGAATCGTGCCGGACGATTCCGCTGGTCGGCGAGTTTTCTCGGGGATCTCCCGTTTCCCCCCACCCTTTTCATTCCGGCGCTGCTCCATATTCACCTCAATCACTTTCATCGGCTCTCAGGACCCCTCTGCTGTTAAGAGCCGCCCAAATCTCTTTACTCACTCACTGTTCCGTGACGAAACCATGCAACGTGTGAACGAGGCTGAACAGGTTACTGCTGCAGTATGTGACGGCGAAAGAAATACGGACCTCGATGTTGCTGAATCATTAACCACCGCAACGGGTATTCCCGCCTCGCTCCCCGGGCAACGAACCCGTGTCGGCTCGGGGTCAGTCGGGGCCGCGGTGGTGCAGTGGTCAGACTACTCGCCTCCCACCAGGGCGAACCGGGCTCGACTCCCGGCGGGGTCGCTCCCGGANGAATCGTGCCGGACGATTCCGCTGGTCGGCGAGTTTTCTCGGGGATCTCCCGTTTCCCCCCACCCTTTTCATTCCGGCGCTGCTCCATATTCACCTCAATCACTTTCATCGGCTCTCAGGACCCCTCTGCTGTTAAGAGCCGCCCAAATCTCTTTACTCACTCACTGTTCCGTGACGAAACCATGCAACGTGTGAACGAGGCTGAACAGGTTACTGCTGCAGTATGTGACGGCGAAAGAAATACGGACCTCGATGTTGCTGAATCATTAACCACCGCAACGGGTATTCCCGCCTCGCTCCCCGGGCAACGAACCCGTGTCGGCTCGGGGTCAGTCGGGGCCGCGGTGGTGCAGTGGTCAGACTACTCGCCTCCCACCAGGGCGAACCGGGCTCGACTCCCGGCGGGGTCGCTCCCGGATTTTCGCACGTGGGAATCGTGCCGGANCCTCCCACCAGGGCGAACCGGGCTCGACTCCCGGCGGGGTCGCTCCCGGATTTTCGCACGTGGGAATCGTGCCGGAAGTTGCCGCTGGTCGGCGGGTTTTCTCGGGAGTCTACCGTTTCCCCCGCCTTTTCAGCGGCTCTCAAGAACCTCGATGTTAAAAGTCGCCAAAATCTCTTCACTCACTCCTTCGGGTCAGTCGACGCCGTGTTGTTATAGGCCGTCCACTGTAAACTCAGCAATTTTGAAAGCCCCTTTTAAGATCTACTTTTATACGCATTATGTATTCTTCCACGGTATGAAAAATTAACACTGCAATGGGCACGACCACATTATNCCTCCCACCAGGGCGAACCGGGCTCGACTCCCGGCGGGGTCGCTCCCGGATTTTCGCACGTGGGAATCGTGCCGGACGTTGCCGCTGGTCGGCGGGTTTTCTCGGGAGTCTACCGTTTCCCCCGCCTTTTCATTCCGGCGCTGCTCTATACTCACCTCGCTTCACCCTCAGCGGCTCTCAAGAACCTCGATGTTAAGAGTCGCCAAAATCTCTTCACTCACTCCTTCGGGTCAGTCGACGCCGTGTTGTTATAGGCCGTCCACTGTAAACTCAGCAATTTTGAAAGCCCCTTTTATGATCTACTTTTATACGCATTATGTATTCTTCCACGGTATGAAAAATTAACACTGCAATGGGCACGACCACATTATACATGCGTCGGTCAAGGGAAAATGTGAAATTATTCGAAAAGTAAATATTTTTCAAATTTGCTAGTTTTTACACTTTCGTGCATAAAAAAAAAACAGAAACGAAAATAAATAATTTCATTATTGAGAAATGTTAAATTCAACGCGAAGATCTGGAACTACTTTCCCTCTGTCGTTTCCAACTTCACCCGGCACATACCAGTCAGCGTAACCGTTCAAATACACGTAAGTAGAGGCAATGACATTTTTCAAATATTGTTTTCAAATGTGCTCAATGAACCGCGAAGCAGCCAGCAGCCTATAGTCCCGTATCGAACCACTCTGGGAGCATGATCCACACACTTATCTCGAGTGGGTTATCACGTCCGTCCTCTGCGACTCTCGGCACGCTACTGTTCGCCTCCCAACTCCCCCCTTTTTTTTTCCATCACTTCGGACCGAATATTGAAGGGGTTAAATGCTCCTTCCCTTCTTGGCTGCGGTAGCATTCGTCGACCAAACCGCAACCATACTACTTGCAACTTTTTTTAAATAATTTTATTATCATCTTATAGTAACACTTGTGAAACGGTTTAATAAATTCACTTACTGGGTGGCATATATTTATATCTAGTAATACTATAGTATTTTCTCGGTTACTTCCAACTTTTCTGAAGTTCTGCAAAAGTTCCACTTCCCTTCCAGGCTATTCCTTAGTCTCTTGCAAAAAAAAGCTTAACCAAAGTCTAGAAATTGACACCAAATGGACACCGCACCGGATTCGTGCGCACTAAGTGTAATATTATTTTGCATGAAAACTATTTCCTACTGGGCATTACCAACACACCTATTTTCACCCCGTTTTTTATTCGTATTAATAATGAATGAAATATNTCTATTTCCTACTGGGCATTACCAACACACCTATTTTCACCCCGTTTTTTATTCGTATTAATAATGAATGAAATATTATAATTTGTACATAGAATATAAGTAAATGTTCAATTGAACTAAAAAAAACGTATTTTTAATTTAGCACAACTACAAAACACTTGTAATACGTAACAAATTTAGGAAACAACCAAATACGTGATACATTNATTTTTAATTTAGCACAACTACAAAACACTTGTAATACGTAACAAATTTAGGAAACAACCAAATACGTGATACATTATGTGATTTTTCAAATGTTTGATTTAAAAAAAGTGCGAAGAAACCGCGAAAAGTTTGTAACTTACAACACTGGAGAATTGGAAATTCCACGTATTCGTTTGAGAACTGAGACTTACAATTCTTGCACATTGCAGTTACAGCTGTGATTGGGAGACAGTCCAAGGGCATATCCTGAACTCTGAAGACCAGGTACCTACCAACTTTGGGAGATTATTTGTTATGGAAANGAGACAGTCCAAGGGCATATCCTGAACTCTGAAGACCAGGTACCTACCAACTTTGGGAGATTATTTGTTATGGAAAATGGCGTAGAAACCTAATACGATCTATAAACGAACGCAATTGTTAAGGGAGAGACGCCTGTAAAAATTGGAGATAAAAAATATTTATTTGCAGAATATTAAAAACTACGTGATATTAAACAACAAATTAGCGGTTAGTGTTATTTTTATTTGGTATATTTGTCCCTTGTGAATATTTGGAGTGTGGTAATAATCGATAAACACGTGCAGGGAACATTTTTGTTGGTTAATAACGTGGCGCCCTAATTTGCTAATGATGGACGATGATACCACTCGCCAAACAGTCACAGATGGCAGGTATTATATCAAGCTGACATTATTCGCAAATGTGTAGTTTCATCTCGTGTAGATTCTAACATTTTACAAATAAACACCTTTGATTCACAGTTTTTCAAGGGCGTGTGTATCCCTTAATATTCACATAAGTTCATAAGTAAGTAGTATATGCTTCCTACTCCATTTTCTATAATGGATCGTCTCACAAATACTACGTTTAGAGTAAATCTTCGGACTGGACTGGACTGGACTGGACTCGGAATGGCGTCGAAATGCAGTGAACACGGAGCGAACATGGACAGAAATGGGCGTTTAAACTGAAGTTTTCAATCCGAATGGACATGTAAACAAGAGCGAAGATGAAGTGAAGAAGGATTGAAAGCTGAGTAGTGACATATTTCGGCAACTGCGTGAACTAGAAAACAAAACGCTACTCGAAAAATAAATAGACGCTAGTTTAACGGTTTGTTTTTGTTCCAGAGTTCTTTTTAAGCCAACATATTTATTTATACTCTTACAAAATCAAAAATATCTTCCTACCTATACTTTTTACCATAATATAATTATGTAATTCGTTTATCCAACATTACGTCTAAAAAAAAATTGTACGTCCATTTCGGTCCTAACATTTTGCATTTCCATGTTTCCGACATAATTGCCCTTGTAGCTTAGAATTCACGTAGCCTGAAACAAATTTTAAAACTCCATACGTGCAAACACGCGAACAATACACTTCCAAAATGGCAGTGTTTAGAGTAAAATTTCAATCCGGACTCTACATTACTCACTCCAGTCCAGTCCGGCCATGTTTATGGTAAAGATTCAATCGGGATTCTTCAGTCCACTCCAAGTTCAATTCAGTTTGGAATGTTACTCTAAGTGTAGCAGGCCACGCAGAACTGCGTCGATAACAAAGCAGCCAGGAAAGAGAGACGAGAATCCCACGCTATTTGGTCCGGGGCGAAACTGGTCATAGGCTGTTCACAGTAAAAGTCAACACTTCCTAAGGCCGTGCTCCAAAAGTTCCTTTCAGTTCATTTGTATTCTTTCGCATATTGTTTGTACAAAATTGCCACGTGACTAACAAACACAGTATATACAATTTATAGCTCTCAAAAGTTAACGCCCGAGGCCACGATAAAATACTGAATTTTTTCTTATTGTGCCTGCTGTGAGGGCCTTGAAAAGTGCTCGCTTGACCTTGAATGGCCTGTACTGACTGGGGAAGCAGTAACTAGGCCTCAAAAGTGCTCACTTTACCGTGAACGGCCTATAGTTAACATTCTTCCTTCCCTTTGTTCCTGCAAATATACTGCGTACTGTGAATGAAGGCTTCGGCGTTGTTGGCACGGCCAGTTGAAGCAAAGTTATGAAGTTGCAACACCGTTAGCGTTTGGCAGTCTCGGATGAAGGGGTGTAAACTAGATTTCGTGAGCCGCACCGGATATAAAATAATTTTATAAATAGTAGGTCACTGACCCGCTAGCTACGAGCCCTTTCCAAAATAGATACTTTAGGGGGGATAGGGAAGGGGGGAGGGGTGTTTCATATTTTTAGTCTGCCAGCACCACAGTCGTCAAGAACGCGGTGATAAGCGCAGCCGACAAGTACGGACGTCAAAACACAGATGTTGCCACCCGCTCGCTGTTAAATATTGCGGCCAGCCGTTCGTAAAGAGCTGTTGTCGCATTCCGAAGCAGATGCCGCACCTTGTTAAACGTGCGTTTAAATCTAACTGGCGGCTAGCGTTCATAAACAACTGGGGCGTGTACAATTATTCATAGGCTATTCACGGTAAAGTGAGATCTTTCGAGAGACCTCTCGATTTGAACAATAGTCAATAAATGTATTTTATTTTAGCCTTAGACGTTAACTTCCGAGTGCGGTGTAATATAAACACTGTGTTTATTACTTACATGGCAAGATTTACTTAAAAAGATGGTTAAAAGATAAAAATAGTTGAAAGGAAAAAGGAGGAACTGGGACCTCGAAAGTGCTCTCTCTATCTAGAACNGATGGTTAAAAGATAAAAATAGTTGAAAGGAAAAAGGAGGAACTGGGACCTCGAAAGTGCTCTCTCTATCTAGAACAACCTATAATAAGACGTACTGCATCTCTCTGTGACGGTCGGCTCATCTTTATGAGCGAGAATGTGAGTGAAGAGATTTGGGCGGCTCTTGACAGCGAGGCGAGGGTGATTGAGGTGAGTTGGAACAGCGCCGGAATGAAAGGGCGGGGCAAACGGGAGTTCCCCGAGAAAACCCGCCGATCAGCGGCATCGCCCGGCTCGATTCCCACGTGCCAAAATTCGGGAGTGACCCGGCTGGAGATGGAATCCGGTTTGCCTTGGTAGGAGGCGAGCAGGCTAACCGCTCAGCCACCGCGGCCCCTGAGGAGTGATTAAAATATATAGTTTCTAAGTTACTGTTTATAAAAACCGCAAAAATTTCCAAAAATTAATTTTTTGAACAAGGATTTAATGTAAAACATTGTATGAAAAAAAAAAACAAAATCGTAACGCAAACATGATGCACTCATGAAATCATACGACACACATTTCCCCCTTCCCCTTTCGAGTGGCTGCAATGAGAATTACGTTCGGCGGTCATATGGTCGAAAGCTCATACAATTCAAGAGCAAAGGTCGACTTCAACGTACGTAGCACGACGGACGATAACCTATGTTGCTCCTTAAGAGACGGTATCATCCCTAATGTTGAATTTCTGGGTTTTCTTTATTTAATTTTCTTCAGAAGAAAAACTCTAAAATGAGCTGCTAGTTAATTAGCAATACAGGTCTACCAACTACTCTGCAGAAAAAAATGGTTGAATGTAATTATAACACTATTAAATGATCATATTTATCTGTAAATGGGTATGCATATTCACATTCTTTTCGTAATCACTACGATAAAAACTTATCATGGAAATTTCTTATAACATACTACAGCCTAATTAAATATTCGGCTTAGTAGAAATCTCCAAAAAGTAACCCGAAAGAATTATAACAGGGAAACGTAAATGTGGAGTAGTGGGATGACATGATGTTTTACGGCGCTCAATAGTCAGGCAGTTTTCATCTATGCAGTTTTTTTTTAAAATTGATCTGCGATTTAAGAGTTAAAATTAAAGAGGCTAATATTACACTTTCTGGCCATCTTTATATCCTGTTTTAATTACCACTCCTGTACTGCTTTATCGGAGTATACGAGAAACTGGTCGTTCGCGTAGAAAGAAGCGTACAAACGGGGCAAGTTATTCATTGCCCAAAATGAGAAAGATCACAACACTGCACCCATATTATGATTAACATATTAAGGGGTATACATGCCCTGAAAAGGACGGTGAAAAAAAAAAAAGGATATCAAAAGTACTCGAACCATGGCAACGAAATGTTGTATACGAATTAAATAAACAAAAGACGTTCGTTCGATGGAATGAAGGTACGGTACGGGATGCCAACTACAGCTATCTGCCAACTACAGAATGGGTGCTTCTTTCGTGTGGAATGAATTATGCCAAAAAAAAAAGTACAGTCAGTACTGATAGCAGGATATGAAACATGGCGGGCAGGTTAAATAAAAATGGTATCTCGGAACTCGCACCGTTTGTAAAGGTAACCCCCCACATTTCTTGCGAGCAGCGACGATACGAGAGAGTGTTTTGTGATGAAGGCACTGGTATCGCGCCCCATAAATATGAACTTCACACGGTGATACACTCAAATAAATAGGATTTGTAAAACGCGACGCGCACTGCTGTACAGCAAAGCGATGTTTCGCTGCCCCTTATCGGCTGAGTTATAACTCGCACGACTATTGCAGGACGAAAGTACAGATAAAAAAAATATAACATACGCCATTTTAAATCGTGATTTAAAAAAAATGAACAGTAGAGAACAATCTACTAACATAAACTTACACAGGTATTATTTCTTAGTTGCTATTCACAGCCCGACGCCGGAGTAGAATATTCACTTTTTTTTTAACGAAAGTAAATAAGACTGCATTCCTCTTCGCGCTACACGATTGCATGCCCTTAAAAAAGAAAGAAGAAAAATTTCGAAAATGTTAGAATAGTCCCACAGCTATTCACGTTATTCTGCAGTACAGACGGGACATCCGAACTATTGGTGTACAAGCACATTTCAAATCAATATAATACAACATTTATTTAAGATTTCTTATAACGTTAGGGGAGATAGGGGTGAAATGACCCCGTGAGGGAATATGGACCCCTCGGATTCTAAAGAAGCTATGCGTGAAGCCAACTTTTCTTTACTGCCCCTGAAAATATTACAAAATCTTTGTACATCTTTATTGACGTACGATAAAGTCAGCATATCGGTTAGTTTATTGCCATATTTTCTNTATTACAAAATCTTTGTACATCTTTATTGACGTACGATAAAGTCAGCATATCGGTTAGTTTATTGCCATATTTTCTTTCTCAAAACGGTCAAAACTAATCCAGAGAAAGGATAATTTTGCCCCATACGAGTTTCCAATTTTTGGGTGATCATAATGTTCCACGAGCTTATTTGTAGGGATCGCTTCGCCTCAACAACATATTTGAAGGGGATGTCGCATATGATGTAAATCTAACTTTATAGGCCATGCTACAGTTGACATACCTGCAATANTATTACAAAATCTTTGTACATCTTTATTGACGTACGATAAAGTCAGCATATCGGTTAGTTTATTGCCATATTTTCTCTCAAAACGGTCAAAACTAATCCAGAGAAAGGATAATTTTGCCCCATACGAGTTTCCAATTTTTGGGTGATCATAATGTTCCACGAGCTTATTTGTAGGGATCGCTTCGCCTCAACAGCATATTTGAAGGGGATGTCGCATATGATGTAAATCTAACTTTATAGGCCATGCTACAGTTGACATACCTGCAATACAACACCTATGCACACAAAATATAATTATTACAATATTAAATAACGAGACGTTTTCGTTGTTAGCCAAACGATCTTCACTTCCAAACAGAAAATACAAGAAAAATACAGCCAAGTTTTTGTGTTAATTTTACAGAAATGATTTACACCACTCACTTCCAAAATTGGTCAATAAAAATAAATTGACGTAAACCTGATACAAAAAAAAATTGTACAATGGGAAAATACACATTAATACAATATAAAATTGAATATAATGCAACCCAATTTCCACGTGTTTTAAAATTTTGTTCTCAAAAAACAAATGAATGTGTTATGGGAACCAGTGGATTGAAGTAGTAGTATTATATAACCAGGCGGCCATCTTGAATAACGTTACTTGACAACCTCCCGCTGTCATTCCTTGTCAACGTCAGCNATATTATATAACCAGGCGGCCATCTTGAATAACGTTACTTGACAACCTCCCGCTGTCATTCCTTGTCAACGTCAGCCATTTTGGATTTCCATTCCCGCTCTGTCATTCCTGGCAAAAATACGGCCATCTTGGATCTCCTCACTTAATGCTCTTGCATTCCATGTGGGTTTTTTCTCAGAGTCCTCCCGATCTCCTTTCTTTCAAACGTTCTCCCATTCCTTCCTACCGGATGTCTCCACTTCACATTCTTGCATTACGTGTGGAGGGTTCCAGGACTGGGGGATGGAGACAAGGGGACAAGCCGGCGGCCATCTTGGATGATGTCACGAGGAAAACTTCCTGCTCTATAATTCCTTGTCAATGTCAACCATGTTGGATTTCCCCTATCATGCTGTCATTCCTGGTAAATGGCGACCATCTTAGATGTCCCCACTTTAGACACTTGCATTCTGTGTGGGANGGATTTCCCCTATCATGCTGTCATTCCTGGTAAATGGCGACCATCTTAGATGTCCCCACTTTAGACACTTGCATTCTGTGTGGGAAGTTTTCTCAGGGTCCTCCCTAAATCCTTTATTTTCTCATGATCTTGCATTCCATGTGCGGGGCGAGTTTCTCAGGGTCCTCCCCACCTCCTTTATTTTCTCATGATCTTGCATTCCATGTGCGGGGCGAGTTTCTCAGAGATGTACCATATGTCCCCAATTCATGATCTTGCATTCCGAGTGTAAGTTTTCTCAGAGTCATCCCAATATCCTTTATTTACTCATGCTCTCTTCATAAAATAGGCATTCCTCACCACAACGAAAAAGAACCGCAGGGTCAAGTATGACCTAACTCTAATTATAAGCATAGTATGCTACAATTTCCAAACCATTTAATATAAAGTCACCAAATTCATAATGTAGTCATGACCCCCGACAATGAAAAGGGCCGCAGGGTCAAGTATGACCTAAGTCTAATTATAAACATAGTATGCTACAATTTCCAAACCATTTAAGATAAAGTCACCAAATTCATACCATAGTCATGACCCCCGACAATGAAAAGGACCGCAGGGTCAAGTATGCCTTAAGCCTACTTATAAGCATAGTTGGCTGTAATTTCAGAACTGTTTAAGATAGTCACCAAATGCATAAACATAGGCATCACCCCTGGCAAAGAAAAAGGGTCATAGAGTCAAGTAGGCCCTAAGCGCACTTATAAGCATAGTCCTACTAATAATATAAATGCGAAAGTATTTGTGTTTGTTTGTTACCATTCAGCTCCATAACGGCTGAACCGATTTTGATGAAATTTGGTATGTAGGTACTGACGCTACGCCACGGTGGAAGACAGGGTGACTTATAGAATCGTAGTTACGTCCTACCGGCATAGACTATATGATGCCTGAAGGTTAAGGGGTTTGCAATAATGTAGTCGGTTGCTGTTTCATTTTGAAGGACGAATATATTGTCTGGAGTTTACACAAGAACTACATACATCAGCACTTCCGAGGTGTGGTACCTAATTTGACTACTCGTATTAACTGGGCGACTTCGTGGTTGAGTGGGGCTTCTCTGGGCGCCGATTTTTATACTTAACTCAGCGGTGAGTGTTGGTAGGCTGTCATCTGGGGATGAGCTCCGGCGAAGTGGTAGGACTTGAAAAAAGGCCCCAAGGTGCTGCCGTCTCCCTGGACTGCGGTTCGGACTCGTGCTCACGTCTTCTCGCGATTCTTTGACGCAACTCTTCCCTCGGTGCGGTGCTAATCAACTGTTCCCACTTCTCTCGTAAAGGGGTTTTTATGCATGCTAGCCTCCCTCCTTAAGTGTCGGCACGTTTCTCTATTATTGGGGGAGGGGATGAGGTGGTGGCAAGCACAACAATGCCTTTCAAAACATGTGCCCTGGTTCCTGAAGGTTGGGGGGCGGGGAGGTAGCACCTTGCTCCTAGCTTGCTCTGTCAGCTATTTACCGGTGCATTTCCACATTGTCCTGTGTTTAGCTAAGGGGGAGGGGGTGTTCTCAGCACCATTATCCAGCTCGTCAGCTGTTTCTTCTGTGGTGCGTGTTTTCTGAATTTAGGCGAACTGCATTTCTATATCTCGTGAAACCTCTGCGATCAACAGATCTCACGGGCTTGCTAGAGGCGTAGGGAGGTGGGTGGGTGAAGGGGGAAGGCCTAAGCCGCAGGACACGTGTAACTGCGCTCTGCCACCTGCCTCGTGACACGTGTCGACTGGGGAGGCGCTCGCAAAGGGGAGTCAGCGAGGTTTCCATTCGAAAAGACGTCACACGTCAAATTCCCCCTTCTCTTCGAATATGACCCATCTTTGCCCAAATTTCGGGTTCTGTTGCATCTCTGTCTATAGTGCTTACTCTGTGACTTACAGTCCGTGTTCTGGGTTGTCGCCTAGCTGCGAGGCAGCTATTGCGCTAATTTCTGTGTTACTCTTCCCCTCCTGATAAGGACGCGCGCCCAGCAGTAGTTCCTACCTAGCTAGCCTCCTGGCTGCAAGAAGGGTCAAACAAACACCCTGGCTTACGGGTTACCAAACACACGGCGTTTATTCTCAACAAAAAACTGACACACTTCTACCTGGGTTCTACTCCTGTCGTCGACTGCAGTGCCGGTCAACTCTTCTAATCTTATAAGTTATTATTTAATTCTATATGCAATCTCAAAACTAATCATATAAATCTTGTATCTCTTATACATGGGTCACTTGGCCACATGGCCAGCGCTCCGATAATCTCATATATATTTTTAAATTATAAAATATTCAACCGATCTTTTCTTTTACCAATTCTTATTAATTTAATTTATCTTCTTCCATTCACGTGGCTAAGGATCTACAAAAATACTATCCATAGATACATCCGATCCCCATTTCCCAACATGGCCATCACTCTGGTGAGTAATACCTATTTTATTTTAAATTATCTTGCCTAAAAACTTTTTGATCAGCTATCCTTTCTTAATATATAAATAACTTATTTTGACCAGGAACCTTAAAACTTATCAAATCATGATATGTCATGATTTGATAAGTTTTAAGGTATATACACATGGCTCACATGGATAGCACACCAGGAAAATTATTCCTAAAATTCAAGTAGCATTATATCAGCATTCAATATCATTAATTCAACCCGTGGGCCTAAAGTTTTAGTACTATGCCATAAAAATGTTTGCGAAAACATATACATACAATTATACAACTCGCCAAAGTCTCTGGTGTGACATGGCACACATGGTTGACACACCAAGTGAAATAATAACATTGCAATAACATACCATTCAATTGTCGGCACAGCTCATATAAGATTCAAATTCAATTATCCTTGTGACCAGAAACCATAAAACTTACCATATTGTAACATACATCTTCCAGCACATGGCTCAGATGGACAACACACCAGGGAATTTACACCTAAAATTCAAGTAACATTACAACTACATCCAATATCATTGATTCATCCTGTGGGCCTTGATACTTCCGTGCTAAACCTTAATAGTGTTCACAAGATCGTATAGACACTACAATTATACCACTGATCACTATCATCTCTGGTATCACATCGCACACATGGTTAGTACACCAAGTGTTTATCATTCAATTCAGTCTGCTAGGCCCTGACTACTCCGACATTTCAAGCCCCTCTCATTACCATTGATTTTACATTAACATACATTTATTTTACCATTAGAATTGGATTAATATGTATGACCCGAAACAGAGTCTCAACTTCTATCTACAATTTCTTGTTCTATTGCTATGTTTACCTAATTCAGAGACATCGCTCAGCCATAAAATATACCATACAATATCACAATTATTATCGTTGTCCTCTGCCATACATAACCAACACATCATACCTGTTGAAAGTCCATTTTCCATCAATATGTTAGGTTCTCACCTAGTTAAATCTATACCTTATTACATTCATTAGCCCAAAAATCCTTAGACAAGGTCAGTTTCAATATTATAATTTTATCGTAAAATAATAAAAATCCTGTGTATGTTATAAAACAAAACCTTAACTCCATGCTTTTTAATAAGTTCTAGTGCTGTACCAAGACCATGTTCAGATCACTATTTAATTACCACACAACATTGTCATGTCTTGAACATTGTTGTTATCTTTGGCAACACATGATCAGCACACCAAGCCTTATTCCACACATACATCTACAATTTTCTAAAGATCCATTATACCTTCAAAATGTTAGGTTCTCACCTAGTTAGTCCTATACTTTATCAAATTCATAAACCTTATTATCCATACACTTTGTCAGTTTCTAGATTTTAAATTTTATCGTGAGGCTCTCAAAATCCTGTGTATGTTATTTTCTAAAATAAAACCTTGTGTCTATAATTTTTAATTTCTAGGTTCTAGTACTGTGCCAACACTATGTTAAGATCACAATTTACAATTACCAAATGCCATCTTTATGTATTAAAGTTTATCACTGTCTTCGGCTATATATGGCCAGCACACCAGGCAATTTTCTTGGCATGTGTTTATTTGTTATAAAAACCTATATAACTAATATAATTTTAGGTTCACACCTTACCNACGCGACAATGGCCAGCACACCAGGCAATTTTCTTGACATGTGTTTATTTGTTATAAAAACCTATATAACTAATGTAATTTTAGGTTCTCACCTTACCGTGCTTATGCTTCTCAGTATTCATAGTCAGATTCTCATTTAAAACATACAAATTTCCTGGTTTTAATTTTATCGTAAGACAACATAGCACATTGTTTACTTTTTCTCGGCAAGTTTATTTTAAAAAATTCATCATTATATTCACATCACATAATACCGGCAATAAAAATAAGCTGTTCATAGCTTGGTTGTCACTTTTTACCTACCAAATTCCTGATTTTAATCATGTCATAAGGCAGCCAAGTACAATATTTACTTTTTCTCGGTTAGTTTTACTATATTGAAATTTCACTTTATGTACACTGTTCCAGATGATAGCTATTAAATTAAGCTATTAATGCTAATATAATTATCGTCTTTGGTTCATTCACTCACCGAAACTGCTGAAATTTGTATCTTATCTGTCCGACCACATCGGCCAAGCAGCTCGGGTTTTTTATGTTGATTTTCTTATTTCTTTCTTGATAAATCCCGCCACATCCATTTCCAGAAAATTCTTTAGTCTCGGCACTGCACAGTTTCACATATTTGNTTCTTTAGTCTCGGCACTGCACAGTTTCACATATTTGAAGGTCTTATTAATAATTTCGGAGCGAAAAACCACCCCCCGACAGTACACACTAATCGCGCACACCAGCCATCGCCATAGAGTGGCCAGAAATGACAGAGAGGGAGGGGAAATACAAGATGTCCGACATTGACATGTATTGACATAGGAGGATTTTGCCGCGTGAAGTCATCCAAGATGGCCACCGGATTGTCCCCTAGTCCCTAGCCCCCAGCCACTGGTGCACAATCGCCATTTTCCTACTACTGATTGACATTCGTACCCATCTTCATGAATGATGTAAATGCACATCTATAATGCAGTTGGACCGTGACTTCCGTCTTCCAGTTGCCCGAANACCCATCTTCATGAATGATGTAAATGCACATCTATAATGCAGTTGGACCGTGACTTCCGTCTTCCAGTTGCCCGAAAAAGATTGTGTTTTTAACAGTGTTAAACGTTTCTATGCAGCAGACCTTGTGCTGATTTCATTTCAGTTCTGTTTTATGGTGTTTTAGAAACTATTAACAAATTTTTGGTATTGCTTATAATGTGTTCATGTTTTGTAGAATCAGCTTTTGTCATTTGAATCGTTTACATTTTTTGTTTGTTTGACGCAATAATACTTAATTAACTCTTTAAGGTAGTGTTTAAAGTTCCACTTAACCATTATGTTTTGGTTATACCAATTCTAAACATGCATTTTTAAGAATAGTCATAATTTTTTCCATTTCCTTTTCAATTTATATGTGTCATCATTTTACCCAACCCCTGGGGTAAAGTAATCCTTTTTACATCTTTTCATNATTTCCTTTTCAATTTATATGTGTCATCATTTTACCCAACCCCTGGGGTAAAGTAATCCTTTTTACATCTTTTCATAATTCCGTTTATAATACCTTGAAATACGTAAGAAAAAAACATCTGGTAGACAAAAGAACATACTACATATTTCTGAAAAAATATCCACGGAATGTTACATACGAGAATAATTGCAGTAATTTTCGCTTAAGAGGATCATCTCTCCTTCTTGCCCACATTCACCCCAAAATATAACGTAATTATACGTTAACAGTGCATATGTTATATTTGCACTGACCGGTACGCAGAAAAATATTTTTGTACGGTTTACGAACAATTCATTAAAAACTAATAACCAATATATGTATTGTAACACTAAAGTAAATTATTTTATCTTAACAAAATATTGATTGATTAAACATACAAAATAGTTTACGCTAGACACAAAGTCTACAGTACATGACAGTCGAAATTCCAAAATAGTTTTGCACGTTCCACAGTAACGTGTTTTAAAATTTGCTCTTATTTTATTGTAGTGATACGAAACTAAGTTTGGCATCAGGTTTCCAAAGAATTGTAAAAAAAAAAAAAAAAAGTCAGTGTAAGGTAAAGAGTTAAAGATATAGTTTGGTTTTTCGGAACTTTAACTCTTAAAAATTTTGATCAGCAAGAAGTCAGAGAATTATGTTCGGCAGAGACAAATAGAGAATGGGTTGATTGTAGGGGGATCAACAATATGACAATTCCTTTTTATATATTCGTGAGGTCNAGTATGCAAACTGCTGGGCGAATGGAGCGGAGGGCACTTCCTTCGGCACCGACCCTAGCGAGCTCCCCTCGACCGAAAAATAAACATCGTCCCAGAAGTCACGTGTAATTAATTCTCTTTCTCTCTCGCCGTCGGCGTTCCCTCGATTTGGAGGCAGTCCGCACCTACAGTGACAAACGTACAAGGAGCGCACGAGTAACGGGTAGTGTGGGAGGAGAATTTACAGCCGTCAGGAACGGGCGTTCAACAGAAGAAAAGGCCGACACCCGGGAGTCTTCCCAAGTGGTAATCAGTCCCCGCACGAGGGGGTGAGGGGGTGAGGTAGGGGCTGGGAACGCAGGCCGTTCCCTCCCGGCAGACTACACGACGTGGAAGACGCCGACAGATCCTGCGAGAGTTCGTCATTTCCTCCGGTTGCTGAGGACAGAGTCGACGTCTACCGCGCCGACAAGCCCTCGACGGCGCGGGCTTTTGCACTGGGAAAAAAAGTCGGCGGAGAATTGACAACAGAACAATTCTGTAATCTGTTCTCACGGTAGCAGTCACCAAACTTGTGTACCAGCAACGGAATATTCTGTTCGTTTGTTACAATAATATTCAGAAAGGAGATTTTCGGACATTCGCCATTGTGACGCACCAGTTTCCTCAAAGAAACATGCATACCGGGTCCATACCGTACACTGATGTGATCTTTGAATGAATAATGCAAGGGGGTGAAAGATTGGATGGATAATTTTGGACTTCGCATCTCATCGCAATGGCAAATGTCCAAAAATCTCCATCTAGATCATTCATCCCCATTGCACTTTTCATTCCAAGATCTCACAACAATAATTTTTGCTGTGGTAACTTCTGCAGACGGGACTACAGTACCCGTAAAAAGTTTACGACCATTAGTAAATTTGTTAAAATAATTTCCTGCTTTAAAACTTTTGATGCAATCTATGTTATAATTTTTTTTAATACTGTTATTGTCAAAACACATATTAGCATGTATGATTAAAGTATTGAAATCGGTCAAATAATTTGAAAGTTGTGATTTTCAAAACAAATACATTCATCATCGTGCACATTTTTGTGTAAAAAGTTATGTAGTCACAAATATTTTACAGCTATTTTAGTTTAATATTTTTTAGTTGCATTTATAAACACACTTGAAATAGAAAAACATACGGAGGCCATAATAAATTTGCAAACAAGCTTTTGATTTTTGTTAATTTAATTCACATTGTAATAAATTTACGCTATAAATTCTCCAAAATTGAATAATATATAGATATGTTTCTTATCAGTTGAGATAGCGACGTGAGGTTTCCAGCGATAGTTGTCTTTCCACTCAAAATATAACATTACAGGTCTGTTACCCGGAAATTATAGTAGGAACAAAGATTGTGATGTCAAAGGTTTTGTTGATGCCGACTGGGCTAATGATACTATGGACAGAAAGTCATATACAGGTTATTGTTTTATGTTATCAGGTTGTGTCATCTCTTGGGAATGTAAAAAACAGAAGTCAATAGCATTATCTAGCACAGAAGCTGAATATATATCAATTTCAGAAGCTTATATCTTAGAAACTTGCAATATGAAATTACAGAGAAAATGTATACAATCACTATATGTAATGATAATCAGAGTGCACAGAAGTTGTCGGCAAATCCTATTTTTCACAATAAAACCAAGCACATTGATGTCAGATACCATTTTTGCAGAAACATGATATCAGATAAAATTGTGCATATTCAATATTTGCCAACAGCTGATAAGCCAGCGGATATGCTAACAAAGAGTTTAAATTCAGTAAAACATTATATATTTATAAAACTTTTGGGAATTGAAAGTGTGTAATATTTTGATAAGTGGGGGTGTTATGATTTGTATCAAAACTGTGACAACTAGCGGCACCTTTTGTTATCTCTATGTCATCGTGTTGTTTTCTCTATGTCATTAGTAATAAAGCTATGGTCGTTCAGTCGCCATTGAATCGCGATACGCAGAGTTTCATTTCGCTAATCATTACGCCATCCATGTTGAGGCATATAGCTGTAGTGGAAGTTTCGTGCCGCTGCTGTGTATAAAATGGTGAAAAAAAATATATTGCCGAACATAAAGTGGCAAATTGTTGGAATGAGTAAGTGCAAGAAAACACAACGTTAGGACAAACGCCCTTAGGGCAAACGACTTTAGGGAAAGTACTTTTAGAGCAAANATGTTAGGACAAACACCCTTAGGGCAAACGACTTTAGGGAAAGTACTTTTAGAGCAAACTGAGTTTACGGCATTTACCTTAATGGACTCCGGATTTACGAAAGGAGTAAAATTTTTAGGGCAAACGACGTTAGGGCAAAAACTTGTACAGGCCAAACGACGACGGACAAAAAAATACTTCTAGGGCAAACGACTTTTAGGGTAAATGCTTTTAGGGTGAACGCCTATTGCAGAAAAAGATTTAAGGCCATCCGCCTTTAGGGAGAACCAAGTTTAGGGCAAACGTCTGCTTGGATCAGTTATGCAATAAATGACTTAAAAAATTATTTCAAGGCAAACGCCTTTAGATCAAACGACGCACCCTCAACACGACTAGTTCTCGGTTGACTCAGCAGTTTTGAAGACGACCTTTGAGAAATACCTTACCTTAACTACCCGTTTTTTAAAGGCACATTGACCTGCATCTTCCCAATTAAGTTGGCAGGGAAGCAGGAAGACAGTTTCATGATTAAGGTTGTATTAAGAGTGTAACGTTGAAATCTGCGAGCACGGGCATTATTTCTTTGAGCTTCTGTTAGTTTTATACCCATAAAGATAGTACTTCACACGTTAGTAACTTAATTACGCTCCTAACAATTTCACTCGTTCACCTGGTCGTTACATTAATATTGTGATCTGGTCGGAGACAATATTAATTTTTCACTTTGTAGAATAATACGCAAAAACGTAGTTCCGAAGCTGATTTTTTGCAAGTTAATTGCAAACAGTCTGGTGTGAAAATCACTTGTCATTTGAAGAAAACTAACCAGTATCTGTAAACTGCTCCAATCAGTTCACTGAATGTCAGTGTTTATGACCGAATATTTGCAGCGATTATCTTTGAAGTGTTCAAACAGGACGTATTCACAAAATAAATCCCTTAAGTAGTTAAATATAAAGAACTGTTTAACTATAAATTTAAACTACCCTTGTTCTACGTTTCTCAACCCCAACACCCTTCCCTGTATCTAAGGATGCCTTGGTTCTCCNACTCGTTCACCTGGTCGTTACATTAATATTGTGATCTGGTCGGAGACAATATTAATTTTTCACTTTGTAGAATAATTCGCAAAAACGTAGTTCCGAAGCTGATTTTTTGCAAGTTAATTGCGAACAGTCTGGTGTGAAAATCACTTGTCATTTGAAGAAAACTAACCAGTATCTGTAAAATGCTCTAAGCAGTTCACTGAATGTCAGTGTTTATGACCGAATATTTGCAGCGATTATCTTTGAAGTGTTCAAAGAGGACGTATTCACAAATTAAATCACTTTATAAACAACTGTATTACTAGAAATTTAAACTACCCTTGTTCTACGTTTCTCAACCCCAACACCCTTCCCTGTATCTAAGGATGCCTTGGTTCTCCCATTCTTTACCACACCACTTAAATTAATCTTTTTCTAAAACTTCTTTTAGGCACGTTACTTCTTGAGTAATTTTTCTAAGTACTTAAATTTATTTCGTTACACTATTTCTTAAAATTTCTCTTTAAACAAGCGCAAAATTTTTTTCTCATTCAAAGCACATAATTGTTGATAATATATAGAATATTATTCATACGTTAGGGAAATTTAACCACAAATGCCGGAGTAAACATTTGAGAACTTAATACACGAGGAATCACAGACCAAACTGACTTTACGAGTGATGTCATTTTCAAGTACAGCACAAATTATATTAAGTAGTTTTTGCACAATCACTGGCAAAAATCACAATTTCAGTGATTTTGAAAGCTATAAAATACACCAAATCGTTTACAAATTGAAACGATGGACGTTGGAAAATATTTTAATAATTATTTTAGTAATGTGTTTAGCAAAGGTTAATTAAATAATAAAAAAAGGCAAGACAAGTATAAAAAGCGAGAATGAATTATTATATTCAACAATAAAAAATTGAAAAAAAATTTCTCTGTACGATTACATTATAAATGTTGAGGTAGCTCATGGTTTTTTTTTAGAATGTGATTTAACTCATTACGACGAGTTTTTTTATTATTTGTAGAGACCTGCAAAATTCGCGATATTATTTGGCATCACGCTACACTTAACAACCATTGCACATCCTTGATCCGATGTCGTTAATTCATTGGCTGCTGTCTCCTTGTGAAGTCCGTACCAAGTGAATACTCATTGGCGCGAAGTTTTTCAGAACGTGTCAAATGAAGTACGGCCCAATAGAAATGCAGTAGGCTACAAACTTGGACGTGCTTAAAATATAACTAATTCCTAGAGACCTGCAAAATCTGCGTTATTTTTTTAGGACATTTTAAACTTTGAACACTTTTCCTTTGGAATACGTTTGTCATTGGCCCATTATTTATTTGGCACGCCCCGGGTAACTCTGCGCCAATAAATGAACACTTCTCATTACGTGTGCCCCAATCACGTGCAATTCACTCAGCATGGAAGTGACTTAACATCCAAGCAGCAGCCAATGGAGAAACCACGCCAGCTTGAGTGTATACAGTACTGTGCATTTTAGCTTGACGCCAAAAAATAACGCGAATTTTTCAGGTCCCTACTAATCCCCTAAATATAACGCGAATTTTGCAGGTCCCTACTAATCCCCTAAATATAACGCGAATTTTGCAGGTCCCTACTAATCCTTTAAATATAACGCGAATTTTGCAGGTTCGTTCTAATAAANTTCCCTAAATATAACGCGAATGTTTTAGGTCTCTATTAATTGATGTTCCAAAAATGGTTAAAAGCGATTTCGTAATTTGGCNTTTGCAGGTTCGTTCTAATAAATATAACGCGAATGTTTTAGGTCTCTATTAATTGATGTTCCAAAAATGGTTAAAAGCGATTTCGTAATTTGGCCGGTGTAGTCCATTCACTGTTACTTCCAACTTTTCCGAAGCCCTGCTCTGCTAAAATTCTACTTTCTGGCTATTCCTCCAGATCATTCAAACAAAGCTTAACCCCTTCGTCCACCAAATTAAATTACAATTTCTGGTGTTGAAAATTAGAAATTTTTTGATGTGTCCTGTACTTATGCTAAAAAGAACTTGTTTCGGAATTGAAACCAACAAGCTGCAAGCAGCCTTTGTGTACTGTGGTCAGTGATATGAACCAGTCATAACGTAGATCATTGGGCACTGAGTCTTGCAGCGTACAGTACTGGTAAAGTATAACCTTCCCGTGCAACATGTTGACGATTGTCTACAATAGGCATAAAAGGGCTAACCGAGTATACAAATTACACCAAAGGGACAACGCACCACTTGTGTGCGCACTCAGTGTAATAATAATTTGCATAAGAACTATTTCTTACAAGCCATTACCATTAGTTATAAATAAAATATTATAATGTATAGAGAAAATGTACATAAAATGTCAATTTAACCTAAAATTAGGCATTTTTATGTTAACAGAAGTATAAAGCGTTTGTGGTACATGATATATCTAGGAAACAACGAAGCACGACATACGTGAGGTGATTTTTCAAGGTTTGATTTAAAAAAAAAGTGCGAAGAAACAGCGAATAGAGTATAGCTTATACACCATAAGGTTTAGTGCCCAGTGATCTCCCCGCGCGGATGTAGCTTATCGAGATAGTGCTCTAGGTTATCAATGGTTCATATCACTATAGGTTGTACACGGTAAACTGAGCACTTTTGAAGCCCTGCTTAGAAACAACTTGTATGTACATTGTGTATTCTTCCATCATATGTACCATTTACACGGGCCTCGACAATCGATTCATGTGGCTGTCAAGTGAATTTACAAGATTATCAAATATACAACTATTTTTTTTTTTTACAAATGTGGTAATTTTTACACGGAAAAGCTTTTTTTATTTGAAAGTTCAAGAAATTCTGTTTTATGAGGAAAAATCTGCAGCGTGTTAATTTTTACTTGCTAGTAACGATATTTCCTTAAGGGGTTAGCATCACATTTGGAATTTTTCTAAGAATCATCGCCATGAAACTTCATGAACCAGACGTTAAAAAAAACAAAGCTTGACATCTCATGGAAGACCATTAACATAATTTTTTTAAAGTTTGTACAGTTACAGATGTGTTACTCTTTTTCCCCTGTGGGACAGAAATTATTAAATAATGAGGCAGCCTTTGATTACTGTTCCAGGTGTGAAACGAATAACTACAGAAAAACAAGTTAGATTTTGAAATGATTGTTAAGCCCGTTTAGCCACAGTTTCCACGATCGCGGACAAGTTGCTTTATAAGTGATGTTTATGACCGGCGCTGTACACAGCAACGCATCTTCCTTGTGGCTAACCTGATTTACATAATTTTCTACGCCTCTTCGACATTAGCCGTCAATGGCAATATCGTCAAGCACGTGGCACGTTGTCCACTGTCCGCAAGACAGGAGCTGAGCACGAGTACACAGCATNACTTCGTCAAGCACGTGGCACGTTGTCCACTGGCAGCAAGACAGGAGCTGAGCACGAGTACACAGCATAACAAAAATGAAAATACACGGTTGCAACAAATGAACTCAGAAATTAACGTTGTAGCCCATTCACGGTTACTCCCAACTTTTCTGAAGCCCTGCTAAAAGTTATACTTCCAGAATATTCCTCCGCTTCGTGCAAACAAATCTGAACCGAGTCTAGTGAAATACACCAAAGGGACAACCCACAGCATTCGCGCGCACTCAAGTGTAATAACATTTTCAATACGAACTATTTCTGACTAGGCATTTTCCCTCTGTTTTATTCATATTGAGTACAAATTAAATATAATTGATTGATAAAATGTAAATAAAAGCTTAATTTAATAAAGAATGAGTTTTTTTATACTAATATAACTACAAAACGCCTGTGATACACGAAGTATTTACAAAACAATCAAGCACGTCATACATATAGGGTGATTTTTCATCAAAGCCTCGATTCGAAAAGCGAGAAGAAACCGCGAATAAAATAGAATAGTTGTTTCCTGTGCCTTGACAAGCTTGGTTTTATAATACCGATTCCTGAAGTTCAGTTATGGTGGGGGTGGGATGTACGTAAATTCAAGATGGCGGGATATTCGCCACCCTCTCGAACGGCAGTGGACACGCCGACTGACGTCACGGGCAGGAAAGNATGGTGGGGGTGGGATGTACGTAAATTCAAGATGGCGGGATATTCGCCACCCTCTCGAACGGCAGTGGACACGCCGACTGACGTCACGGGCAGGAAAGGTGGAGTCGGACGGGCGGTGCCATAGAAAGACGCCTGATGGGTTTGGAGTCTCATTGGGAAGTCGTTTNTTGGGAAAGTTCACGACCAAAATTAACTTACAGAATGTCCAGTTCAATTGGAAACTGAACTTTTACATTTAAAGTTCAATTTATCTATAAAATTCACGTTCAAGTTTAGGTTGCACTTAAAAAGTTAACCAAGTACATCAAAAGTTATCCGACAAAAATTACGAATCTCAAAACGAATGAATAAGATAAAGCAAACCAAAAGCACATTTACACACAAACTTGAAAACTTTTTTTTTGGGCGTTACATGTAAACAGAATTACCACAATCTGGCTATAGGCGGATGAACGAGTCAAATGTATGAGAAAGTACGGTCGTAAAATAGTTAACTTCAGTGGAGTCCCACTTTAAGACGGAGAAAATCTTCTAAATGCCCATGTGATAACCGTGCTTACAAACAAGGCCTACCTACCGAGTTCTCTTGTCTGAGTTACACTAGCAGTGTCCAGCAGCTAGTAACTGAAAAAGTAACGCCAGTTTGTTTACCCCCGACATGAAGAATTAGAGATCGCCTGGCATATCAGAAAGGCATACGAGGACGTTTTTAAAAAGTGACACGACATTAATACGGTTCGTTACATAAAAGAACAAATACATGTTCGTGATGGTAGTGTAGAAAAAACAAGACTGAGTCAGCTCGTTTAAAAGTTCACGAAACATGGACAACAGTCAGTACGAACTCGTTCATTACACGAGTTCGTCGCTGCATAAAACTGCGGATCACATAGCTCTGACAAGAATAACACGACACGTCCTTCACGCGGATCAAATGCAAGACGCGTCCTGACGTCAGCACCACGCAAACTGTCGCATGACCAGTAGTTTAGGATTAGAAAAGATTTTTGTCGTGTCGTGCAGCACGACAAACAGGGAGCACAACGTTGTAAAACGAAATAGTTCGACGAAATTCCCTACAGCGGAAAATTTACATCTTACAAGAGAAAAACTTTGACACTTACCGGATTAACCTCTTGAAATTTACTTTTACACTCTCTAGTGCTTCAGCGTACTATCTTTAATCTTTGTCGGCATCACGTGTTATTGATTTTCCCATCTGGCCACCGCCTTGGAAAGTTTGTTCTATAAGCGCCTTGTGAATGGTGCCGAAAAACCCTAACCTTCGTGTGAACTGTCGTGCTAAAATTCAAGCAGCAACATTGAAGATACTTTTGTAGTGTCGTCGTTGAAGTTTTCGTCGTGTCACGTCGTGCTCGTTGGAGCTATGCGACTCATAACCGCGGAGATCGCGGATTGTTCACGGTGGAACAAGTCTCGTCCTCCAAAGTTCAGTTCGAACTTTGGCACCTGCTGACAGGGAGGCCTCGTGACTAGTGTTTTTATTTACTAAAAACTCAAAGGCCCCCGTCTACCTGGATATTATTTCCGCGCTTGAGGCCGAGGAGCGCGGGAGTGATAAGGACGACACTGCCAAGCATATCAAGTACGCCCTCGCCACTAAGCGACAGACTGTGAACTAGCGTGCAGTGTTTATTTTGTTGGTGTAAAGTCTGTAGGAAGGTTCGGTGCAGGGCCCTTCAGTTGTTTTGTTTGTATCTGATGCATGCATTTTGAGATACAGCGCTTTGAAAAGGTCGTTTTCAGACGTTTTGGATTCTCTGAAGTGGTGTTTCTAGCGTACGTGACATTTTGAAAGTACTCAACAGCCCTCGTCTGAAGCGTGTGTTCTTTTCGTAAAACAGCGCACTGTACGCACGTTTGGTAGTTTCGTGGGAAAACCCGTGGTTACACATATGCTACGGCATACACAGTGACATACAGTCTCACATTTAAGTTGGCAGCAAACAAAAAAAAAAAAAAATAATACTTGATGTATCGCGAATGTAATGTTTAAATTTATGGTCATTGACATTAGTGTTTCTAAGCTTTATACATGTTAGAACACGAATTGTACGTTGGCAACACATTTAAATTCCTGACATTTTAACGGCTTCACTTGGATGACGCATGAATAAAATGATCGGGCTCACGGCGATGTTAATTTTACATATGACAGAAGAATACACATTGAGAATAAAATAAGACCATAAGCACGATTTTCGCAAGTACTCGTTCAACCTATAGTTCCAAGGACTGTACAGCACCAATAGAAAGGCAGTAGAGGCCACGTACGGACAAATATTTATTACGTCACAGGTGCCGAAATGTGTGGTCTGTGCTCTACCAACAAAGCTTGCTTGACGGACACGACCAAATAATGTGTGAAAACACATTCAACGCATTTATCACCCGAGGAAGGATCGACACGCAGAGCATGACGTCAGCGCTAGGTAAAGCCAGCTGTTGAAGATCAAAACTTTTTTCTCGATATTTTGAGGTTATTTGACACGACAGGGGCCGCGGCGGTGTAGTTGTCAGACTGCTCGCTTCGCAACTTAGGCGAACCGGGTTCAATTCCCGGCGAGATCACTCCCGGATTTTCGTATGTGGGGCCGACCTCCCGCGGCGCACTCGGTTGGTACGCCGCCGGTTTGGGGCGCGGAATGTTCTGGGTTCGAATCCTAGGTAAGGCATGGATGTTAGTTTATATCGTGAGTTTGTTTGTAAGCCGTCCCCTGATAAGCCTTCAGACATAGCACCGGGGAAAGTTTAAAGGCCCTTTCCCATCTAATCCAAATTTGCATGTGGAATCGTGCCGGACGATGCCGCTGGTCGGCGGGTTTTCTCGGGTACATCCCATTCACCTCGCCCTTGCATTCCGGCGCCACTCCATACTCCTCTCACTTCACCCTCATCGGCTCTTGAGACCTCGATGTTAACAGCCGCCCAAATATGTCTACTCCACTCGTTTTGCACATGACTTAAAGCTTCACGTGAGTCAACAAATTTAATAATTTCACGCCGTCGTCTGCCTTAATCCAGAAGCCCTGCAGTTCTATTTCGTTATATATACATACATTGTGTTTTTTCCAATAGCGGGAATAAATTATTTATATACAATTAATACTACGTTTTTTTCGTGACGTCACACTACTTCTCTAGCATCGTTGCCAACTTCACCGAGAGCGCTCCAGCAAATGTGCCCGTTTACCCGTTTGGTCACACACTAATTTCCGGGTTCAAGTGTTGCAATCACGTAATGTTTAGCATGCGCTGTATCTGTGTCCAGTACTCGCCTTGCAAGCAGTGAACAACGTGCTGCGTGCTCGGTGATACTGACATTGACGATTCATGCCGCAGAGTTGTAGAAAACTGCACACATCAGATAATCGTTGAATAATATTGGGAACTGGTGCCTTGCTGCGCACTACAGTACCTGTCATACAATATCGTTCATGTTCCACGTGACCACAATAGTGTATATGGTGACTGAAAGGGTTAAAACGCAAGCAGATAGGAAAATAAGAATATTTTATAGGGTTGATTACAAAAGTACTTAAGTAATGGTGAACAGCCTCTACAAGTGTTTACTGATAACGACGATAAACTTCCGAAACAAAGAAGCGTGGCGTTTCCAGCCAATTTCCACTTATCTACAGCA
Source organism: Clitarchus hookeri (assembly GCA_002778355.1). NCBI lineage: Eukaryota > Metazoa > Arthropoda > Insecta > Phasmatodea > Phasmatidae > Clitarchus > Clitarchus hookeri. The sequence goes on along the minus strand of NQII01004068.1, from coordinate 147,149 downwards.
AAAACACTCAACCGTGTTGGAAACTAATACATCATGAGTAGAATTCAGGCCATACACTTGGCGAAGTGTTCCATATGACAATAAATCAGTCTTCTGCCAGTTACTGTGGGTGCCGCGGTGACTGAGCGGTTAGACTGCTCGCCTCCCACTAAGGCGAACCGGGTTCAATCCCCAGCCGGGTCACTCCCGGATTTTCGCAAGAGGAAATAGTTCCGGACAATTCCACTTGCCGGCGGGTTTTCTCGGGGATCTCACGTTTCCCCCACCCTTACATTCCGTCACTGCTCCAATCTCACCTCATTTCACCTTCAGCGGTTCTCAAAACCTCGTTGATAAGAGCCGCCCAAATCTCTCAACTCTAATCAAGTTAATGCGGTTAAAGCATTTCGCCAACAGCAAACAACAAAGAAAAAGATAGTCACACTGAAAGGTTTGCTTGTTTTTATAAGGCCAAACAAACAAGTAGTTGCACTAATAAGATACTTTGTTGACTAAACAATATCTTAAATGCAATAAAACAAATTTCTTTCAGGCATCACACTGTACATTTTAACTGACCAAGCCGTCTAGTAGTGCCAACAAAATCTGTTTGACAGCGAAATATTTGTTTGATTAAACTTCACATATCTGATTGGCTAAACAATCGCACTGTTGGCTCAAACAAACATTTCTCTCAGTGACGGAGTGCTATTAACTATAGGCGCGGACATTTCGTGAGTTCATTTAACGGCTAGACAAAACTCGACAGTTCTGTAAACAGTCAAAGCGCTGTCATTCGTTCGTTGGTATTCATGATGAGTACTTCGTCCTGTTTGCTAAGCTGTGCGTAATTCGCGCGGTCTTTTTCTACGCGTGTACAACTGTTCGCAGTCCTACAGGACGTGACAGGAAACGAATCGCCCAATCACAAAAGTAACAAAAAAGTACAAACGGTTAAAGACTATTTTAACGTCGTTTCAACTCGCGAAATTGCCGGGTTTCTACTAATAACTAAGGCCGTGTCTCAATTGGCTAAGAGAGCGCTCTTCAGTGCTCTCGCTCTCGCGACCACGTCATAATGACGTCACAGAGAACGCTTTCTGGTCGTCTCAATTCATCAGCGAAAGCGCAGAGTAACAAAGAAGGATGCGACCTCTTTAAATAAGTGTTCTCCTTACTTAAACAATGGGGAAACGGAGACAAGGTTCCACCCGTAGGCATCGTCATGCTCGGTAATGAGAACTGCATAATGGTGTAACAGGCGGCTGGGCGTGTAAAACGCAGCGACTGCGTCTACAGGCAGTACCTGTGTATCCCACTTGCAGCAGAGCGCGCCTCACTGCAGGCCAGTTTGATGAGCACCGCTGTATGCTTGTATTATACATTCTTGGCAGCTGCTTCGCCATACAAATAAGTGAGTTGCGACTGCTTGTTCGTTTGTTTGATACGTCCTCGGTAGATATTTCACCATGCAAATAAGTAGCTTGATGACTGTATCGCCATTTGTTTGATACGTTCTTGATAGGTGTCTCACCATGCAATTCAGTAAGTTGGTGACTGCATTTGAGTTTGTGTGGTACGTGTTTGGTAGGTGACCATGCAGTTCAGTAAGTTGCTGTACGAAGCACCATTACTGTAATATAGTACACACAACCGCGTAACCTTTAGCTTGATTATAAAATTACAATATTTTGTAACGTTCCGGCCGTCAGTATTGGCGACTGGAAATTACAGCTCGGTTAGCTCAATCGGTAGGAACATGAAACTTTAAAGGCGCCAAACAAATACAAAATAAAGTCCAGTTTTAGATTCGTTACTCTTTACTTTTATTTATCTTTCAAATTAAACAGTTCACAGGTATGCAGAGTACGAACAGGTTCACAGGCAAACAAGCAAAGGAAAAGGAGCAGCGCCACAGTAGTTAGTTAATTATTCACGTCGTTGAGAACTGGCATCGCAAGAGGTACTTCACCTAGCGACCTCCCACGCCGGCGGGAATAATTTAGTAGTATAAAGTTGGCCGGCGTGGGGGATACTTGCCACGCCCGACGCGACCTCCTCGGGAGCTGGTTGTCTACTGTCTGTTACTAACAACTTTAAATGTCCTCACTGACACATACTCGCAAAATATTTGAAAAAAACTACTATTTTTGGACACAAAAATTCGCTAAGAATAACTAGTTAACGTCTTCAGAATAAAACGATGACTGTAACCTACACGATTATTGGGAATTAAATTAAACAAGCACACTGACTATGTTAACAATTTCTTTTAAAAAACAAAGTGTGCTCTGTGGTCGCGCTATTTACAAGTCACGTGATGGCGACGTCGAAATGACGGATTAAAACATACAACCTAGTAAACACACATCCTACACAAGACAAATGTATATATAGAAACCAATATGACTAGTTTGCTTTTCTTTAAAGTGGTCTGCCAGTGTTTGCAGCCTCTATTTATCCAACAGAATAATGGTTTCTTCGTCAGCCATGTTGCTACCAAGAATACGTGGCACATGACCAAACGAAGGACAGTGGCGCACTAGCGAGCAAATTAGAAACCATCTGGATGTGGCAGACTGCTCGTAAGAGATTTACATACGGCTGGCTGGTAACAAACTGCAGTGCGTGGTAACTGGGATTTAGTATGTTTTACCCACCCGTAATGTTGTTACACCTTTGTCAATATTTAATGTTATTTTAATGATGTTACTGGCGGTTTTGCGGCATTCCAGTATTATGTTCTGGAAATCGTCATTTTAAAATATTACTAGAGATTTTAATAATTTAATCACTGCTATATCCTCGTGCAATATTTTGGCTGCGTCTCATAATAATATATGTTACTGCTTTCCGATCAACGTGCTTTAAGGTGCGAAGTGAAGTGCGTTGCTACACTATTTATATATTTTGATAGCAGCTGAACACATACTTATTTCACATGCCCTGTCGGATTACATATAGGACACACAATAATTGCAGAACACAGCAGTTAACGATAGCACTATAAACACTACAATACACGGTAATTCTAAGTCAATTTATACGTCACAAACTAAGAATAAATTTGTCTAAATAAATAATACACAACTCTTTGTTATAACACTGGTACTGATCGCAGGTAAATATGTACCGCCCATAATTACAGAAACCTCCGATATGACGTCACGACTATAATATACCAGTTATCACCCTAACACCATTACGGCCATACACAAAGACGTGGGGGACGTATTTTCAGTTGCATTCTGGCGTACAAGGAATACGGATGGTACACACGGCTTTGCTGGGCTACNAACGTGGGGGACGTATTTTCAGTTGCATTCTGGCGTACAAGGAATACGGATGGTACACACGGCTTTGCTGGGCTACTGTCATGACGTCATTGTTTAACCACATACCTTAACCGTGCACTACACACGTAAACTCGGTATAGGCACTGCGTTTCCTCCGCACTCATGGCGCTACAGCATGATCACGTAGGTGACATCCAGTGTAAGGGTATTACGGTAATACCATACCGCGTAGTAGTGATACATACGTATGCAAGCTACTGCATACATGTTTGAGAGAGAAACATGCTGCGGCATGGCATTACTATTTCCCCTTTACGACTGGGCTTCGCATTTTTCTCAGTGAGCCTACAAGTAAGGTTTCTGATGGTTTTGCCATGCTGNTTTCCCCTTTACGACTGGGCTTCGCATTTTTCTCAGTGAGCCTACAAGTAAGGTTTCTGATGGTTTTGCCATGCTGCGTGCATAGGATGAGTGCACAGTTAAATAGAATTTCTGCAATACGACGTAAATTGATACTTTCAATATAATTTCCGGCGATGTTTGGGGCAGTGATACAAATAGCTTTAATTGTTAGATACTTCTATATAAAAATGGGTTTGATGGCGGGGGAATAGTGGGAGGGGAGTAAGGAGAAGTGACGAGATTGTATAGTGGTTGAGGTGTGGGTGAGGGGTGTTGGTAAGGTGGAGTGATAGTAATGAGTTTTAAATATTAGCGGAGGGGGGAGGGGTTTACCTCTTAAATCCAGTATGGTGTTCCTGACAGTGAGTTGCATAATCGATATGATATCACGATCGTACGCGCCTTGAAACGACGAGTCCGATGATATATAACACTCAATACTTATGACTTTACATTTTTAAATTATAAAAATATATTTAAATAAAAAAAATAAATTAATATNATGATATATAACACTCAATACTTATGACTTTACATTTTTAAATTATAAAAATATATTTAAATAAAAAAAATAAATTAATATATTTTATTTTATTGGCTCCTCAGATTTCGTATTGTGGCTGATGTTCGGGATACCTCAGCCACAATGAGGAGTCAGTCAGCCACATTGAGGAGCAAGCACTTTTTCACTATTTTTTTGGAAATGTAGAAGGGTTTGGGGGGAAAGAAATTTGAGGGGGGGAAGCGATTTTTGGGTAAAATAATATATTTCTGAAATGATTTTTGGGGTAAAACTAGTGACTTTGTCGGTGGAATGGTTGTCGCATACCGCCGGCCACGCTTGTGACGTCATGGTAGGCAACTCCTGATACGAGATGCAGTTCCCCCGGACTCGCAATAAGCCCACTACTTATCACAATGTCTGTAATGCCCTATGGCAAGATCTACATCCCTGAGTTTAACTCATTTTGGAACAAACAAGCATCATCAGTTTCCCTCGTGGAAGATGGCGTCCTGCGGTAGCGGTGCGATGTCTGCTGCACGTGGGGGCACGCTTCATTGTTGTTGAAACTGCTATAGTCGCAGNCGTCCTGCGGTAGCGGTGCGATGTCTGCTGCACGTGGGGGCACGCTTCATTGTTGTTGAAACTGCTATAGTCGCAGTGCGAGCGGTAACGCTAAACACGCACTTCCAAGTACTACTTTTTTTTTTTTTTTAGATGGATAAGGATAGATTCGTTTCCCTGCGTGTTGGCAGTAACGGTATGGGATTTTCGTAATAAGCTTGCTGAACATTTAGGACTTCTGTTTAATACGCAAAATCATTAATACTTTTTTGCACTCGTTTGGAAAGCATAATTTAATATTTATACATGCGTAAAAACTATGTCCACAAACAATAAGTATTTATTTCGGTGGAATGTCTTCCAGAGAATGACTTTCAGCCTCCAAAGCCCCACTTACAAACTTTTAAAACAGCTAAGTTTTATATTTTCGCCAGTATTTTATGATTAGTTCTCTGCAGTGCGTTGCAATTCCAGCACTTGTGATTTCTTGGTTACCTTAATTGTTACTTCAGTTACCTTTGAAAGTGAAACGAATCGTCTGAAATACGTTTCACGACTTAAATGAGCCATGACGTCACATGGGACCAAGCACGCTAGCGAAGCGTTTGGCTGGCCGTCCAAAACGTGATATTCTCATTTGGTCGAAAGAAAAAAAAAAGTTTAATTGTAATATTTTGCAGTGCAATATTGGCGTGTACGATAATAGTTGAAAAATAGGTAGCAGAGGAAAAATGTTAATGTTGCCTGTTCGGAGTGCAGGTGGGCATACAGGAAATATGTATCGAACCAGTTCTCTAATTTTTTCCTTTGCAAACCGTCAATTTATCCGTGAGCCAATGAGCAGGTGGTTAACGAGTTCGTGTACTGTAACAGCAATTATTCACGATCATTATCAAACAAGTTCCAATTATACAGAGACAATAGCAACTAGAGGAGAACAATAAAATTACTTCTAATTAGGTATTCGGAGACCGGAAAAATTCCAAACCTCGCTATTAACGGCGTGCAGTAGTGTCTTTCGCTCACCTGAGAGATTTGGACAGCGTAAACGCTTGTTTTATACTTCTAAAAATCAATAATAAAATGGTATACGAGTGATGTCATTTAAAGCGAATACAGAAATAGATTACACAGTTTTTACACAATCGCATGTCACAATCACGTTTTTATTGTTTTTGGAACACACCAATAATAATGAAATTAAGGAACTAACTTACACAAATAAGGACTTCAATTTGAAAAAAAAAAAAATGCTGCGAGCCACCTCAAGCTCCATTTTCCGTAACACAGAGAAAAGTTTTGGCATGCTTAAGTATCAAAAAATTGAAAATTTTGCATATTCCTAATTTGTGTCTGTCATTAGGTCTTTTTTTAATTTTACCAAGACGCCTCAAAATGAATTAAGATTTATTTACATAAAATAGTTTTTTTTTTCGTAAACAATTTGGTTAGTAATTTAATGAGTTGCAAACTTCTTAAAATAGTTATTTTAACATTTGATCATGCAGAAACGGAATTTGTTATTTTGTGAAGGTAATATATGTAAATATTGCTATCCACATTATTTCTGTAATCTATTTTCAAGCATTTTTTTTCATTGCTTATTAATGCTGTAGGGAGTTTCACTGTTTTCGGTGGAAAGGAAATGCAAAAGCGTATTAACAAGCCTGGACAAGTGGCGCGGTGTAAGGTTTCTCTTGCGAACGAGCAATGGCGAAGGTTCAAGNTCTCTTGCGAACGAGCAATGGCGAAGGTTCAAGTCCAAATAATTGCAATGCGGCTATGAGGTTTTTTTTTCCCTTGCAAACAAAATGTGTGACACTAATATCGACAAGCGAACTGTTTAGGAGTTTTTACAGATTGTTGGGTTTGANAGTTTCACTGTTTTCGGTGGAAAGGAAATGCAAAAGCGTATTAACAAGCCTGGACAAGTGGCGCGGTGTAAGGTTTTCTCTTGCGAACGAGCAATGGCGAAGGTTCAAGTCCAAATAATTGCAATGCGGCTATGAGGTTTTTTTTTTCCTTGCAAACAAAATGTGTGACACTAATATCGACAAGCGAACTGTTTAGGAGTTTTTACAGATTGTTGGGTTTGANTCCTTGCAAACAAAATGTGTGACACTAATATCGACAAGCGAACTGTTTAGGAGTTTTTACAGATTGTTGGGTTTGAGGCTATAACATCACGGAAGCGAGCATTATTGCAGTGTATTATCGGGTTGGTTATGTACTAATGTTGCGAAGCCTTTTACAAGATCACGACATGAGGTAAGCAACAGGCTAATTACAGAAAAGTCCTGCCACACACCTTTCCTGTACTGAAACGCAAGGAGAGGTGATACCCTCGTCGTTATATTACGGTACGTTGGCGACCTGCGCACCTGAACAGGACGAAGAATGGCTAACCTGTGCAAGTTGTTCCCTACCCGGTTCACGCAACACTCCGGCAGTTATGCCAACTGAACGCCAGCGTGGATGGGCGTCACGCTTCGTATCGGGTAGAACACTAAGAATAGAGACGGGAAATACTTGGCTGCTGGTGTTCTGAGCCACATATACAGGTTGTCCCCAAATATGTGGGTAGTAATCGGGGAGTGAACCGTACACCCCAAAACAACACAAAATATCCCTATGGACATTTGTTTTTAAGTCGATAGTTTACGAGTTAGAGACCTTCGAACATTGTACCACACGTATTGGTAATAATCGTTTTTTTTTTTACGAGGTGTGCCTGTTAATGTGATTATCTGCAATGTTGTGTTATTACCTGTCCTATTGCACTGCTGATATCCGACACACATCGAATCCCATGCGCTTAGAACTCCGGATCTCAATCCATTAGACCATTACCCGCGGGGGTCATATCTAGGCCACCGTTTATGCAACTCCAGTTCCAGACATAGCAGTGTTTCGCCGGCGAGTGGAACAAGGTTGCCAGCAGATGGTACGTGCAATTCCTGGAGTATTTGAACGAGTCAGACAATCAATTGACGCGGAGTGCTCAGGCGTGCATTCAGGCACGAGGTGGACATCTTGAGCACTTCTTGTAGAGTCACGTATCACTGCTGGTACACGAATACGGCTACAGCTACTTGAACTGGAATGCGCCAGGAAGACTATTACGTATTACGAATACTTCCAGTAAAGTCTGTAACTCGCAAACTATCGACTTCACGACATATGTTCATAGGGACATTGTGTGTGGTTTTGGGGTTTACTATACACTCCCCGAATACTTCCCACATAATTGGGAACACCCTGTATGGCTAGAGAACGGCAGCGTGTCGCCGTCTTCTGACGCTACTGGTCTAGCCTGTCACCATACGGAGTCACAGAATACTTAAGTGCGCGANGCAGCGTGTCGCCGTCTTCTGACGCTACTGGTCTAGCCTGTCACCATACGGAGTCACAGAATACTTAAGTGCGCGAGAGAAGAGATTTGGGCGACTCATAACAGCGATGTCTTGAGAGCCGACGAGGGTGATTGAGGTGAGTATGGAGTACCGCCGGAATGAAAGGGCAGAGGAAACGGGATATCCCCGAGAAAACCCGCCGACCAGCGGCATCGTCCGGCACGATTCCCACGTGCGAAAATTCGGGAGTGACCCCGACCGGGGATTGAACCCGTTTCGCCTTGGTGGNGTGCGAAAATTCGGGAGTGACCCCGACCGGGGATTGAACCCGTTTCGCCTTGGTGGGAGGCGAGCAGGCTAACCGCTCAGCCACCGCGGCCCCACGGAATACTTCAGAATACAGAAATGAAACAACAGCTTGTATCGCGAACGCCAGCCGCACACGTGAGCACCATGGCGCCCCTGGCCAGCAACATGTCGGGATGCCTTTCACCAATCAGCGCTTGGTAGCTTACTAGCCAACAGGCAGCCAAGGCAATAAGGAATCTATCGAAGTACGCAGTAGCCGATCATACACATGGTCAGTCCCAAAGTCTCGTACAGTCAATCATCGAATCGAGTAAGCCTGCATCAAAGGAACTACACCGCCATTTCACTTCTATATATTTACCTATTCTACAGTCACGCCACACACAGACGCACGACGCACTGACTTAAAACGTTCCAGAGTTTTATTCAGTTACATGTTTTTTTTTTTCATTTTGATATGAAATAATAATCTGAAGAAAATATGAATATAGCGGGAAATCTATTGTTTTTACAAACGAATGAAGGGAACGATAGAAATTTCACATTTATATAGTTTTTCGTAAACATCTCAAAAAAAAANTGTTTTTACAAACGAATGAAGGGAACGATAGAAATTTCACATTTATATAGTTTTTCGTAAACATCTCAAAAAAAAAACTACAGTTTATGTCTTCAGAATTTCAAGAAGTTGATTTCATTGGAAATTTGTAATTCTGTACGCCCGNAAAAAAAAACTACAGTTTATGTCTTCAGAATTTCAAGAAGTTGATTTCATTGGAAATTTGTAATTCTGTACGCCCGCATTTCAATTATAACATTTGAGCTAACATTTTAAATTTCAAAATTAGCAAGAAGTTAAACCCTCACCGCGATGTGAACCAAGAGTCGGCTTCCAAGGGGAATTGCAGCATCCCACTACTGCAACCTCAAGAAACACTTCAGTTGAAAAAAAAAAAAACTTTGTAAAAAATTGAAATCTGTTGGAACAAAAATTTTTGGTTGAAACTCTCATATTTAGAGTAAAAAAAAACAACGACGAATTTTATTTTTCGACAAATTTTTAACTTGTATCAAGTTAGCACAGATATCATATTGCACAATCATAAAAATTAGCCAAAATACAGAAAAAAAAATTTGCCTTCCAATCGTTTTAAAGGCGCCTCCTAAATAAAAAGTTTTAAACTCTTCAAGGTCACATTCGGCCGTAAGGAAGCNCTTCCAATCGTTTTAAAGGCGCCTCCTAAATAAAAAGTTTTAAACTCTTCAAGGTCACATTCGGCCGTAAGGAAGCATTGCAGCGGCGTTTGAAAACAGCATAAACAAGCTCCGCGTGTGTTCCGTTTCCTCAGAATTGTAAACGGCGACTATAAAGGATTTTAATACAGCAATCTGTTGAGAGGAGATGCAGCACCGTGGCTATAATTTAAAACACTGTTTTACAGAAGAATAAACATCGCAAACAGAAGGCTACCTACAGTGATTTGTGCTTACTTTGATGCTTTTTAACAACTAAATTTAGCCCTACGTTTTATTTACCAAATTTATGAATTCGCAATAAAATATCGACTTCCATTTCTAAATTTCTAAAAACTATTTTAAAAGTTAGAATAGACACGATTGCTTATTATGAGACCCGTATGACAACTAGGCAGGCCCCTTAAGGCTCCAACCTAGCTGGAGCTTTTTTCCGCTTTTGAGACCGAGAAGCGCGGAGGCGATAAGGACGACATTGCCACCTGCATCAAGTGCGCCATAGCCGCTACGTGCACGGCTCTGAACTGGCGTGCAGTGTACTAGTCGCACTACGTGTACCTGTGGGGAATTTCAGCGGTGACTATTATTTTACTTGGAAGTCTGTATGATGGTGTAGTGCAGGTCCCTTGAGTAGTTTTGTATGTGTCTTTAGGGGCACCTGATATTTCGCGAAAAGCTTTCAGGACAAGTTGTGTTGCAACACACTTTAGTTCAGAACCACTTTGGTGATTGGATCATTCGAAGTGTTACGCGTATTATCTGTGTGTCCGCGAATCACGGACGGTCAGTACAGGAGAATTTTGTTTCTGATTGGCTCACTCAATGTAACAGAATGTCTTCACACAGAGACAAGCGGCCAATAGTCGAGTGAAAACTGTAAGTCTGCACATAGGTAGAGACCTGAAAAATTCGCGAGTTCAATGACCTGTAGGCTATACTTTATTTTCGTATGCAAAATCATGCAGATATCACTGTTCATTGGTTGCTTGTTGTATTAGCGGAAGACGGTGGTTCGGTCTGCATTTTACTGTGTAAAAGTTGTCAGAGTTGTCCAGGAGGTGTAATTTAACGGGTTGACATTAGCAATACAAACGTACGGGGTTTTGAATTCTAGCTTGTCCCGAAATGAAAACGCGAATTTTTCAGGTCTCTACACACAGGATATTGAAGTTTAGCCTTCGCGTAAATCTCTTCGCGAAAAACAGGTGACCCTATGGAGCTTATGTGTAAATTTTGAGCTACGGTGCTTTGAAGTACTCTCAAATGGCGTTGCTAACGTGCGTGACATTTTGAAAGTACTCACCTGAGCTCGTGTGAAGTATGTGCTCCTTTCGTAGATTCAGCACGCTGAACGCACGTTTAACGAAACGTGTACTTCAAACTCTCTGCGACGCAGTTCACGCGCCACGTCGGCGGGAGACGTTACATGAGCAGGGAGTGCTCTCCTGAACGAGATTCACGTACCTCGCGACACACTCGTGCCAGCTGATGACGCAATGCCGGAATGCAGATCCCGCTCGGGTAAGGATCGAGTTGTCCGTGGCAAGGCGATTATCACCACGACAAGCGGGAAACAGAACGTGCGTCACTTCTCTGGACCGACGTGACAGGGATGCTAGTTGTGAAACTGCGTCTGTCAGTGTTCAAGTGCATCCTTGCTGATGGCTGGTTGTTATGGTGTGATCAGGACTTAGCTGAACGGCTTGCCTGATCACACCTTCAAACATTAAACCTGGAAACGAGTGGGATTGCAACGACACCATTTGGTCGTCGATCCTTGCGAAAGAAGACAGTTGCAGAAATCCCCTCCACCGGTCACTGAGCGGGGCCGCAGAACCACGCGCTTGATATAGGCCGGCGTAACACCCGGAACGAGGGTATTTTCGTCTTTAGTCCTTTGGACGACCCGAACAGCGAAGCAGACCAGGAAGGTGGGTGTGTCCGGCCGTCGTTAACCGTCTCGTAGAATCAGCCTCCGGCTACAACGAGGTGATGACTTTCCAGTTAGGTTTAATTAAAATGGCGTGAATCATAATGTAATTAAATAATCATCTTCGTATTCAATTTAAAGCTCCCCCGATCAATGGTTATTTAAATAGCAACTGTATAATCTTCATGTAATAAAACCTCATCAGATACTGTTGTGCTCTACCGAATCATGAGTCATTATTGAGCTACGTCCCTACATACTTTCAAGTACGAGCTAGATGAAAAGCTAGTTCGAAACATGGTGCACAGATACCCTATCATTCCGCGTTATAATTCAGTAGCACATAGGCTGTTCACGGTAAACTGAGCACTTTTAAAAACTCTGCTTAAGATCTACTTGCTTGCACATCTTGTATCCTTCCACCACGTGCAAAACTAATATTGCCGTGGACCTGATCATTTTATTCATGCGTCGGTCAAGTGAAAATCTGAAAGCGTAAAAAAAAAAAAAAAAAAAAAAAAAAANCACCTAACACTTTTAGTCAAAAATCGAAACAAGGGACTATTTTCCTTCTGTAGTTACCAACTTTACTAGGCACATGCCAGTCAGTGCAACGATAAAAATATATGCTAGGTAGGTAGGGGGGTAGAGGCAGAAATTTTTTTAAAAGGTTTGTTTTCAAAAGACCTCATTTTACGCTGAATAGCCTGCACCAAGGTAGACGGCCATAAGTATATGTTAGTTTCACGTGTGTCGTTGGACCTCTGCTCGTCCAACACTCCCTGCAAGACTAAGAACTAATAGTAGAAACTCAGCACTCTGGTAGCTTCATTCCACGTGGCCGGGTGAAAAAGGAGATTGAGTTCTGTCTGTGGCNCGTCACTCCCTGCAAGACTAAGAACTAATAGTAGAAACTCAGCACTCTGGTAGCTTCATTCCACGTGGCCGGGTGGAAACGGAGATTGAGTTCTGTCTGTGGCGACAGTCAATGTACAAGTGACTACGGCTCGGGTAAGTGAAAGACTGTGTTGTCTAGGTTGGAGCCAGTTAATGGAGTGAACATGTAGGGTACTGATGCATGGTGGGAGAACTTAGCCGACAGCCCAACCCCCTAATTAAGATGAATCTTTACTTGGCTTGGTCACCTACCAGTCCGTTTATATTACGTCAACACACAGGAAAGCTTTAAAACCGCGAAGCAAATGGAGACACGCATGCAAGAGGTCGAGTTGGGAACCTTCATTTAAAACTATTATAATCTTTACATGCATTCGTTGGTCTTTTGTAGAATCGGTTTTCACTGGCATCGCAAAACCACAGGGGACTTCAGAGGTGAACCTGCCGCTTATACCGTGAACTAAAACCACACACGGGGGCCGTGGTGGCTGAGCGGTTAGCATGCTCGCCTTCCACCAAGGCGAACCGGGTTCAATAATCCCCGGCCGGGTCACTCCCGGAGTTTCGCAAGTGGAAATCGTGCCGGACGATGCCACTGGTCGGCGGGTTTTCTTGGGGTCACCCGTTTCTTCTGCCCTTTCATTCCGGCGCTGCTCCATACTCACCTCGCTTCACCCTCATATTCTCGATGCTAAGAGCCACCCAAATCTCTCCACTCACCCCAACCGAACACGCCAGCAAAATGGAGTTACTACTTGNTCTACCGAATCATGAGTCATTATTGAGCTACGTCCCTAAATACTTTCAAGTACGAGCTAGCTGAAAAGCTAGTTCGAAACATGGTGCACAGAGACCCTATCATTCCGCGTTATAATTCAGTAGCACATAGGCTGTTCACGGTAAACTGAGCACTTTTAAAAACCCTGCTTAAGATCTACTTGCTTGCACATCTTGTATCCTTCCACCACGTGCAAAACTAAGATTGCCATGGACCTGATCATTTTATTCATGCGTCGGTCAAGTGAAACTCTGAAAGCGTCAAAAAAAAAAAAAAAGTAAATATTACACAAATTTGCTAATTCTTACACTTCATGCATAAAGAAACCAGAAAGCGAAATAAATAATTTCACGCATTCACAAATGCGCACCTAACACTTTTAGTCAAAAATCGAAACAAGGGACTATTTTCCTTCTGTAGTTACCAACTTTACTAGGCACATGCNTCAAAAATCGAAACAAGGGACTATTTTCCTTCTGTAGTTACCAACTTTACTAGGCACATGCTAGGTAGGTAGGGGGATAGAGGCAGAAATTTTTTTTTAAGGTTTGTTTTCAAAAGACTTCATTTTACCCTGAATAGCCTGCACCAAGGTAGACTGCCATAAGTATATGTTAGTTTCACGTGTGTCGTTGGACCTCTGCTCGTCCAACACTCCCTGCAAGACTAAGAACTNGGCCATAAGTATATGTTAGTTTCACGTGTGTCGTTGGACCTCTGCTCGTCCAACACTCCCTGCAAGACTAAGAACTAATAGTAGAAACTCAGCACTCTGGTAGCTTCATTCCACGTGGCCGGGTGAAAAAGGAGATTGAGTTCTGTCTGTGGCGGCAGTCAATGTACAAGTGACTTCGGCTCGGGTATGTAAAAGACTGTGTTGTCTAGGTTGGAGCCAGTTTATGAAGTGAACTGGTAGGGTACTGATGCATGGTGGGAGAACTTAGCCGACAGCCCAACCCCATAATTAAGATGAATCTTTACTTGGCTTGGTCACCTACCGGTCCGTTTATATTACGTCAACACAAAGGAAAGCTTTAAAACCGCGAAGCAAATGGAGACACGCATGCAAGAGGTCGAGTTGGGAACCTTCCTTTTAAACTATTATAATCTTTACATGCATTCGTTGGTCTTTTGTAGAATCGGTTTTCACTGGCATCGCCAAACCACAGGGGACTTCAGAGGTGAACCTGCCGCTTATAACGTGAACTACAACCACACACGGGGGCCGTGGTGGCTGAGCGGTTAGCATGCTCGCCTTCCACCAAGGCGAACCGGGTTCAATAATCCCCGGCCGGGTCACTCCCGGAGTTTCGCAAGTGGAAATCGTGCCGGACGATGCCACTGGTCGGCGGGTTTTCTCGGGGTCACCCGTTTCTTCTGCCCTTTCATTCCGGCGCTGCTCCATACTCACCTCGCTTCACCCTCATAGTCTCGATGCTAAGAGCCACCCAAATCTCTCCACTCACCCCAACCGAACACGCCAGCAAAATGGAGTTACTACTTGNGTCTCGATGCTAAGAGCCACCCAAATCTCTCCACTCACCCCAACCGAACACGCCAGCAAAATGGAGTTACTACTTGCCAGTAACATGTCAAAACGCCGTTCGCCTTTCAGCGACTGGTGTAAACCTACTCGCCAACCGGCAGCACAGCCAGTCAGATAAGTATAGTCTATTCGCGGTTTCTTCACACTTTTTTAATCAAAATATAGAAAAATCCCCCCCATGCAGTGGCGGATTTACCAGCAGGCTGAGTAGGCTGGAGCCTAGGGCGGCNGAGGTGCTTAGTTGTTTCCTAAACATGCCACGTGTCACAAGCTTTTTATACTTGTGTTAACATAAAAATAACTTGTTTTTTATTAAATTGAACTTTTACTTATATTTTATTAATAAATTATAATATAAGTTTTATACTTAATATGAATAAAATAGGGGAAAATAGGCATGTTGGTAATGCTTAGTAAGAAATAGTTCTTGTAAAAAATTATCATAACACTTATTTACCTGCTCTGTGGCAAGCAGTACAGGTATAACCCATTCGCTGTTAACTGCCAACTTTTCTGAAGCCCTGCTGAAGTTATACTTCCAGGATATTCCTCCGCNCAGGTGCTTAGTTGTTTCCTAAACATGCCACGTGTCACAAGCTTTTTATACTTGTGTTAACATAAAAATAACTTGTCTTTTATTAAATTGAACTTTTACTTATATTTTATTAATAAATTATAATATAAGTTTTATAGTTAATATGAATAAAATAGGGGAAAATAGGCATGTTGGTAATGCTTAGTAAGAAATAGTTCTTGTAAAAAATTATCATAACACTTATTTACCTGCTCTGTGGCAAGCAGTACACNACTTATTTACCTGCTCTGTGGCAAGCAGTACAGGTATAACCCATTCGCTGTTAACTGCCAACTTTTCTGAAGCCCTGCTGAAGTTATACTTCCAGGATATTCCTCCGCCTCAAGCAAACGAAGCTTAATCGAGTCTAAAAAATGACACCAAAGGTACAGCGCAACGCATCCTTGCGCACTCACTTTAATAATATTTAGCATAAAAACTAATTTTTCCTAAGCATTACCAACACACATATTTATTCCACTGTTTTAATTCACATAAATGAAACAAAACAAAAAAAACAAGGTACTTTAATGTTAACACAAGTACACTGAGGCGACAAAAGTCATGGGATACCTCCTAATATCGTGTCGGACCTCCTTTTGCCCGGCGAAGTGCAGCAACTCTACGTGGCATGGACTCAACAAGTCGTTGGAAGACCCCGGCAGAAATATTGAGCCATGCTGCCTCTATAGACGTCCATAATTGCGAAAGAGTTGCCGGTGCAGGAGTTTGTGCACGAACTGACTTCTCGATTATGTCCCATAAATGTTCAATGGGATTCATGTCGGGCGATCTTGGTGGCCAAATAATTCGCTGGAATTGTCCAGAATGTTCTTCAAACTAATCGCGAACAGTTGTGGCCCGGTAACATGGCGCATTTTCATCCATAAAAATTCCATCGTTGTTTGGGTACATGAAGTCCATGAATGGCTGCAAGTGGTCTCCAAGTAGCTGAACAGAACCCTTTCCAGTCAATGATCGGTTCAGTTGGACCAGAGGACCCAGTCCATTCCATGTAAAAACAGCCCACACCATTATGGAGCCACCACCAGCTTGCACAGTTCCTTATTGACAACTTGGGTCCATGGATTCGTGGAGTCTGCGCCATACTCGAACCCTACCATCAGCTTTACCAACTGAAATCGGGACTCATCTGACCAAGTCACGGTTTTCCAGGCGCTGCAGGCGATGTCGTGCTGTTAGTAAAGGCACTCGAGTCGGTCTTCTAATGGCATAGCCCAGTACAGCCAAAGTTCGCCACACTGTCCTAACGGAAACGTCCGTCGTACGTCCCACATTGATTCCTGCGGTTATTTCACGCAGTGTTGCTTGTCTGTTAACATTGACCATTCTGTGCACACGTCGTTGGTCTCGGTCATTAAGTGCAGGCGGTCGGCCACTGCGTTGTCCATGGTGGGAGGTTATGCCTGAAATAAGGTATTCTCGGCACACTCTTGACACTGTGGATCTCGGAATGTCGAATTCCCTAACCATTTCCGAAATGGAATGTCCCATGCGTCGAGCTCCAACTACCATTCCGCGTTCAAAGTCTGTTAATTGCCGTCGTGCGGCCATAATCACGTCAGAATCCTTTTAACATTAATCACTTGAATACAAATGAAAGCCCAACCCATGCAATGCCCATTTATACATTTTGTACGCGATACTACTGCCATCTGTATATTTGCATATTGCTATCCCATGACTTTTGTCACCTCTGTGTATATAACGCTTGAGATATATGTCGTATTTAGGAAACAACCAAACACATAATTTATTATGTGACTTTTTAAAGTTTTGATTCTAAAGTGTGATGAAACCGCAAAAGACTATAGCTAAATTAGGCGGAAATCAGTTAGGTATTTAGGCAGTTTTTTTTTTCTTTCTTTCTTTTAAGGATTTTTTGGTCTGTCACGGAACCGATTTTCACTGCTACCACAGAACTCTGTGGCCAAAAACGATTGATAAATACGAACCGGAAAAAATTCGCGAGTTCTGTAACCCGTGTGCAGTAGGCTCAGTTTGATGGTTGCTTTACTCTCGATCAAATGTCAGGTAGTCAATGACCGCTCGCTTCCAAAGTGCGTGGCCGCGTCTGGGCCTGCAGTCTGTTGCAGCTTTGTTATTGTTTCAGCGCTCAGAGCATTCCAGGATGTGTAAATACGTCGCGGACCAATTACGAAATGAGTGCTCCAAGTCTAGACTATCACATGTCTTGCAAAGAGCTTCCCCCACTCGTTTAGAGTGAAGTCTAGCTTCACCCTAAATGAATTTGCAAATATTCTACCCTACCGATACGTTATTCTACGGTGGGGGAAGCTCTCGGCAAGAAATGTGAGAGAGTCCTATTTTCTTTTCTATAGCACTAATTACGATTTAATTCTATAGCACTAATTACGATTCCATCTCCTATTTTTCGTACAAAACTTCGTAGTGAAAATCTATAACCAGAAATAAAAAATCAAAGCCATACATGACATACAAGACTAGTTAACGCATTTTTAAAAATTTCNCTTCGTAGTAAAAATCTATAACCAGAAATAAAAAATCAAAGCCATACATGACATACAAGACTAGTTAACGCATTTTTTAAAATTTTNAATTTCTAGGATTTTAATTATACCTGTATTTTACCATGAAGGATTAAAACTATTAAATTATTAGGTAATATTTGATTACGGTTACAGATGTGAAACTGATCATGTAATAAAATTAAGTTGGATTTCGAAATAACTGCTAATATATTCCCTATGCCTTGACTAGCTTGACTTTTTAATATTGACTCCGAAAATTAAGTTATGGATGGAAGTACGTAAATCCAAGATAGCAAGGATACTTCCCCCTTAAGGCTTACTGTTTTAAATTCTTCCGATTAACCAAGTAAAATGTGAAATGACGTCACACGATAAATTAAACAATCCCAACATTTAACTCGTTCAGCAAGAGAAGTTCATGACCTTTTGCTTGGAAAATTGTTTGCATAGTTTAACAGAAAACTTATACGCCAATAGTTTACAGCCTCTATATCTGTACTTTTAATGTACGCTGATGTGTTTTATTTTTATATATTTCGTAACATTTGTGAACATTTGTCAATTACATGCAACCGACTAAGGACTGAACGAGGACTAGGATAAACGAACAAAGCAATACAGCATGGTAGCGACTACCCGAGCACTTTCGAAAGCACTGCTTAGGCTGTTATTTATTTATCTAATTAGTTGATATCTTGAGTGCCTCAGAACGGCAACCATGCCTTGGCAGAGGAACACTAGAGATTAAGTAAATGGGGAAGGAATCGGTACGGACAACCTCTCGAATGCGAGTCCAGAGTTTTGTCACTGCGCTACGTCGCTAACAACATAATCGTGTTACTAACAACATGATTCTCACTCTTACGTGTGACACNGTTTTGTCACTGCGCTACGTCGCTAACAACATAATCGTGTTACTAACAACATGATTCTCACTCTTACGTGTGACACCGACAACAAATTTAATGCAAACAAATTTGAACGCCACCCTTAACTCGCTATGACACGTAACTGCTTTTCCTGCACCGCTGCCAAATGTTTAGGTCAAAATACTCGCAGTTAAGGCTCCCGCCCACTTAAGAGCTTTTTACCCTCGTTTGAGGTCAAAAAGCGCGGGAGCGATAAGGGCGACACTGGCACGCGCATCTAGTGCACCGTCGCCGCTAAGCGCAGGGCTCTGAACTGGAGTGCAGTGTTCTCGTCGCACTGCGTGTACCTATCGGACTTTTGGCAGCGGCCCTGTTACTTTATTGGCGGGGAAGTCTGCAAGAAGGTTCCATGCAGGGCCCTTGAGTAGTTTTGTGTGTACCTGATACGTATATCAGAGACAGCGCTGTGAAAAAGTAGTTCTTAGCCATGTTGGAGCGCTCCGTAATAGCGTTTCTGATGTGCGTGACGTCTTGTAGGCACTCAACAGCCCTCGTCTGAATTACCCTATAATTATATATATTATATAACCCTATAATTATTATAATTGTAAGCATTGTTATTAAATTATTTTTTTAATTAATATTTAAATAATTTTATTTTGGTTCTGAATTAGTTAANATAATTGTAAGCATTGTTATTAAATTATTTTTTTATTAATATTTAAATAATTTTATTTTGGTTCTGAATTAGTTAATATTAATGTTGTATATATTATACGTAAATAGTAATAAATAGCAATTAATGTCAATATTATTACAATTCCTACAATTAATAACTTATTTAAGTTTATAGCTGGTTGAATTACTATTCATTTCAGCATGAAACCAAGTATTGGAGGTAGACCTCTAATAGATAATATATTAATAAATAATAATTTTTTATAAGTGGATTCATTTATTGATGTTAATTGTTTTATATGGTTGATTTCTGCTGTTCTTTTCTCAAATCATCTTTTTGAAGTAACGTTTGATAGTTGCATAGGAAAACGTGTACTTCGAACACACTGCCAGGTAGGCGGGGACCTTAAGGTATGGATTTTCTCTCAGAAGTTCTGTCACCGACGGAATGGCTGCAATCAAGTAGACGATGGAGGTCAGCATGCTCTCAGGCTGGGTAGTAGTACGAAGGGGTTTGAGAAGAGGACAGAGGAGGTGCAACGAGGCGGCTAAAACCTGCCCCACACACGATACCCATTCCCGTAGCAGTTTTCCTGCCCATTTTCCGCTGGCCTTTCTGCTCCCGTATAGGTTACAATCTAGCCCCCTCCGGAGGAACCCGGCTCCGGGTATAACAGTCTTCGTACCCGTGGGCATGACCGAAACGGTAATAGAACGTGTTCTGCATTTCTGGTGTACCCACGGAGCTGCGACAGAGACACGATGGCGGACACCCGAGTAACAACCTCAAGCCGTATATGTTCGTTTACGAAAAGATAACGGGTTCTGTAAAACGTATTTATGTACGAAATGAAACTTAATTTACGCGTGAGTAACGGGAAACGTTTCAATTTACTCCCACGGTCATGATAAAACAATTAACACAACTATAAAAAACACGCGATAACTACGGATTTTTGCTATGTATATAGCCTTTTACAGGCTTTCAAGTTCAAACCTCTGTCGTGTAAAGGAATTTTTGTAGTTATTTTATGTGATACATTATAACTGCTTACAATTTATGTTATTGTTAGAAAACGCTTATTTCTAGAATATATTTGTCTAGAAGCAATAATACGCAAGTAACTGCACAGTGCGATCGGCTACCTGCGTTTGTTTGCTAATCAAATCAGTTAGTTTCCAAAGTAGATAATTCGCTTATCATGCTTGTTAGATAAATATTGAAATAATTTAATAATGTTTTGAATAGTCGCATAAATGTCCGTTGTACATAAATGTGAATACAGAAGGGGCCTACTTTGTATTTTATACATAAGCAGTGCCGTTACTAACATCATTTTCCACACATTAATAGCCTAGTACTCGTACTCAGAAACTTAAATAAATGCAGTCTTGAAAGGAAAAAAGCAATCTTCGTACTTTTTGGATGAATCACAAAGCATCTACATATAAAATTTTAATATATTTGTACCCCTACCAACTGCGAAATGTCTGCCATTTGCGAGTTGTTTTTGCCTGCCATTTACGATTTTCTGTTAGTTATTTAGGTAACGTGTGGTTATGAACTGATGCGCTCTATATTCTATTCTGCTAGAGAAACTTTTATGCCTTCTGTTGTGCCCACGGAACCAAAGGTAGCATAAATAGGGTATCGTGTATGAAAGACGTAGCATAGTGCCCGGCGTGACGTCCCCCGCTCAGGTAGGGTGATGGTCCCCTCTACACCTCGCGGGAGGTGAGTAATGCCCAGCGGGATGTGCCACTCCTTTACCCTGCCCCACTCCAAGGGAACAGCTTCACCGCACTGCCAATGCAACGCCGCGGGGCCTTGCACAGTCTCCCACGCCGACATGCCCCGGTGCGCCCGCTACACTCACCCTGCTGCCCTGCTTTACACTCCCGTGCCAGGCTCACTGCCTGCTACACTCACCCTGCTGCCCTGCTTTACACTCCACTGCCAGGCTCACTGCCTGCTACACTCACCCTGCTGCCCTGCTTTACACTCCACTGCCAGGCTCACTGCCTGCTACACTCACCCTGCTGCCCTGCTTTACACTCCACTGCCAGGCTCACTGCCTGCTACACTCACCCTGCTGCCCTGCTTTACACTCCACTGCCAGGCTCACTGCCTGCTACACTCACCCTGCTGCCCTGCTTTACACTCCACTGCCAGGCTCACTGCCTGCTACACTCACCCTGCTGCCCTGCTTTACACTCCACTGCCAGGCTCACTGCCTGCTACACTCACCCTGCTGCCCTGCTTTACACTCCACTGCCAGGCTCACTGCCTGCTACACTCACCCTGCTGCCCTGCTTTACACTCCACTGCCAGGCTCACTGCCTGCTACACTCACCCTGCTGCCCTGCTTTACACTCCACTGCCAGGCTCACTGCCTGCTACACTCACCCTGCTGCCCTGCTTTACACTCCACTGCCAGGCTCACTGCCTGCTACACTCACCCTGCTGCCCTGCTTTACACTCCACTGCCAGGCTCACTGCCTGCTACACTCACCCTGCTGCCCTGCTTTACACTCCACTGCCAGGCTCACTGCCTGCTACACTCACCCTGCTGCCCTGCTTTACACTCCACTGCCAGGCTCACTGCCTGCTACACTCACCCTGCTGCCCTGCTTTACACTCCACTGCCAGGCTCACTGCCTGCTACACTCACCCTGCTGCCCTGCTTTACACTCCACTGCCAGGCTCACTGCCTGCTACACTCACCCTGCTGCCCTGCTTTACACTCCACTGCCAGGCTCACTGCCTGCTACACTCACCCTGCCGCCCTGCTTTACACTCCAGTGCCAGACTCACTGCCTGCTACACTCACCCTGCCGCCCTGCTTTACACTCCAGTGCCAGACTCACTGCCTGCTACACTCACCCTGCCGCCCTGCTTTACACTCCAGTGCCAGACTCACTGCCTGCTACACTCACCCTGCTGCCCTGCTTTACACTCCAATGCCAGACTCACTGCCTGCTACACTCACCAAGCTGCCCTGCTTTACACTCCCGTGCCAGGCTCGCTGCCCGCTACACTCACCCTGCTGGCCTGCTCACCAATCCCATGCCAGGCTCACTGCCCGCTACACTCACCCCGCATGCCAGCTATACCGTGCATTAGCGGAAGTGGCTCGTCTCGTATACTGCTATATATTCTCAAGCGAAACCAATCAGTGGTGTGCCCTCAAACCGTCACACGTGGTGTGTGGGCCTGCCACAACTTATTTTATATTTATTTCACGTCGTTTTGATTCTTATTACTGTATTTAACTGTAACTAACTGTAATACGACAGAGGATGCGTGGTTCGTATTAAAAAATCCCTATTTTATTTTTATTTTTAGTTGGATCAAGTAATTGACGCAAATATTCGCATTATAAATGTAGGTTCGATTTAAACTGAACTGAAATTCTTACAATATCACTCAAAAAAAGTTGAAAGCGTCGTCCGGCAATTAATAAATACGGAGGACAACGTATTCACTGAGCTGCAACACATCCCACATGTCAAAGCAGGTATAAACACAAAATAAAAGTGAAGATGAGAGAAGGGAAGTTTGGAAAAAAAAATTGTGAGTTCAACGACCATCAGGATAAAATCCACAGCCGTGTATTTATACCTTCTCGGGCCGGTGTCAATTTGTTCAGTAACTACTGTCTGCGAAAAGCGATGTGACAGTGGACTGTCTCGTATGATTCAGGGCTTTTTATTGCAAGTTTGTTGGACGGGAATTAAAGCAATAATCCGGCACGGCTGTCCGTCAAGCGGTCAAGCTATTAAGCTATTAATAATAAAACCTCAACTTATAATTCTCCAAAATACTGCCAATGCGTAAAATAAACCTATTATTTTAAGATAGCTGCATTTAAAACTGTGTTTTTTTTACTAGCTTTCAAGATCAGCAAATGTAGTGACGATTATGAACTACATATTTTAAATTATATACTTCATCTTTTGTGCTACTTTAAATACATAATATGGTGTAATTTGTTTGAGATACATTATTCATTAGAAAATCCTTCTACTTATATCTTTTAGCACAAGGTCTGCATAACTTGTACAATTCAATCATAAAATTAAAGGAACTGACCAGTAGTAGGAAAGTGTATGTTCTGGGACAGTGGAACTGGATTCAGGACACAGGACACACGGCGGCCATCTTGGATGACGTATTTCCCCCTTTTTACTTTTTCCCTCGAAATTTCCCTTTCCTCCCAAAAACCTCAAAATTTTCTCCAAAAAAATATGTCATTCACAATGCGGATCGTTTGCACAATGAGGCTGGAGCCGGTTGAAAATTGTGCAATGTCTGCCGAAATGTGCAAGCATGTATGCGAGGCTCTCATCTTTGATTGGCTATGCGAGGGTCTCTAAACTGACAAGCAAGTACCATTCATATTAGATGAAGAATGTTCGTGTTCATTGCCCCATGTCATACAATTTCTCACATCATAAGCATAGTTGACCCTAATTACCGAATCGTATAAGATATAGTGGACAAATTTNATTTCCCCCTTTTTACTTTTTCCCTCGAAATTTCCCTTTCCTCCCAAAAACCTCAAAATTTTCTCCAAAAAAATATTTCATTCACAATGCGGATCGTTTGCACAATGAGGCTGGAGCCGGTTGAAAATTGTGCAATGTCTGCCGAAATGTGCAAGCATGTATGCGAGGCTCTCATCTTTGATTGGCTATGCGAGGGTCTCTAAACTGACAAGCAAGTACATGTTCGTGTTCATTGCCCCCTGTCATACAATTTCTCACATCATAAGCATAGTTGACCCTAATTACCGAATCGTATAAGATATAGTGGACAAATTTGTAATACATGCATCACCCCCCCCCACAAAGAAAATTATCACAGAGGCATTTATGTCCTATACAAAATTATAGACATAGTTGATCATAATTCCCGAACCGTTTCAAATACAGCTGCCAAATTAGTAACATAGACGTCACCTCCGACAACGAAAATGACTGCATGCATGGCTAGTTATACCCTACGTGAACTTATAAAGCATAGTTGGCCATAATTTCCGAACAATTTAAAATGCAGCAAATAAATTCATAACATAGATATCTGTCACGATGACAAAAAGGGCAGCAGGGTCAAGTAGGCCCCAAATCCACTTATAAGCTTAGATGGTTGTAATTTCCGAACTGTTTAATATATAGTCACAAAAATCATAACATAATCGTCGACACCGATGATGAACAGGGCTGCAGGGTCAAGCGCATCCTAAGCCCACTTATAAGCATTGTCGTACACCATTTTCCACACACTGGTTCTATCGTCACCACATTCATAACATAGACATCACTTCCGACAAAGAAAAGGACCGCATCGTCAAGTACACCTCAACACTTCGCATAAGCATAGTTGGCTACCATTTCCCACCCACCGAAGCTATAGTCACCAAACTCGTATCAAAGATCTCACCTTCGATGACAATCAAGCAGCAAAATAAAAACAAGGTACCTCCAACACTGAAAGATGAACGAGTGTAAAGAAGTTGAGAGGCCAAATTGTAAACTTCGCAGACTAGACAGAGATCGGCCTGATAAGGTAACATATTTTAGTCCAGCAATCATGCTGACGTTTCTACCACAAGCCAGCAGTCATCTACCGAGGCAACCCGAGATGAGTCCCTTATTCTAGAGATTTCCCTTTAAAATTTAATCTATATTTTCTTGATTTTAATTTTTCAATAACCAATCAGACCAGTCGCAGCATTATTAGCAAATAATTGTACCATGATGATACAGCAGTACACGCACATTTAATAGCGAAGAAGATATTTATTAATATTTCGTACAAAGTTAATGTGTCATACAACTAATCTACCATGGTGTTCATAATGGTTGTTATTTATGTTTGCTTTCAGAAGTATACAATATTAATTTTACGATAATCAACCATGCTCAATTGGCAGAATTTACCTCAGTTTATGGTAACTATACCAACAAACACATTGTCCATAAGTTATGTTGTAAAATCAATAATCACCTGAACATCCAAACATTATACTGTGGGCACTTAAGTAATTATTGATTAATTGTTTGTAAGCATTACTTCGCAAAAAGGACACCACTTACATTTCACCTAAAAACTGATTCTAGTAATACTTTACTATTGAAATTTTTAATTAGTTGTTAAATGGTCGAGAGGTAGACATACATGAAAATATTATAAATTGCAGTTTCAGAATAAATATTTTAATTAACTCATTTGAATTTATAGACAATAAATGCTCAAGTTACGAGTTAAACACTCAATGAATACTGTGGTTAAACAGACATCGAGAAATGATTATGGCTTTGAAAGCATCAAAAACCTTGGAATGTTTGAAGAGCCCTGGAGTGCACCCCATAAAATCTATCTATATTTAATTTGAGGCATAAATGCGTATTTTCTATTACTTGGCCAACTATTCGCATTAAACAATAATTCATAAATAACAGATAAATATTCCAATTATATTTTACATGACAAAGTTGTAAGAAATAAAAGTTCATCAATCAGTGACGCAGTTATGTATCGACGTGTTCCAGAAGATAACAGGATTAATAAAAAAAATTCTAGCACTTAGCTGAAACATCTCCAGGGGATGTCATGAAGCTGGAGACAAAATCTTGCTCCGGACGGCAATAATGAGAAGCCGGGCAAGTAGTTCTCAACGAAATAAATACTTGAAAACTTGAATTAAATAATACTTCCTCTAAACTTTTAATGAAACTTGGACTCCAAAACATTGTATAAAACTGGGAACTGGGTCCCTCTGGAACACAGAAAATTAGCTAAAATTAATTACTTGTTCCAGAGTCAGTAAAACATGGCATGCACTACCGGAGAAAGACTGATGCTGTACTCGCCATCTTGGAGGGAAGAGAAGAAACTGCGTAGGATTATGAAGATAGTTCACAAATTAAATTTCCTACATAATTGCTAACCTGTTATCTCTGCACTATACTGCATGACGCTAACTAAATAAACTGCTGCAGAGGAATCGTCCACCTGCAGCTACCTCCCCGAACACGGGAGCACACGGCGAACACATCATGTCGCGACCGCGTCTGTGCAGAGAGTCCGGCCGAAAACCGTTAGCATCGGCGGAAGGATACAGAATTCCGCGTTGCATGTGGATACAAAGGTGACAAAATTTAGTTCAGAAGCCATTGCTAGAGAGCACAAACCACAAACGGTCCACAACTATATATAACTGTTCTACAGCAAGAATAATGTGCGTTGCACCTCTGGCAAAGTAGCACGGACAAGGTACAGCGCGAAGCATCCCACGCTTCAGAAATGCAAGTGTGTCAACTAACATTCTGCTTGCAAGCTCAGCTTTCTGCAGCAAGCGACGGCTTCCTGCCAGGCTTGGCAGCGAAGTTAACTCTGTAGTAACTCCAACGCATGAATACTTGACTGAAATGAAATTTCTGAAATAACACAACTGCCCTAAAATTGGAATAAAACAGCATTGGCTTAGACCTTACCAACTCAATGGCTCAATGAATTAGACGAAAAATATCAAAACACGAAATTAGGTAAAATCTGAAAAATGTTGTGCCGTGCAATTTTAGGAAATTTTACAACGGTACAGTAAGAATACTTATTTTTGTGTAACGAATCATTTTCGAATCAGTAAATGGTTGAAATGCATATGGTTATATTTTGCGTAATACAGTAATTTTTGGAAATGTTTCGTTGAAGCATTTTTTACGTCTTTTCAGTTGCGGCATGTTAATCAAACACAGTTTATTTTAATGAATACGAAATTATTTCACTATTCAATAACTTGCACTGAAATGATTGAATTAAATAAATATTTGATCGTGTTAAATACGATTAGCCTCCTGAATTTACGTGCACGAAATGCACTCATATTTCTATACGTCCGACGTCACATATTCTACAAGAGTGGTAGAAGCATTCCCCAAACTAGAACTTATTGTGAACTGTGTAGTTTGGACGTCTTTATTCTGCCGAGACCACCAACGCTGAAATCGAGAAAATATGACGTCGCCATTGTCTTCAACGAATTCAGACGTCGTTGCATTACAGCAAACTCCGTATAACTAGGGATTGGAAAATTTCGCGAATTCATTTTAGGGCAAGATAAACTTCAAACACGTGTGCATTTCTGTTAGGTTTGTGTACACTGAGCCTTTAACAGATCTGCACGGAAACAAGCGAATTCCGTGCAACCTGGTCTGAGGTAAAAACGGCTTTATACTGCGGCAACAACCAATTGAGAGAACGCTGAGATACGAAAATATACAGGATAGTAGAGTCCAGATTACAGGTAGTTTAAATCGCGAAGTTTTCCTGTCCCTGTGTATAACTATGTTGAATTTAGGTGACAGAAACATTACGTCGCCAGCACTTAAAGTGTTTAAGTTACAATGAAAAAAGTTTTTGCTAGCAAACTTCCTAAACTCTAAAGAAATTTCTATTATATACATAGTAATGGAAATAAAACCACACATCAAACTGCGAATATAGGAACGTTTAGCGTCGCTTCTATACATATCTGGGAACTTCCCTGTGCATTACTGTATCCTGAGCTAATGAAGGAACGCTACCATGGATGTAAGGTAAAAACTTCCCATTAGCTCTTTCTCACCATACATAAACACCGATGCGGTAAATTTGCGAACAATATCTTACAGTGTATTATGTTTCAATAATGGTATTAATTATTGTAAAACATGCATAATTTAATGATACAAAATTTAATGGTTATATCTTTACATAGTGGGAAAGGTATTTGTCGTGGCCTGTTACGACAAACGGAAATAAAAAAGAAGAGTACAGGCCCACGAATCAGACAACAATCTTACTATATATCAAGAAAACTAGCGGTGAAAGGTGCATCAGTGATTATACAGAGGCACCGGACGGGCGGCCTTTAAGGTGGGATTAAGCCGCTAACGATGCCACCGGNCTCGGGCGTGATGCGTGAGCGTAATGTTGACCGTGCGCCGCTGCTCGTTATGCGACGCACGAGGGCGCCATAAGGCCGTAAACCCGCGGAGCTTGTCGGCGCCAGTGCTGCCAACCGTGCCGACACAACTCCCCCTGCTGCAACTAGGCATTTTTAATGATTTTTTGCCACCGTAAGGCCGAATTGAAAGTTTTAGTCACGATGTAGGTGCGTGTATGTACGTGGTGTGTGTGGTATATGTGTATATATAAATATAGACAGACACACATGTTTATTCAGTTAAGATGTTCACCCCAAATATCTTCCGAACCGCTGAAGGTATCAAAATTTTGATTTCGAATTCGTAAGTGGCGCTACGGGGCTATTAAGACAGAGTCTATATCTGTTCCGAGATGTAATTAATTACCGAGGTACGATATCAACTTAGGCTTTTTTTTAATGGGAATATACGTGTTTCTCCTCTCAATAGCATAACATGTTATTAAGCGGCGAGTTCAGTGACGTGATTATAGTGAAAATCCGGAGAGCGTTTTTTATTTATTTACGTAACGGGGTATTCATAGGTGTATGCATTTGACTGTAGCTGTGGCCGAATAGCAAGGAAGTTCTTGAACGAAAGTTTTCCGAACAAATGGATAGGTCCTGCAGGACCTATTCACTGGCCTGCACGTTCGCCAGACTTAAATAGATTAGATTTTTATTTGTGGGGCAACATAAAAACTATTGTGTATGCAACATCCATTCTTAACATTGAGACACTTTGTCTATATACCAAAGAAGACTTTAAATTGATTCCACAAGAATTGGTATTTTTGAAAGAACAGGACACTCTCAGATACGACTGCAGATACGACAGGCCAAAGACGGTAATTTTGGGCACCTGCCATAACGATAAGTAGCGCCATTTTATTGTAGTGCAAACAGAACTATGGCTCTGAAACAAGTTCAAATAAGCCACATGTTTATGTCACCTTTTTTCATTGAATTAATAACTTCTGTCCACCTGTGAAGTAGGCTCCACATGTTATGTAACATCCTGTGCGTGTGTGCATATAAACACCTCACCAAAAGTTTAGAATATACATACAGAATGTGAAAAAGTATGGAATATTCATGAAAGAAAACATAGCAATTAAAATATACCAACGGTACCGATACAAAACGTGAGATTAAAAGTGTTCATGGTAAAAATACATTTTCCCGATGTCACAGACAAACAAACATGAAAGATAAACAAAATTAACGTAATGGTGTGTCTGACAAGGGGGGGTTTCTTTTTTCCCACAGCAGCTTAGTACCGTATATGGCCTCCATGTGCATTGTGCAGGTCCCTAACACGCCGCGGCATGCTTGTAATCGATGTGTTGAAGTCATCTTCCGGACGAAGGTCCCATTCCATATGGGCAGCTCTTGTGAGATCTGGAAGTGTTTCTGGAGGTTGTGGACGATTATAAACTGCTGTTTTCAGCTTGTCCCAGTCATGTTCAATGCCCAAGTGCGCTCTCTGTTGATCACGAAAGAACTACATACCTCCTAACACCCAAACTGCCTTATCACGCAACACTCCAAACTTTTTAATGTAGCCGCTTCGCGTATTTTCTCTTTCCCGCCTCCTCGGTCGTACGAAGCGAAATGCTCCAAGGGCATCACCGGTAACCGGAGAATATCGGGCAGGGTTACAAAGCAAGCAGCGACATCGCTAGCACGAGCCATGATAACGCTGTCGGGACTGAGTCTACCTCCGTCCTTGGAAGAATAAATGTCTTGGGTAGTCTGGGCGTGAATGTTCTGATAGCCCCTCGCTCCTCCCCCCACCACTCAGCAAGACGGGCTGCGAAGAATCTTCCTGGCCAGGCCAGCTGAGCTATATAAGCCATGGCGCGCCTCTGTGTCGAGAGGCTGGTGTAGTGTACGGCTATTAGCGCCCAGGTGTGTGATACCATCGGGACGACGAGCTGTGATGGCGCGTTCAGGCAGGCCGTCGAATTAAGGACTGTTCACGCTATCATAACATATAACATTTTGACCAGAGAGCGACGACGCGGTGACCAGCGAGTGAAGTCTGCGAGTAGACAGACTGGCCGGCTGGACTGTAGGAAAGTGGGCCTGGATGTATGAGCGGCAGACATGTGAAGTTGCGTTAATTATTAACAGTGGAAATTATGATCGTATATGTGTAATTAACAAGTGAGGTTTAAGTGACTGTGGCTAGAATAAGGACATTGACAACGACTTCAATATTACAATAGAGATTGGCAATAAATATCGCGCTCACTGATATAGATCATAAATGTTAATAGTGAATATTGGTAATTTTAACGCTGGAAATCATTGCTGTGTGCATTTTTATAACAATGTAAATAAATTAAGAAATTACATTTATTGATTATATTTGTTTTATGTCCTCGATCCCTCACAAACTCGGATACGCTCTCGGCGACATGCAACCATATAATTATTTTCATTTCGATTTCTTCGACAATTGCGAAGTTAGGGGAGGCTCTCCACATAAGGGACTCACGACTCCTCGCATGCCGCAGTCATTACAGTCCTGTGCTCCCATCCACTACCGCCGCCGTGGAGTTTGCAAGTGGTCGGTGAGTGGGTCTGGCTCACGCCCATGCTGCTCAAGTTGACGGGAAACCACCGCAGACTCATCATGCACGATTTCCATAACCGCGCCTGTGTCTAGTGTTTCCACCCCCCTGCAGGCTGGCAGAGCTACAACTGCACGCGTGGGAGCCCCTGGCACTGCACAGCATGCGATGGAGATCACCAAAACATCGCTTCCCACTACGTTGCATTGTACGACTAAGAAAACTGCTGATCTGGGCGGGCAAAATATCTGCTCTTACCGTTACGTCGTGAGCATTTTTGTACTCCTTAAACACTCAGAAAAAGATATTTATGAATAGAACAAAGATTGTTTGGCGCAACCAAATTAATTTTTTGTATATCGGCTATGAAATGTTTTGTTGTTGAAACCAAGTTATTTTGTTCTCCTTACTTGGTTACCCCATACTGAAGCTAACGATTTGTTTGACACTACGCACATTAAAGGGTTTTGGTTATTATAAAAACAAGATCTAAGGCCCGGCCGAGAATCGAACCCATGTAATTTGTGCCCGAGTGCAACGCCCTAAGCAACCTGTACTAACGTGACTACTCATGAAATGGGAATATTTTTCAACATATAGAATTAAAATACTGGATATTGTACGTAAATAAATACTTCAAGTTTTACAACTTTCCTTTTTAGTTTCCCGTTGAACTTGTTTTATATATATATTTATTTTATAGCATTATTAAGCATCAATAAATGCGCCATCCAAATTGCCACAAAAATTGCAAACATACTTTCGAGTTGTGGAGTGATGTGGTTTGGGTCTTGAGAGGCGATGAGGGTGAAGCGAGGCAATGGAGCAGTGCCGGAATGTAAGGGCGGGAGAAACGGGAGATCCCGAGAAAACCCACCGACCAGCGGCATCGTCCGGCACGAAATACCGCGGGTGACTCCACCGGGAATCTGACTAGTACACCACCGCGGCCCCTTTTCGAGTTGTATTTTCAAACGAAGGCAACCAAATGAGTGACCAAGCAAATTCATACAGCTGACAGTCTAATCTTTCTTTTTTTAGCCCAGCACAAGAGTTTTTGTTTATTGGAGTGTGCGGGTATTTTGTTAGATAAACAATGCAATTTCGTTGCTTTTCAAATTTTGTTTACTCAACAAAATATTAAGCTTGGGCCCACTATGTAAATAATATATATCTGGCTCTATAAGAACAAGTATTTTACTGTCTTGCATTTTAATATTTCGTAGGGGTTGTTTGTCTGAAAGTGGGGACTTTGTCGAGAGGTGGTTGGCTACACTGTCGGCGATCGTCCTGGCCTTACTGGGCGGCGCCGCTGTCTCGGCGGGGTGCAGTCACGTAGAGGCGGTTGGCTGGCCTTAGCCGCGCCGATCACGATGCGACTTTGTCGAGAGGTGGTTGGCTACACTGTCGGCGCTCGTCCTGGCCTTACTGGGCGGCGCCGCTGTCTCGGCGGGGTGCAGTCACGTAGAGGCGGTTGGCTGGCCTTAGCCGCGCCGATCACGATGCGACTTTGTCGAGAGGTGGTTGGCTACACTGTCGGCGCTCGTCCTGGCCTTACTGGGCGGCGCCGCTGTCTCGGCGGGGTGCAGTCACGTAGAGGCGGTTGGCTGGCCTTAGCCGCGCCGATCACGATGCGACTTTGTCGAGAGGTGGTTGGCTACACTGTCGGCGCTCGTCCTGGCCTTACTGGGCGGCGCCGCTGTCTCGGCGGGGTGCAGTCACGTAGAGGCGGTTGGCTGGCCTTAGCCGCGCCGATCACGATGCGACTTTGTCGAGAGGTGGTTGGCTACACTGTCGGCGCTCGTCCTGGCCTTACTGGGCGGCGCCGCTGTCTCGGCGGGGTGCAGTCACGTAGAGGCGGTTGGCTGGCCTTAGCCGCGCCGATCACGATGCGACTTTGTCGAGAGGTGGTTGGCTACACTGTCGGCGCTCGTCCTGGCCTTACTGGGCGGCGCCGCTGTCTCGGCGGGGTGCAGTCACGTAGAGGCGGTTGGCTGGCCTTAGCCGCGCCGATCACGATGCGACTTTGTCGAGAGGTGGTTGGCTACACTGTCGGCGCTCGTCCTGGCCTTACTGGGCGGCGCCGCTGTCTCGGCGGGGTGCAGTCACGTAGAGGCGGTTGGCTGGCCTTAGCCGCGCCGATCACGATGCGACTGTCGTGCCGCTCGGTGCCTCAGCGCGTACACACGCCGCAGGGGCGCGGGTTCACGACAACCCCCTCGCTCCGTCTTACGTCACATCCACGCCTGAATAGCGGAGGTCGGTTTACGAAGAACGCAAGACGTAAAAAAGCGTACGTAAGAAAATGGATGTGTATATTTCAAAGTCGCGGTTTTATACTCGTCGTGCGCGTGTCGTGTATGGAAAAATTCTTGGCGTGTAAGACGTGCGCGGATTAACGATATTTTATTTCGTGTCATGTACATGAAGGCCCTCGGCCAATAGTAATGCCCGACCGCCGAGTTCTGAAATTATTTTTGACATTTGACGGGCTCAGCCAATTAGAATCGTGAATGATAAAAATGGCCGTTTACGACATCGCAAAACCTTTGAAATGGCAAACAGATTCATGGAAATGAAGTAAGGTTTTGAAGATTATTAAGTTATACAAAAGCTCTTTGATTATGAATGCTACTCGAAGTGACTAATTCACAATCATATTAAGAACTCGGAGGCATAAAATTTCACTGTGGAGAAACTAAATCTGGCAAATAAAATTAAAATTTAGTAAAGAAGTGAAAACAAACCCACAACATTCGTTACACTTCTTCCTATAGTGGACTGTACGGAAACACGACAACAGTATTTCACTTTGAAAATAATTTTTAAAAGTAAATTCAGACTGGTTGCATTCGATAAAAAATTTGACAGAATAAATAGTATAAACAGAGGGCTACACACTGCGATTTTCGATAACTTTGACACCTTCAACGACCACATTCGTACTTCAGTAACCAAATTTTGTATTCGTCAGCAAAGTATCGAATTTCATTTCTGTCCTGTAAAAATATTTACATCGGAATAATGCACAGAGTTTTAAAATTAGAATAGACACAACTGCTTACAATGAAAATCATATGATAACAAGGGAGGCCCACGAAACAGCCGTACAGGCGCCGCCGGACAAAGTACTGGGCTGGGATCCCCGCACAGCCACCCAAAGGAATTTTATTCATTCTCAACGCAAACAGAATTTACAGTTGTTTTCCGATTAATTAAAAACTTTAAAAATCAAACTTTTTGGGGGAAAAATTGTTGTCTTTAACTGCATATTTTTTTTTAACATACACACTGACCAGCACGCCTCCTGTTAATAATGGCAACGATGAAGTAAAAGTAGTGTCTTGACAGCCGGGTAGGGGAAGTGAGGCGAGTATGGAGCAGCGCCGGAATGCAAGAGCGGAGGAAACGGGAGACCAACGAGAAAACCCGCCGGACAGCGGCATTGTCCGGCACGATTCCTACGTGCGAGAACTCGGGAGTGACCCCGCCGGGAACCAAATTCAGGAAATTTTATTCCGTACCTTAAGGCGGTCGACTACCTGCCGCGCTTGAACTGCGCTGCAGCTTGTTGCTTGAAAGACGGGTATTTTGACAAAACTATTGAACGCGCTTATCAACATGTTGCCTTAGTAGGAAGGCGGCAGTTGTTGAAGAGAGAGAGTACACTCTTAAAAACTTCTGTAGATTTACGGAAACTTTTACGGAGATGTAGAGTTATTTTACGGAAAGGCACTCCGTAATGACGAATAACGGAAATGAGCTCCGTAAATATAAAATACGGAAGCTCTTCGTATTCTTATGGCTGCGACTTTGAGACACGGACAATGCCGATGATACCTGAAGCGTATAAGATCCCATCTTCAGAATACTACTTCATGTAAAATAGTAGTAGGTGAGTGGCAAACCACTCATGGAGTGCCAATTCTTTGATTCTTTTTTTCAAATTCCACTACAGGACAAATCCATCTTTATACACAGTGAAAGACGCACAGAACGAAACTAAAACTATTTATTCGTTACCTCGTTTCATAATACCGCAAATAAAACAACATAGCTAGCGCTCTAACACGACCTGAAACTAAAAGAGGCGCGTTCGTCACTTCCGTGTAAAATCCATATTTATACGAAATACAGTACTTCGTTCAAAGGTGTGGTAGGTGAGTGCCCATATAGCACACAGCATCCAAAGCATATCGAATGGATGTCCCCACGGACGTTCTGGATATCCAGGGACATCCAGGAATAGCAAAGTCACGCCCAAAAGACTGTCAAAAGATATCCAAATATCCGCCCAATATCTACACAAGGATATAGATATTGTGGATATCCTATTCACACCTTTAGATTTAGGCACTTAGCATAAGTAATAGCAATTAGAGGTTTTGTAACATCTAATGGATATCCAGGAAGTGGTACGAACTTATATCTACTACTAGATATCCAACGAATATCCTGAAGAGATTCACTTCAGGACTTAGATGACTTTAAGTTATTGTGGATGTAATTGGTATATCCAGTGGATATCCTGTGCTATGTGGGTGGTTCCAGTTATTTAGTGTTCATTTATCGATTCGTGTTACAATCCCACTACAGGACAAAATATTTAAACTTTGTTTAATTTCTCTGTTATACACAGTAAAAAACATTACAAAAAAGAAAACTTTTTCTTATCCCTGTTTGTAAAGTTGAAATAAAATAACAAACTCGCAAGTATTCCAACATGGCTGAGAGGTGTGCATACATAATTCTGTATGTGTCCCTTATTTACAATACTACTTCTTGAAAAAGCATGGCAAAACTTTTTTTGTTGCCACTTTGTATAAAGAGCAGATTTAAAAAACAAACTTGCAAGTTTATGGGCACGTTTCGTGAACTAACGGAGATTTATGTAAAATTTACGGAGAGAACGTTTGTGAAAATAACGAAGAGCCCGTAATTTCAGGAAGATGTCTCGATAACTTGAAACCGGTACTTCCCGTAATTGTACGGACATTTTTTTCTAACAGTGTAACATTTCGATGATTCGAGCAGTGGCGCAAACAGTGTACCTATAAATCAACACTTCAGTCTCACGTTTAACAGTCAATCTAAAGGGAAGCATTACTATTATTACGCAGAAGTAAAAACGCACTTAACTTACACGCCGCCCGTCACCTAAGCTGGCGGGCACTGTACTTAGGAAAATAAAACATGCCCTACACGAGGAAGGAAAGCTACGTCCAAGATTATTACACCCGCTGTAAACATTATTTTAAGAGCCTTCCAACATCGTTAAAAACCTGCTTTTTTTACATTGCTCTATCTTAAATCACACTACCCCAACTCGAGCGAAACTGCGATAAGTGCCTTAACTAAACCTTGCCACAAACTTCGCGCCAATAAACTGATAGCGTCACCGCTTAAAGTCCAGTAGGTACACGCAGAACAACGAGAACTGTGCACGCCAGTTCAGAGCTCTGCGCGTAACGTCGATGGCGCACTTGATGCGCGTGGCAGTGTAGTTCTTATCGCCCCCCAACGCTTCCTTGCCTGCAAAGCGACGTTTCAGTTGGTGGCCACTGAATTTATTTCACTATGTGTGTGTTTCTTTTACGCGCACAGGAGTAAGAACTAGCACATTAGCAGCAAGTTTGCATTCATAACAATTGTACAGTTACAATTGATAGACGCGTGAATAGTCATCGGGTTCATGCCAACGTTAAGTTAACGTGTACTGGACGGATACAGAATGAGCAGAAATGTAAATCCTATGCATTTTCCATTAAAATATTTATTTTACTATAGCACTGGCAGAACTACCCGGCGTCACCCGGGTATTAGAGTCCAATTAGAGGTAGAAGACGCTGTATTAGGGGGTTTGGGCGCATTGGAGGTCCGAAGATACACAACATCGTTTTAGGGGTTTTCGACCCGATGGGGCCGGAGACTATTTTGGCCCACACATTATTTTAAGTTGAGTAATGAATGACATCCCTGCCGAATTTGGTCCAGATCCATCGAACGGTGTAGGATTGAGATACACAAACCCCGTCTTAGGGCATCGAGGACTTCGGACCGAATTGGGGCAGGGGCCCATTTTGGTCTAGACAGTTTTTTCAAATTGGGTACTGAAGGGTATCCCTGCCGAATTTGGTCTTGAACCGTAGAACTTTGCAAGATTGTATAGAGAACAAACATACTTACATAAACACACACACACACACACACACACACACACACACACACATATATATATATATATATATATATATATATATATATATGAAATGTCAGCTAGCCATAACTTGCACAGATTATTGGTATGGGTCGCTATTATTGTATAAACTGCTTCAACACGACTCTGAGTGAATGAACAAACAAAACAAAAAAAAAACAACTCCTGAACACAAGAATAAAACACTTCCCCCTCACAGAAAAAAGAAGTTGGCCGGGAATGGAGACCGGGACCTCTAGCCTAGCACCGTGCCCGTGACAACCGAGCAGAACTGTGGACGTGAGTTGCGCCTGTGATGTCTCGGCACGTGCCCCGCAGTCACACTTCTTGCACAGCAATATCTTCTTCTCGGACAGCATCTTCTTCGAACTGATGTTTACGCAGCAAACCATTTCAAACAGATGTTCGTAGGCTACTTGCAGCATTTCTCGGAAGGCAAAATGTCGACTGCAACACAGGGACCATGTACTATACTTCATTCACGGTTACTTCCAACTTTTCTGAAGCCCTGCTTAAGTTCTACTTCCAGGATATTCCTCCGCCTCATATAAACAAAGCTTAAAAAATTACACCAGAGGGCCAACGCACCGCATTTGTGCGCACTCAGTGTAATCATATTTTACATGTGGACTATTTCTTACCCAGCAATTACCAACAACACACCAATTTTGTCACTATGTCAATAATCATATTAGTTATGAATTAAAAAATTATAATTTATACATAGAATATAAGGAAAAGTTAAATTTAACCAAATCTAATGTACTTTAAAATTAACAGAAGTATAACAAGCTTGTGACATGACATATCTAGGAAACAACCCGAACACATCGTACATGGCATGATTTTTCAAAGGTTTGATTCAAAAAGTGTGAAAATACCGCGAATAGACAGTAGCAACTTTCTCTATCTACAGCCTTGGCTTCGCGGAGGAAGGGAGACTATTTCATCATGCCATGCGCAGTAGGAAAATCGGAAAATAGAAAGACATATAAGGCCCATCCCATAGTTGTCGTTTGTGTCTCATTATAAGCAGTTGTGTCTATTCTAATTTTTTAAAAACTTTAAATATTTCAATATAAATATTTTTCCAAGACAGAAATGAAAGCCGATATTTAATTTTCTTTGCGCATTCATATACTTGGTTATTAAAACATAAATGTGGCCGTTGAAAAGTGCCAAATTGAGCAAAAATCGCTCTAAGTAGCCCTCAGTTTACGATATTTATTCTTCTCTACAACAGTGTTTTAAACTATAGCGACAATGTTTTGCCTTTGCTGATCAGATTTCTGTATTAAAACCCAATAGTTAGAGACCTGAAAAATTCGCGGATTCATTTTGGGACAAGCTAGGATTCAAAACACGTGCGTTTAAATAACTTTAGCCATTGGTCCACGCGGTGTTTGACACCTCCTGGAGAACGGTGTCCAATTGTCGCCTTCCACTGGGACAGCAGACAACCAATGCGCAGTTGATATCAGCATATTTGTACATAAGACTGTAGAGTCTAGCCTGACTGTAGAGTCTAGCCTGCAGGTCATTGAACTCGCGAATTTTTCAGGTCTCTACCAAAAGTCGATGCCTAAAACTCCGAGGAAACAGAACACACGCGATGCTTGTTTACGTTATTTTCCATCGCTCTCGCATGCTTCCTTATAGCCGGTTGTGACCTTGAGGCGTTTAATAATGTTTACTAGGCATTCCCCTTAAGGCGCCCGTCTACCTGGCGCTTGAACTGCGTTGCAGAGTGTTCCAAATACACGTTTTTCAACGAAACTATTAAGCGTGCGTCCAACGTGCTGATCTACGAAAAGAACACACACTTCAGACGAGAGCTGTTAAGTACTTTCAAAATATCACGTACGTTAGAAACATCAATTCAGAGTACTCCAAAACCGCTAAAAACGGCCTTTCCAAGGCGCTGTAGCTCAAAATGCACGCATCAGATACATACAAAACTACTATAGGGGCCTGCACTGAACCTTCCTAAAGACTTCCCACTAATAAAATAATATGGTCACCGCTGAAAGTCCCATAGGTACACGCAGCACGACGAGAACACTGCACGCCAGTTCAGAGCCTTGCGCTTAGCGGCGATGGCGTACTTGATGCGCGTGGCAGTGTCGCCCTTATCGCTCCCGCGCTTCTCGGCCTAAACGTGGGAAAAATTTCCAGGTATATGTAAACGTGAGCAACTGTTTGTTCATTCTAAGTGTATACACAAAATGCAACTTCTCGCACATGTTTCAGAGCCTGTAACTTCTAAACCAGTTTGAACCTCTAGATGAAACTTGTATATTTTGGCAAGTACCAGTAGATGTATCAATGGGTAAAAACAGACAATTTTTACGTGGATCCCCTTTTGAGATATTTGACCTTAAAATCAACAACAAATTTAAATTTTTAAAATTTTGATACTAAAAAAAGCAGGAAGGGGGTTTAACCCAGACATTAACTCATCACAGCTGGAAAGTGTTCCACCCGTAGTTATTACACAACAATTTGTCTTGTGGTTCCAAACCCCAAGTCACCATAAAATGTTTTCAAAATTTGGCATTTTTCAAGGTCATTTCACTTAGGGTNGGTTTAACCCAGACATTAACTCATCACAGCTGGAAAGTGTTCCACCCGTAGTTATTACACAAAAATTTGTCTTGTGGTTCCAAACCCCAAGTCACCATAAAATGTTTTCAAAATTTGGCATTTTTCAAGGTCATTTCANAAATTTGTCTTGTGGTTCCAAACCCCAAGTCACCATAAAATGTTTTCAAAATTTGGCATTTTTCAAGGTCATTTCACTTAGGGTTAAAAAATTATTTTCAATTATTACTATAAATTATTTGCAATCCTAAAATGTTTTCTTTACGTCAGCGAAAACCAGAACCTTCTATCTTTCATACCGAGGCCAACAATGGCCTTTTATCAAAACCTATACAAGGCCCTGTTTCAGCCTGCAGTTGAGAAGAAAAACATGCTTCTATTCAAAATGGTGGCAGATAAAAATAAAATTAAAATAGTCTCGAGCTAAACTTCAATAAAATTATATGTGGTAAAAAAATTAAATATTTTCAAAATAGTCGAGCAACCAGGCATTGGTGTTTTCACACGGAATGACCCGAAAATCAAGGTAATGCATATGATTGTCATCTACAGTTTACTCGATAACATCTTGCATGACTGGTCGAATGCTATTGTAATCTGAGCAGTCAGCCTTTTGTGGCATCATGGCCTTATTTAAGAGTTCAGTGTACATGGCATAACCAAAACATAGTAGCCTATGACTTATCCTGAATTAAAGTTTTTCAGTTTGCTTAATCATGGTGTTTCAATTCACGTGTCTACAGCACATACATTTTTGATCACGAAGGACACAACATTACACATACAGAGGTTATACAGTCTTGCCACAATCGATAAGCCAATTGGAAAAGTAATTCATTAATTGGATTCTGTCACTTGTAACTAAAGGTGTTATGCATGAATGAGGTGATGGAAACAAATGGAGGGCAAAGAGGAGCACCCAAAGAAACAAAATGTTGCACACCAGCAACATGCGCCATGTTTCCCTACAAGCAAATGTGTGTGTTTGACCTTTCCAGGAATTAATGCCTGTATGTTATGGTGGGGGAGATGAGCAGCCTCACACATACAACACTCTAACCTGATCTTACTTAGGTGCCTGTATGTTATGGTGGGGGAGATGAGCAGCCTCACACATACAACACTCTAACCTGATCTTACTTAGGTGCCTGTGTGTTATGGTGGGGGAGATGAGCAGCCTCACACATACAACACTCTAACCTGATCTTACTTAGGTGCCTGTATGTTATGGTGGGGGAGATGAGCAGCCTCACACATACAACACTCTAACCTGATCTTACTTAGGTGCCTGTATATTATGGTGGGGGAGATGAGCAGCCTCACACATACAACACTCTAACCTGATCTTACTTAGGTGCCTGTATGTTATGGTGGGGGAGATGAGCAGCCTTACACATACAACACTCTAACCTGATATTACTTAGGTTCCTGCATATCAACCATGAAAGCGAAATTTCCGGTAGCCCAGTCGCAATTGGCAAGCAAATATTTGAGGCCTGTGACTGGAAAATACAGTGAACTGTTACTTTAACAGGCTGTAAGAGAGATGGCATGTCTTCCTGCAGATCGCGTGGTATCGCTGAGTGAAATGCATACAGTTGCTTGGCAAGTCAAAGTAAGCATGCAAAACCAGCATAATAATACACCCATGATACATTTTTCATCTGTGTAACGTAAGTATTGTCTGATTATTATTTGTAACATCCGTACATAAGCAGAGAATGTGCCTATCTCAGCACTATCACACACACCGCGGCGACGGATGAGGCATTTTCAGAATAGTTGAATATCAAATAGCAGCGACAAAAGATTTTGATCTGGCTGGTGCCTTTGAACACTGAGCGAGTGAAGAAATTTGGGCGGCTCTTAACAGCGACGTCTTGAGAGCCGATCACAATGCCAATTATTAGCACAACAAAAATCTACAACAAAGTTAAAAAATGGCTCGTTCATCTGCACGACGAATATCTTTGCTGACAAATGCTTGACTATACTCTATGTGTGTTGTCTATGGCCAAACAGCATCGTGTTCAGCATTGTTTATAAAATTACCATGGACTAGGCAACCATGCCTGTTTTCCGCTCAGCAAGTTATCTGGGCTGTTGTTTTCCTGAGAAACTAAGTGAGTGAAGATATTTAGACACTAAAAAGCATAGCATTTTTCAAAATAGTTATTCGCGAGACAATTCCGCGAACGTATCTA